>CM062862.1:17999528-18545541 GCA_031772225.1 Eubasilissa splendida | reverse complement strand
TAATCGAATAAAACTATCTGCCAGCAAAATAAAGTTCCGGAATTAAGTCCCGAAGGTGTACGTCTTTTTTCGATAGGTAGATTTTTTCTGTGTCTTATTTCATTTGTTTGAATTATTAATGAACTATTGAAACATCGTAAGTTCGAAAGTATTTTCATTAAAATTAATATAGTTATATATAATATGTTTTGATTTATTGATTCTATACCTAAAATTGCGCTTCCCATATCATCTATCTATGATTTTTTGGATAAATTGGATTCGGACGTAGTGTTATTTGTGGCGATAAAGTGCTTGGTTAAACGGCAAGGCCTGTGAGACACGAGTGGGGCAAAAAAACATACATTAGAGAAATCGTATTACGGCTGACAAGTATATAGAGTACCTGTCATCCTGTCATTTCATTCTTATCTATGGTAGCACTGTCCAATGCGACCATAAAGGAGATGATAATTAATGTTTTCGTATTTTTCAAGAATGTCTTTAAGCGGATATATATATTTCAAGGTTGACACGTAGGAACACCGTTTGTACAATGTCAGGGCTTCCGTAGAATCTATGTCATCTAAAGAAATATAACAAAGATCTATAACGCACTATTGTGAAGTGAATGCATAATTTTTCTTCTTGAGAAAAAATTCAATATATTTTTATAATGTTTATTATAATCTTTTTTTTTTGAACGAAAACCCATTTTTGTTGTGAAGTTGCATTTCCAAAACATAGTTCTGTGGTAGGTATTTTACAAATTAAACATAAAAAAAATGTAGGTATATCGATTGGTAAGATTATAAAATATGAGTTAAAAGTTTGTCGAAAATGTATTCGATTACTATAGCGAAATGGTGAATGCGCTTCCCCGGATAGCAAGAGATCCAGGTTTGAATTCCGGTAGCAACTAAATGTTTTTTTCGGAATATCTTTCAAGTTGAATTGAACATTCGAGTGAAAAATAATTTTTTAAATGCGTATTAAGCGTAATTACTGAAAATATGATCAATTATTGCAGAACCATATTATATCGCCGGTAGACCACTCGCAGATAATCATCCCGATGGTAGATATGTTTTTTTAAAGACAATTAAAATTTAAGTATATATATATATATTACAGTGAATCTGTATTACCAGTGAGAATATACTTTCACTGGTGAAAGTATATTTTCGCTAAGCCAGTCAGGTCAGTGGATGTATATCGAACGATGAAGATACAAATTCACTGGTTACATTTAGTGAGTTTGTATTTGTTGACAAGCGAGAATACGCCGCGCGGGAATATTTGGCCTTAAGTGTCGATGTGTCGCCCTGCGGCATGGCAACAAATAGTTTGGTGGCGTTTACAACTGTCACTTTTATTCGCTTATAGTATTTTCATTTATATTAAATAAAATTATTTACTGCATAAACTACCGTGTTTATAATCTCAGCCATTTTTATTTCTATTTCAACACATAGGTTAAGTAAGGTTAGGTTAGGGTAGAATATACATTTGCTAAAACCTGGTAGTGAAGTTATATTTCCACTAGTAGAAATATATTTCCACTGGTGGAAACGTATTCAGATATGATTTCACTGAAACGTCAGTGAAAATATATTTTCACTGGTAATACACAGCCACTGTAATATATACAATAATATGATTATAATAATAATCAAATTGTAAATAACATTAAAACTGATACAAAAGTGATATTAAAACATTTTAAATTAATGTTTTAAATTAGTTGTTAAAATTAGGTAGAGCAGATACTGAGAGTAAAATTTTGGATAACAAATTTGAGGACATTAATTGATTTATTATGGTGTCTATAATAAAGAGAATAGATTTTTTTAAGGAACTGAATAAGCAAAATTTATATATGTTTAATTGCGCATTCACATTTGTTTCTCTGATTTTACACTAGTCTTATATATTTTCATTTTTACTTTATATTGTATGTACTTTCATTGTATATATATGCAATTAAAAATAACAAAAAATGAGTAATTATATCAATTCAACTATAAAAAATATTTTGCTTTATATTTAAGTAGACTTTTAAAAAAAATTAGGTTATAAGAATTATTAATTAACTGTCGTTATTGACGGGTTATTTCTAGTTGTACAAAATAATATAATTTATTTATAGTTTTTATCCTATGTATGCACGTAAACAATTCAAAAGCAAGTTTCAAATACAACACACGCATATTACAATACCTATTGTTGATGGCTCAATCGAAGTTGTTAATTTATGTAAATGAATTCGACCTGAATCAGTCAACAAAACAACATGCCAACTTTTACATTAATGGCATAGTAAAGCCAGTAACACTAACATTTTTAATCAAAGCAGCTAACGATCTCATAAAAAAAGGACATTAAATCACACATCAACGTAAAACAAAGACATTTCAAAACTGCCACTTAAATCTGGGAGAATAAAAATACAATAATCACGGTAGATTTAAAAGGGAGGTAAATAATTAGCAATATTTGAATATGTCAAAGAACACACAATTAGTGGATTTTCACCTACACAGGCACTGTTATTAAACAAATAATATATATCTCATAGAGATGAAGTTATTTTTTATTAATAAAAATATATGAAAGTATGGGTAATTGCAGGGCTTACGATTAATTCAATTCTCATTATGACATATATGCTGTTTCAGGGAAAATTAATATCAAATTTAATCCATAGATGGCGATAGTGTAGTGGTATTTGAAGTGATTCCACATATTAACATATATACAATTTCCAAAAAATTGATAGATATGGGGGTTAATTGGGTGGACTGGTGAACGTTATATTGTGTAAAAGGGATCACTGTAGCCAGCGAAAGACAGGTCGTTGTGTATATGTTAATATGTGGAATCACTTCGAATACCACTATACCATCGCCGTCTATCAAAAAATGTCGTGTTTTTGGTATAGGGGGAGAGGAGGAGTAGTGGATATCTAATAGACAGGAACCATTCTATATATCACGTTCATATTGCTCGCACACGCGACCGGCGATCGTTGGATTGATCATGAAAATTGAATAAGTAACACTTTTTTTTTCTTTTTTTTCTTTACCTCATAAGAGGATATAGAAACACAAATAATGATGATATTATATATGGTTTTCGTCTTCATTTATCGAATGTATCAAATCAAATGCGAGTACATCTAAACAGATTACGAGTTTCTTACAAATTTCAAGTGGTGTTTTCTGAGTTTATTTCCACATCAAAATCTCAACACGCGTGCACGGCACTGACACTTATGTCAAGAAAATCATTGAGACATGCATCATCTCATTCTGTGGACACGGGTCACTTTTATATAACAATGCTTAAAAAATATAACACTTAACTACTCGCTGTTGGCAAAATAAATAAATACCTCAAATATAATATTGTAGTACTGGTTTTTCAGATGATGTAATATACTGCGTAGGTACTTACAACGGCACTAATTTATGAACCAGTTCTATGATTTTATATAAACAACATCTTAGATATTCAACTGATGAGTGCTTGTTAAATATTTAATCACTTGAATTGCGTATTGAGTTTCAATAATTTTACTTTCAATCTACGAATCTCCGTTACAGAATCATTCAAGCGACTATTATCATATTAGCGGCATAAAGATTGTTTTCAAGTGAACTGTAATATTTGAAATGAGAATATTTTTGGCAAATTTTCATTTATTTCGGGAATCGGAGAGATGGCAAATATGAATGAATTGTCGGCACTAAAAGCGCAGAATCTCATATTCGAGATAGCTCTTAACCCTTCCCAAACCATGCAGTAACATAGGTCTACCACCATAATTAAACCTGTAATATTTCAGTAAATACATGCAACATAAAATTCATATTTTAAGTAATCCTAATGAAAATATTATCGCTTAGGAATGACTAGTGAAAAAGCAATTCTGAAAAGGGAATCGTATAAAAACAAGTATTTTTTCCATTCAATTCGTAGTAAAATTAATACGTTTGTAAAATTATCATTTGTAATATGAAAGACAGAGGTCGTACACTATTTTCACAGTGTAAAGAACAACAAACATACAAATATAATTGTTTCTTTCTCACTAATTAAACGAAGAGAGATAAGAAGGAAGGACACATTGTATAGGACTTAATGAATGCTCTAAATTATGTTATTAATCATTTTTTCAAAATTGAATGCTCAATATTTAGAGTAAACTCGTGCCATTGAAGCCATTTTAAGCTAATAAAATCATTTTTTCTAACTGTTATTTATGGTAACACGAGTTGACAGCATGGCTGCATTCGGGTATTTTATATCATGGTATGGTAAAGGTTAAACGAAATAATACAGAAAGTGCGGGAATATTGTTTCATACTTGGAATCTCGCGAACGGAACGGTCGCGTCATATTGAAATGTTATATAATGTAATTGAAAATAAATACAATCATGAATATATTTAATTTTTAACCATGGAAAATTTTGAACAAACTAAGATCCATATTTTTCCTATTTGAAATAAATGTCGGTGCAAGTATTATATAACTATCACTGTTATAATAACTTTTCCAGTGACAGCCAATTTGACAGCTGACAGCTGATTTGTGCTCAGTTTGGTTTACAATTCCACCATGAATAGACTAACGCCAGAATAAAGCTTGAAAATTTATTTCGAATATCGTGGTTCAGTTCGCGAAACTTACCGTGAGCTGTGTCCATTTTACGGTCGACATAATCGTCCATCCGAGCAAGTAATTTGAATAACCATGGATTGTTTTCGCATCACGCATACTCTAATTGATAACGTATAGTGCGCACCGAATAACCAATTGTTTCTTCAAAAATGATGCCGGCCAGAACGTTACAGTTAATGGAAAGCGCTATAGATCCATGATTACTGACTTTTTTGTTTCTAATTGAATGGAATTAATGTGGAAAAGCTGTGGTTTCAACAAAACCCAATGGAGACCTGTAATGGACTTGTGAATTGGTCTCCAATATCGTGTGATCGTGTGACCTTTGAATTATTTTATATAGTCTACGTCTAGTCTACGTCGATATACCGACTATAGACAACTTGGAAGCCAACTTCTATCGCGTTATTGCCGATGTACGGTCCTAGCTGCTCCAAAAAACGGTCGAAAATTGGACTTCATTCGAACCGCAAAATCATACTTAAACACTAATGGCATAAAATTATCTCTCCAGTAAAGCGAATATCCTGGCCACTACCATAATTTGTACGTACCTTATTTGATTTTAAAGTTCTTTATCTCTTAAAAAAAACACCTTTTAGTAATGTAAAATCTCATTGAACGCAATACCTCGCGCTAAACAAAATCACAAACAATAAACAATATAATTAATTCTAATTAATACATTATGATATAGATAAAAAAAAATACTACACATAAGTTATATTTAAAGATAAACAGATCAGAGAACAAAAACACTATGTATTATTTTTTATTTACAGAATGAACACGCAATTAAATATACGTTGATCAGAGATATTCTAGGTTAAATAAAATTGATTGGTTTATCTACCGTGAATTATTCTAACGTTTTTGATATTCATTGTACAATAAAGTTGATTGTTATTAAACAATGAAATAACACATTCATGACAATAACATAAGACTGCATTTTTAATCCCCAATTTATACAGTTAATAGAGTGAAATTAGTATCGCAGTTCTTCGATAAGAGTTCCGGGTTCATATTCCGGTGGTAACCAATTATTATTTTCGAAGGATGGATTTTTTTCTGTATATATATCTAATTGGTTAACCAATCTTTTTTTTCATGATTAAATTATAAATAAAATTTTTTTTCATAACATTGGAGAAATTCTGTTTTAACAGAGGTTAACATCATTTTATCGTGTAATTTTCGATAGATGACGAATGTCTCCTTTCCATTATCGAGTCTGCATTTTGATGTGATTGAAGGCTCGCTCGAGATCTTTCGCAGCTTTTGTTCTTGCTCACGTTCTTTACTTCATTTTCGCTTAGCTCCCAAAAAAAATTCTTACATTGTCAGCATGACGTTCAATGAATCTTAGTTATTTTTCACTTTACATTACGATTTCGTCGAAAATTTATTTACTGATTCATTGAAGCCAATATATTATTTGCATATAAATAATGCAAACGATAATATTTTTAAATATGAATTAAATTAAGATATACATATAAAATCAATTTTATGGAAAAATATTGTCGTTGCGCCACCGGGATTCGAACCTGGATCTCTTTCCAAACTGGGAAAGGTGCATTATCCAACTATGCTTGAGTGACGATATTTTTAGCGACAAATTTTCGAACCTATATGTTACCTTTTTGATATTAATACATTTAATCGTTCCATTATTTGAAAGAGCCATCTAACATATTTTTACGGAATCTCAAATACCTTTGAGTAATCTAATAGCAGACGACAGAATTATCACTTCATTTTTATTACATTTTGGACACATTGATACAACTTTATTACTAGGAGAACACATTTTTATTGTGAAGTTGTAATTATTCAGAACATAGATCTGTGATATTTTAAATATGAATTAAATATATTAATTAGAAAGATATACGTATAAAATCAATTTTATCGAAAAATATTCGAACCTGGATCTCTTTCCAAATCGGAGAAGGTGCATTATCCAACTTTGTTACCGCGACTTCTTCCCATCTTTTAACAAATTTATCGATGCCCTTTCTGAAAAAACTGAAGGTCTTGTATCAAAATAGCTATCGAACCAACTTCTGAGGCTCTCGTAATCTTCGGTAAAAATGCCAAAAATATGTTTTTACGCATATTTTAGCCACAATGTGAATTAATATTGAACTTATTCATAACATTAGTAGCAGATTTCATAAATTAGATGGTTTTTTAGTGATTTTAAGAAACGGCAATCCTTTCTTGAACAAAGTAAATATTTTATGTGCGTTATTTGTACGTAAGTCGCAATTAAATATATTGTGTATATAACAGCGTTGTCTTTTAAACACTAACTGTTTGTTTCATAAATAATACTGTGTGATTCAGGTTCGAATCCCGGTGGCGCAACAACAATATTTTTTGATGAAATTGATTTTATATGTATATATTTAATTCATATTTAAAATATCACAGACCTATGTTCTGAATAATTAACACATCACAAAAATAGTGTGTTTTCCTAATGATAATAAATTTGCTCAAGCGCGCTAATTGCTTTTAGCGCAAATCGAATTCGCGTTAAGATGATTTATCGTATATAGCAACTTATCCTTCAATCTCGTAAAAGTGTGGTTGTTGCGTCAATGGGTTAGTTTGAAATAGTATTTTTATAGTTATAAAAATTGACATTGTTGGCTGTATAATGTATAAGTACAGCTTATATTTTATTCAAAAATGTTCCATTTTAATTCTCTCTTAAAGTAAATATCAATATTGCTGTTTGCCGATCTAGACATGCGTCACATTTTCATATAAATACTTTGACATTTTTACAAAAAAACTCTACTATGTATCTATTTACATAAAAGCGTACAATTATTTATCTTTCTCAATATTACAATTTGGTATTGAAATATTAAGGTATGAGAAATCAAACATTACTTGTATAAAATTTTAGGGTTCAAACATATAAAATTCATTAAATAAATGACAAACAATAAATGTATATTTATATTTATTATGAGATTTATAACCTAGTTCTTTGATAATTCAAACAATTCAGATGAATCACTTAGAAAGATTGTATATTTGTAGTGGAACGTGGAAATTACATACGTAGTGCGTTTTTTTAAATAAGTACCGTTGCCATATATTCTGGTGTAGTGCTGCGGTTGCAATGTTGCGCATGTGAAATGGTTTCCTTCATCTGTTGACTAATCACATGCATCGTTAGAGACATTCAAATAGTGTGACTATTTTGTAGTGAATGGTTGAAATGTTCAAGACAATAGATCAGCCCGCCGACTATGAGACACGGTCCGCGATTCGTTTCTTGAATGCACGAAACATGAAACCAGCTGACGTTCATCGCTAAGTGTGTCCTCATTTGGCGGCGAGTGATTTCCGTATTTTCTTTCATCTGAAGCGGTTCCTTGGTGGCAAGGGTTTTGATGACAAAGACAGAGTACATACATGGTTTTCATCCCAGGTGGCGTTGTTCTATGACGAAGGTATACACAAAATTGGTGCCATGTTAAGGCAAGTGTCTTAATAATGGTGACGACTATATTGAGAAGTAGTTTAAGGTACGTAGCGTCCGAAGAAATTAAAGTGTTGTAAAAATGATTTTGCGTTTCTTTAAAAAATAATTCGTTATTTACTTAAAAAACGCGCCTCAGATTTTATCGATAGATAGATTTTTATATATTTTTCTTTTAAAAAGAAAGAACATATTAAATTTATTTATTTTAAATATAAAGAACCATAGAAGACAGCGATGTAATAATAGAAGGCCACACGACACTACGAAATATATGATTTTTAAAATATATTTTGAAATGGAGTGGTCAGTTTTAAATACAGAGCAATCTTTATGTATTCATATGTGGTCAGCGGCGTAACTACTAGATTGCAGCTAATACAGTGCATAGGGGGCCACTTTAGATAGGGACTTAAAGTGAGCATACCATATAAAAAACATCGACATTTTTGCGAATTTACTATACGAATATTTTCAAATATTCCCCCCAGCAAATAATTAAATTTAAATTTAAATAAATTATTTTTCGCGTGTATTAAGATGACACGTGAAAATTTTATCGATATACTCAGAAGTGCCCCCTTCCCCCTCGGTAATCGGTTAGGAATCGAACAATAGCCGTAAAACAGAGTAAGGGTTTTTTCGCCTAAAACGCCGACATTTGCGCTGCTTTTTAATGAGTGCGCTATTACGCTAGGCTATCAAAATTGCTGAGAAAGTAGGGTTTTTTTTAGACATTACTTTATAGTAGTGGTGTAGATATATATTTAGTCCCTTTTATCCAATTTAGTAACACCATTGCTTGCTTTTGTGACAACCGAGCAGCAACAATTAAGCTAGTACGCTATACAGTTTAATATTAACGAGAGAAGCCGAGAAGTCTACGCCGCTGTTGTGGCTCTCTGTACTGGCCCACTCTAAATGTGAGATAGATTTCACGCGAAGAGTACTATAATGTCTTCCAGTATAGTTTAATACAGCTCAAAGCTGTTACTGAGATGCATTATTGATGCATAAATAGGGATTGAAAGATTCACTTCTGTGCGAAAGCGGAATTCCGCGAACGTGGCATATCCTGGATCTGCTCTTGATGCAGAGGTATTTCTGGAGCTAAAAATGTATCTTCAGAGGCTAAAATATTGAATACGATGAAGAAAAAGGCTTAAGTTATTAGATGATAATTTTATTTGTAATTTTTGTTTTTAGTCAAAGGTCTAATCAGAGTGTCATTTACTCAAAGCTACTTTACGAACAAAATGATGAAAATGCTATGTTACAAGTAGTGATGAGAAAAAATGCTACTCTTGACTCACTGGTGTGATTTTAATTGATATTTGATAATATCAGTGATTGAAAACTGTGACTGTGATCACAGTTTCATTACTAATACGCATGCACCGCACAATATCACAATACACGAAATAAATAAAAAAAACATAATATTGAGCGTATTTATTTATATTATTCAAACTTAATTTGCTTAAAAACATATTCTAGTATATGTAATTTAATATCATCACAAAGAGAATGAAAACCCTTAAAAATATGAGTTTACTTTGGGTCAAATTTTCAGCATTTTGTGTCAAATGCGTAAAACGTTTTGACAGAATCTACTAGATGGCGCCTAATACGAATTATAATGTCATTCTTTCATGAATACTTTCGTTTCATACGCACATGCGCCGAATCATGGTTCATAACTAAATATAAATAAAATAAAAAAATTATTCATGATTCATGATATTCCTAGATATTTAATCACTGATAGTGAGTGTGACTCAAAGATATCAGTGATTGACTTACAGTTCGTGATTTTGAGCTCATCACTAGTTACAAGTCCAAGTAATGATAAAATATGTTATTGAAATGAATAAAATATGTTAATAAAATTTTCCTCGACA
Source organism: Eubasilissa splendida (assembly GCA_031772225.1). Taxonomy (NCBI): domain Eukaryota; kingdom Metazoa; phylum Arthropoda; class Insecta; order Trichoptera; family Phryganeidae; genus Eubasilissa; species Eubasilissa splendida. The sequence continues at coordinate 18,535,470 of CM062862.1, read as the reverse complement.
ATTTGATATAATTTCGGTTTCCTCCAAAAAAATAAAACTCTATATTTTTGTAAAAAAATAAAATAAATATTAAGGCGTGATGGTCAGACAAGTTATTAGATATGGCAGTAGAAGAATTTCATCTATCACGAGAATTCTTAAAAACAGAAAAATAGTTTAATTTAAGAAAGTATAAAAAATGTGTGTTAGTAGTTTTATGTTGTTTGGTTGTAGTCTGATTTGAGTGTTGTGTGAGTGATTGGTTCTCGGGGTGTTTTTCGTGGGGGTTGTGGGTGTGTGTGGGTGGTTAGCGGCGCGTCTGGTCGGGACGCAGGTGGAGTGTGGAGGTTGACTGGTTGTTTTGGGATACTGTGGGGAGATGTTGTTTGTGTGTTTATGGGTGGGGTGGGTTTGTGTCCAGTTTCTAGGATTGGGTACGAGTTCTGTGGCGTGCGGGGGTTAAGGTTGGTAAGTTTGTGGTGATGGTGGGGTGGTCAGGGGTTTTATTGTGTTTGTGGGGATAGTTGTGGTTTTGAGATGTGTGAAGGATTTGGGTAGGGGTTGTGATTTGGGGAGCGGGGTTTTGTGGGTGTCAGGGTACGTGGGGGACATGGACTGTTGTAATATATTAAAACAAGACAATCAAGTTAATTACTTATTAAAACTTAATTAGTATATTAAAGCAGACAATCAAGAGGACAAAATAAAGACACGTATTCAGATGGGTTGGGTAGAATTAATTTGGAAAGCTAAAACATATAATAAAGGCTAAAATTCTATGATCAATTTTAACCACAGTGTTATTTTTACGTCAACCGGTTTCGATACAAACGTATCTTTCTCAGGATTGCGCGGTGTAAGCTGATTCTTCGTAAGAGTGGCGAGGTGATTGACAAGGAGACATTCAAATAGGGAATATATTAAATAGCGGGCTGTTTGTAAAACTTAGTTGGTTATTATATTATACTTAGTGTGGAGTGATTTTTTTGGTTTATATACTTTATAAACTATCCAATTTAAGGCCTTTGTTATTAATGTGTAAAATTACAATGGCGTTTTCTTTTACGAAATTGTGACCTGTCTCTAAAAGGTGGTTGGAAATTTTTTTGATTTTGCGAGATGCAATTTTTTCGAACTACAACGCGACTTTTTTCTTCGCGGTGGATGAAATAGCTGAGACCTGCACAGGCGAGTAACATATACGCGCAGGTTTGATAGAAGTTAGAACTTTACTGCAGGTTGAAAATATGAATTCTTGCCGGTTTTGTCGCAAACATGCTCCGGTTTGCCTGTACAGGCGACCTGTATGGGTATACCCGTCATATATACAGTTAGTTTTACGTGCAAGTAGTTAAGGGGGACGGTTCTCGGAGCTTGAGGTCTGAGAGGCGGCAGCGAGCAGAGTGAAACTCACGAGTGCTTCTTTCTTGAATGCGGGCGCATGTCTTTAGCACGTAGTTATTGCGTCGGTTTTTGGCGTATTTTATCAACTGTCAGAAGTGATGGTTTACACACTGGTAAATATGGGGTGCATTCAGGGGTCGTCGGCGGTAATAATGGCTGTGTAGGCGATGGTTGTTTTTCTTTTGTGCCGTCTCGTTTCCCGGAAGGGAGTGCTTCTTCACTTCCCTTCTGCTTCCCGGCCTTGATAATTGTATTATTTTATATTATCTTTATGTTATATATTGTAAATATTATTTATTTTATTATTTATAAAGTGAGTCAACCGAAGACAATGAGGGTACATATTGTTTAGGCAGTTGTGTGGTATCGCCCTGTTAATATGCGAGGCGCTATCGAACAGCTACCTAGTTGCATTAAAAAATGCCAACCAGGCGATGAATGAGTAGGACCGAGATAGGAGTCTTGAGCTTATTGCATCGGTCCTGGGTAAGGGGTGAATCCGACCTCATTGTGTAGACGATGGTCCTCTACAGATGATATGGCGGTCGATAAATGAATGAGAAAGGCTGAAAGACTGAAAGGCTGATTACCGATCGTTGAGAAAATTCTGTATCCATAGAGACGTATGCTGATTCTGATGATAATGATGATGATTTAATAATTTTGTAGTGCAGGGTAGGTCTGGGAAAAATAATATATAAAAATTCTGATTTTCTTTGGTCGGCGCGTTTCTCTGGTCTCATGGCTCCAGATTGTGGGGATATTTAAAATAATGAGAGTTTTTTGAGTTGAAGAACAATAGACGTGAAGGAGTGCCAGGCATTTTGCATGCAGTTTTTCTTAAAAGAGCTTGAAAGAGCTCACATTTGTGGAGACGGAATAACAATTATAATATACTTTTCACGTATAAGTTTTTAAAAATTCCTTCAAATATTATGTAAATAATAAATACGTAATCAAAATATATAAAAAATTAAATTTTTTAATTGTAAGGTGATGTTAGTCCTACTATGTATTATGTAACTGTTGGCGTTCAAAATTCAGTTTTATTAAGTTTCATAAAAAGCCTAGTGTGTGCAGTTGTCTCATGAAACATTTGGGTAGAAAACGACGCTATATAAAGATACTTTTTCCTAAACATGACATGTTTAGGAAAAACATGTTTCTCTTGAATATTTCAGAGATATGTAGCGCCTAATTTCAAAACCTCCTTAAACGATTGCGTGTTTTTTAGTGATGATGTATGAAAACGTATATTTTGAAAGCAAATGTACAAAATGTTTGTTTTTACATCACCATTTTTTAAAGAGACAATTCTATAAGTATTTTTTTTCTATATACCTATATAGTTCTGGCAGCCATACTGGATTTTTTATCACGTGAGCATCAGCAAGCGTTGTGATTGGCTGATTTCATTTTAGGGGGAATAGCAACTTATACTCTTATCTGCTTTTAGGTATTTTGGAACAAACACTGATTTTCATGAATTTGAATTTTGATAAAACGGATTTAAGTGGTAAGTGTTACGAGAAACAATTTGTTCTGCATACAGCTGACAAAAAACTGATATACGAAATCTGTTTAGGAGGTTTTGGAATTGAGCGCTACAAATATTTACATAAGCACATGTATTATATATAATGGCCACAATTCAAATAGGTATCAAAACATTTTTCAACAAAGTACGTATAACAAAATAGAATTAAACTTCTCGTTTGCTATTTGACCCTCGATTACAGCCGAAACGTCCTTTGTACATTTCAGAAATATTAAAGTAAATATCCGCTGTGTAATAACAAGGCACATTGTGTACCGGATATTCTCAGAAACAGACTTCCGGTCTCCCGACTGGTTTAATATGGGGTAGCTTCCTTATTGTTACAGTAAACATGCACGGCGTTTGGGACCGAAACGCCCAAAGGTCCTTAAATTTGAAAACTGATTGAGAAACTTCAAAATTAAAATCTGGCATTGCGGTCTGTAATGAAAAATATTGTATCTCTCTGTAGCGAGAGTTTTCACATTAAATAAACGCGAATATTATTTTTCCTTGAAGTTAAACACAGCTGCCTTTTTAATTAATTCTATTCAACCCTAAAATGATGTCATCACTTTAACACACGTTTTTGTCGTGTCAATTTTCAGAGGTACAAAAATTCATTTTATCGATATTTTATAATTAACTATCACAAAAGGTGTACTTCCATTTTCTAAGTCTGAAATTCAATAAATTCTATGCGAATTACATACGCTTTCTTGATAAGGCTAATAGTTAAATCCTTATAAGTTATGACATTACAAAAGTGATGTCAAGTTCTAAATTACTCCATCAGAATATTTTGTACCTACGACGTTTCTGTCAGGAGCAACATTACATTTTACAATACGCACGATCTTCACAGTGGTCGGATCGGTACTTTTCTATGGTGTATTCAGAGATCTCGCTAGGCGATCGAAGCCATCACATCTCTCTCAACAGCTGTGCCTGTCACAGGCTTAGGCAGCCACCTGCGAGCGAACGGGCCGGCATTGAGAATCTAAATGTTCTAAGGGTAAATACTTAATTGTCTATTCGATCATTAGTGCACTGTATTAATGAGTAATCTTTCCAGAAATTAGATATTTCCTTTTCCCACTTGGGTAATGGAAATATGATCGACGGAGCATGTTTCCTAGCGATTAATGATTGGATCATTTTATGGCAACATATGATCCGTAGGGTGGATCTCGGACGCAACAGACATGAGATTTCTTAGCGGAAGATGGCAAATCGGACCGAAATGAAATGGCGACGACGTTCACAGAGTTCGAGGTTAACCGATCCTTACTTTTTTATTTATTTATACATTCGACAATGAAAAATATAATAATAGAATTATGCATCCCCAAATAAGAGAGATCTTGAATTATTGGGGTGGCTATCAACATTTATATAATACAAGATAAATATATGCTAGATGTAATAACAGCAATTAAAAAATAAAATATATATATACTTACATCTATAATAATACAAAATATGAAAAATAACATCTCTTATAACTTATCTCATATATTATTGTCGCATGCCTATGCTGAAAGAAGTCATCATGTTCGTATCACCCCTATGTTGTTAATTTATTGGTGTATTTCATGGTTTTAATTTTAACTTAATATCTTTACTGCGGGAATAATAATATTGTATTATTTTTTATGGTAACCTATTTTAGGTTCGTCACGGTTTATTGCTAAATTATCGATATTAATTATATTTAAATGGTTAATTATTTGATTGTTGAATAGATTCTCTATTTATACAAATATATTTTTAGGAGAACACATTCTTATTGTGAAGTTGTAATTATTCAGAACATAGGTCATAGATAACTTCACAATAAGAATGTGTTCTCCTAATAATAAAGTTGTATCAATGTGTCCAAAATTTAATAAAAATGAATTGATAATTCTGGTGTCTACTATCAGATTACTCAAATGTATTTGAGATTCTGTAAAAATAAGGTAGATGGCTCTTTCAAATAATGGAACGATTAAATGTATTAATAACAAAAAAGGTAACATACAGGTTAAAAAATTTGTCGCTAAAAATATCGTTGCTGTAGCATAGTTGGATAATGCACTTTCTCCGGTTTGGAAAGAGATCCAGGTTCAAATCCCGGTGGCGTAACAACAATATTTTTCGATAAAATTGATTTTATATATTTATCTTTTTATTTAATATATTTAATTCATATTTAAAATATATTATGATACGGCGTATTTTAAAATACGCAATAATGTATAATAAATATTATTATAATTTTTAAAACTTAAAATGTCTCTGAATTACTTTCGTATTTTTTCTATTTTACAGTACTAACATTATTTTCTAAAAGCATACCGCTTCCGCATTGTAAATTCTCTCATGCAAGTGCACAATTATTGAAACACCCAACTTTAGACAAATAAATTTTAGTAGTAGTAAACCAGCTCACAATAACTGAGGATGCAAACTGTTCGAACTACGAGGTTCATGTATAGTTGGAACTATGAATCAAAGCCAGTCTCAAACTTGGCCCAGCGGTCCTTTGGTAAATACGTACCTTTATATATTGTATTGGTCTATACATGCAGATATACTCATTAATTCAGATAAAACTTCCCTCAAACTTATGTTTGTTATGTCACAACCCCGGGGGGTAGTAATTAGATTTTCAGGAAAGTTTTAGGTCCCAGCTTAATGTTATAATAATATAACAGGCATATTAATTTAAAAAATACAAACAATGGATTGAGAATTAACAGAGACTATCGTTTTATAATTAAATAGAACATATTGTTATTGTGAAGTTGCAGTTTTTCAGAACAAAGTTATGTGATATTTTTATTACAAATTAAATGTATCAATTAGAAAAACATACAGATAAATAAATTTATTAAAAATATGTTTTGTTACCACCGGGGTTTCTTTCCGGGGAAGTGCGCTGACTATTACACCATGTCAACATAGTAAGTTAACGACAAATTTTCAAACCTATATGTTGTACTTTCAAATTGAATCATCTGTTTTTCTATTATTTTAAAATAATAATCAAATTAAATCAAATAATCAAACACGTCTAAAAATTTTTAAAGACAAAAAATTGAACTTATTTAGGTGACAATGTAAAAATACCACCCTTGGCAGAGTTTAATATTTTAAAGGAAGATTTCTTTATTTTAATTAGTTTTAGTAATATTTCAAGAGATACCGTTAAAGTAGATCTAAATCTAACTGATTAACTAATTATCAACAAGGCGTTTCTTTGGCGTACCTCTTGCCTCATATTCTTTATTTTCTCATGCACGCGTTTCATAAACATAGTTGTTCTCCAATATCTGGTATATCTGATTATTCCAGGTCTTTAATACCCGCGTTGTATATTTTCTTTATCATCCCCTGATTGCTCATTTCACTTATCCAAATCATTTTCTTCTCGTGCCTTATCTGGTATTTAAAAAAAAAAATTCCATGCATCATTTAAATGAAAACAATCACGGATATATCAACCACTGGAGAATCTGTATTGCTTCTAAATGAAATTAAATCACTTTCATTTAAATATGGCACTCGTAAACATTGTCCTCGAAGAGTCATACAAATAATATATATAAAAGATAGTTTGATATCAAAAATTGTTTGTATCTTTATATATGTATATTAATATAAATTACGATACTAGTTGCAGTCGGCATCTTTTAGTGCAGTTGTCTTCTCATATAGTCTTCTAACACGTTGTTAATTTTTTAATAATCAAACTTTTTTTTAAATGTAAATTTGTTATTCAAAATTGGTATTAATTTCAAAATCAGTCGTTTTTGCCCGCTGTCATTAATATTAGAATTCAACCAATTGCTACTCTGGAAATAAAATTGCCGCCAGTATGGAAACAAGCTTATTTTTGGAAGAAGGTGTTCTAATTATTTTGTTTTTGAACCAGATTACGAGGGCTGTCTAAAAAGTTTCCAACATAACCGAGTCTCCTTGTAAGTCTATACACTTCTCTCAGCGATGTTCCCTTTTTCAAGATAGTTGATTAAAACAACTCCATGGCTATCCCAGAAAAGAGTCGCCATACTTTCCCAGCCGAAGGAACAGTCTTTGCTTTTTTTGGAGCCAATTATCCCTTCGCAGTCCACTATTTTGACTGTGTTTTTGTTTCTGGAGTATAATGGTGTATCCAAGTTTCATCTACAGTAATTAATCTTTGCCAAAACTCTGATTAATTGCGCTTAAACTGCCCCAAGAGAGCGTTGGAAATGTTCATTCGAACACGTTTTTGGTCCGTAGTGAGCAAAGCGGCACCCAACGTGTGGCCAGCTTAATTCTTGATTCAATTTGTGACAAACATGTTTTTTGGACATATTCATAGCTTCTGCTATCCCTGTAACCTTAATTAACGGTCGTCCAGCACCATTTGGTGAACTTGAGCAATGTTATCGTCAGTGGTTGCAGTTTTAGCCGTACCGAACGTTCATCGTCACCCAAGCTGGTACGGCCTCGCTTAAATTCAGCTGCCCAAACTTTCACCATGGTAAATGATGGTGCAGAGTTCCCGTACACTCGTCTTTAATTTATGTAGGCGTATTGCCTTTCAAAAATAAATACTTATTCTTTTTTTTCCATTTTCACAAAAATACTCGCATCAACTCACTCAAACGTTTATCAAATAACAACTATGCGTCCAAAATGAGTACTTACATGTTCCCTAACTTTTGTTGACGAGTGCTGCCATCTTCATGTAGAGGTCGGAAAATTTGCAGACAGCCCTCGTTTAGGTATTATTATTCATAATAAGAAGTGCATTAATAAATATATTGTTCTTCAAGCTCTAATAAATCCAACAGAAGGTTGCGTATTTAAATCACATAGGAGAAACCAATATAGAGAGCTAGTTTTTTGCATGTTTAACCACGATCAAATAAGTATTTTGTCCGTCGCCAGATATGAAGTCATCAGATTTAGGTGTTTTAATTGCGTTGTGACGAAAGAAAGTATAGATTATGTCGCGTTGTATGCGTATTGATCAGATGGTTGTGAGCGCTAGAACCGAGTCCTATATCTCTTTGTTCTCCACTATATTTGGGTGATCGCGGAATGTAAAAAAATATATCTTTCTCTAATTGTTACATTTAATTTTTATCAAAAATATCACAGATCTATGTTATAGGTATTTGAAATTGTTTGTAATATGAAGTTGATTGATTTAAAAAATTCTAAAACGTATTGTTAACTTACAATGTTGATAGATCAGCGCATTTCCCCCGATAGGAAAAGTTCCTAGTTCGAATTCCGTTGGCAACAAAATATTTTTTCAAACAAATAATAGATATCTCATATATTATTTGTTTCATATCTTTCCATTAAATATAATTTAAAAAAATAGCTTCGTCTCTTTTAGATATTTATTATTTGTTTAATAACAGTGCCTTTGTTGGTGAAAATACAGTATTTGTGTTTTCTTGGACATGTTCAAATATTGCAAATATTTTTTCGGTAAATTTATTTTATCTGTACTTATATCATTCTAACTGACACATTTATTATGTGCATAAATATTATTTTGTTATTTGAATATATAATATTGTAAGCATAATTTTTATGGTGAATCAGGTATTGCATAAACAACGTGATTTCGCTGGAATAAACACACTATTATTATTATTATTAGTATCGAGTAAAACGTAATTAATGAAATGAAATAAAATATTGTATGTTTAGAATTTGTTTAATACATGAAGAAACAGATGTATCGAGATTTTTAAAAATAATATTACTCAAATAATTATACAGTTATTTTATACGCATTCATTAAATATTAATTTATTGTATTTTATTTAGTGTTGTTGATGCTGCTGAAAAGCGAAAATGGTAATGGGCTTGCCATATTTCAAGACAATTTATGAATAAATTCTTGAATAGTAACCGCGAGGAAAAAAAACGATCTAGACGATGTTCAAAGAAGAAACAATAGAAGCAGTGGGAGTGACATGGCAAATATTGTAAGAGGATCGTGAAGAGTGGCAGAATCACGGGGACGCCTTTGAACGCGACAATGATGCTGATGAATAAAAACAGTTTTTTTTTAACAAATCGTTAATTTTTATCTCATTTTCATTTTTAGGTAATTTGAACATCGATGTAAGTCCACTAACAATGTAAACCCCTTAGTGAGCTCCCACCCCCGCAAAAACACAGGCAAACATTTAACCCTTTGGGATTGAGGATCTTTCTTTGAACGATAACTATGTAAACCTTTTTCTACCCTTGTTACATTGAATTCTGATACGTCAAAACCATTAGATTGGTTATGCTGGCTATCGGCTTCTACCTACCCAACACGTTTCTCGTTTAGGGTTGTTTTACAGAGTGATCAAAGCCGGCTGTTCGCCATCGAGCCCTCCCACACTCTCCCAATAATATCCGCTGAACACGAGTACCATTGCTTTATTGTTTTCTATCATTTCTACAAGTAAGAAACTAATACGGAAATGTTCATTTCATTTGATAGCGGGTAATGTGTGGAAAAATTTTCCGAGGCTTGATTATATCAAAGAAAAGAAAATATTTAATAAAGCGGAAAATATAACATCTTTTAGTGGTTGTGTTATATCTTTAAAGGGTATGAGACAACCTTAATATTATAGAAATACAAATCAGATGAATCGAGTATAAAGGTACTAGTAAACTCGTATGTGCGTACGTCTTTCTAGTTTTATCAAAATACTACAGAATTCGTTGTCAAAGAGAAGAATCTCGAATTTGTTTATTAACAAATTGTGTGTAATTTTTCGCTTACGACAAATTACTAATTCTCCCGATATTTTTTTAGTTAACGATATTGTGAGGTGTATTTAATACATAAATATTAATTATTATAAATAATAGTGGATAAGTTACAATGTTTTTATGTAATATTACTTCATTGGAATAAAATTCAGAACGTAAGTCAATGTAACCTCAGTAACTCAATTTAGACAAAAAACGAGATATGTTTTTTTGAAAGATGGACGTCAAATTATGCTATAAAATTACAATTTTATAGCAAAAATGTGTTTTTTAATTAAAAGCAATTAACTACAAATTTATGCACACCAAATGAAACAATCTACAAAATATTGTAATACGTTGTCAAGTTATCATCATTATCAGTCACTTTCTACTCACTGCTGGACGAAGGCCTCTCCAAGTATCTCTCACTTTTTTCTGTCCATTGTTATTCACTTCCACGCATGTTCGCAGAATTTAATGATTTTATCTGTCCAGCAAGTTTCAGGGCGGCCTGAATTTGATTCCTCTGGTTGACTGCATTTGTCCAACGATTATCAAAGTGATTAGGCAAACCCATTTAATTTTTTTTACTTTCAACTAATCTTATCTGTTCTCATATCCGCACATTTTTTCCTGTTAGCCACTCAAGAACAAGTTTAGCTTAATTGAATGGTGTCACTTAAAACAATGCAGTGAACTTATGGTCAGATCATGTCAGTTTCGGAAACTACGATTTTCGTGAAATCCAATATGTCATGACACCTTAAGAAGAAAGCTTTTCAGCAATGTGTACTACCTGTTCTAACGTGAGGGTGTAAATACTTATGAATGTCATGATCACAATGCTCAACGTGGCTTGAAGAACCATGGACAGACCCATGTTGAAGATGTGTAGCCAAACCGTTCTGTAAACCACAAGATACCGAGTAGCAAACCTGAAGAACATCGGGCGGGGAACTTTAATGAGGTAAAAATACAGTAAATGTGTGAAAAGGGTGACATCGATAGAACGGTAAAAAGTGGTTAGGTCGCTGGACTGATGACACAGAGTAGTAGTAGACAAAACACGGACCTGCGATACTGACAGCAGCGAAACTTTGAGGGGGGCATAGATAGTGTTCTGAAAATAGTGAAACCGATGGTACAATTGGATAGACACTTACACCAGTTATATGTGAACTATTGTCCACTTTACTTAATTTATGGTCAGGTGAACTGCATATATTATTATAAACCATTTAATAAAATTCATATAAATGAATATTATAAAATATGTGACACTACACATGGGCTCAATGGTGTAGGTTGCGCATTATTAAATTATTTAAAAGATGTACGCAGGCGTGGTATAATATAATATAAAGCACGATATTTTTTGTTACACATTTTCGTGTAGAGGTATTTTTTATGTAAAATATGACAAACTATGACCTACGCAAGTCGACGATCACGTGGTGAGTGATGACAGAATCGGACGGGATGGGATGAGAAGAGGAAATGGGTGGATGCGTAGTCTGAAGGAGTAAATAATGAAATAGAGAATTGGAAAGGGAATAGGGAATAATGAGAGGTGAGGGAATCCATCGATATGATAGACCAGAACGGCATACAAGATAAAGAGGACAGCTCGACTCACCTAATGGCGACGCTCCCTGGCTTATCTTGAAGTTCACCCTAATGAACAAGTCTGCCACCGCAAAACTGATGAAATTCACTGTCCACAAAACATAAAAATCACAGCGGTATTACACTTCCACGCTGATACTTGACGAGGTTCTCAAGCACAAAAACGAACTAGTCGATCTTGGAGACAGATGTATACTGAACGAGTGATTCAAAGGAAATGATCACACGAGAACACTTCCTCTCCAAGTCTCGACGAATTTGACGAAATCAAAAATAATCCAGTTGAACCAAGGGAACGTACTGGGATGTGAAATGGCTGAGATTGGTCTAGGTGAGGAAACAAAACTAAAACTGGCGGCAATAATACGACATTTTAACAATAATAATTTTATTAGGAGAACTCATTCTTATTGTGAGGTTGTAATTATTCAGAACGTAGGTCTGTGATATTTTAAATAATAGTTAAATGCATTAATTACAAAGATATACATTTAATTTGAATTTAATAATAATTTTGTTTCGAGTCATTCAATATGTAGAAAATTCACCTATTAAAAAAATAATTACGATTGAGAAACACTAACATGAGAATTATTTTTTAGATTTATTTATTCAATTAATTAATAGTTCTTGTTAAAATTAAGAATAATTGTTTCATATTTAAATTATAAGATATAACGAATCACTTCGGTGTAGTTAATAAAAATTATGAATAAAATAGTATGTTGTATTTTTGTTTTATTTATGTATGAATAATACTATTTTTAATTATTAATTTGTTACATTAAACAAATAATGAATTAAAATACATCTACCAGTTTCGAAAAATATCATTTTCTTCTTCAGGGTGTCAATAACTAATCAAAAACACATGTTATTGTTTCTTTAACAGAATCTATTTTTAAAAAACAATAATTATTTAAAAAATAAATTTAGTACCTAATTAAAATTATTACTTGATGATACAAAATTACTAGAAAAATTTTAAGAAAACATTTTGGAATGAGACTTGAGAGTGATAAGAGTAAAGAAGCATTTGAGATGTTTGAATAATAGTGGGATTTCAGAATTTTCTAATCATTTGATTGAAAATGGTCATGGTTTTGATAAAATTTTTGGATTGTCTATTTTGAATGTAAACAGTGTTGGTCATAAATTGAATAATTTGGAATCATTGGAGATAAATAAAGCGTGTAAAAGTAATCAAAAAATTATAAACAACCAACTAAATTTAACCACAAGTTCCCATTCTAATCTAAAAATTCTGAAATTATTATCTATTATTCAAACATCTCAAATGCTCCTTTACTCTTATTACTCTCAAGGAACATTCTTAAATTTTTACCTAGAAATTATTCTAGTAATTTTGTATCATCAAGTAATAATTTAAGTTAGGTACTAAATTTAATTTTTAATAATTATTGTTTCTTGAAAATAGATTCTGTTAAAGAAACAATAACATAGGTTTTTGATTAGTTATTGACATCTGGAGAAGAAAATGATATTTTTCGAAACCTGTAAATGTATTTTAATTAAATATGAATTAAATATATTAATTATAAAGATATACATATAAAATCAATTTTATCGAAAAATATTGTTGTTGCGCCACCGGGATTCGAACCTGGATCTCTTTCCTAACCGGGAAAGGTGCTTTATCCAACTAAGCTACAGCGACATTATTTTTAGCGACAATTTTCGACCCTATATGTTACCTTTTTGATATTAATACATTTAATCGTTCCATCATTTGACAGAGCCATCTACCTTATTTTTACAGAATCTCAAATACCTTTGAGTAAACGCCAGAATTATCAATTCATTTTTATTAAATTTCATTATTTTAATTCATTGAGTGGTTAATAAAACAAAGCTAACAATATAAAATAATGTATTTTAACCACAAAGTTGATTTTGTCAATCTTAAAAATATAAATAATGTGGTTTATAATATAGGTATATATATTAATTAATTAATAATTACAATACAACATCTCTAAATTGTTTATAAGATTTCGTAAAAAAGTGTTCAAAAAGTAATAATTCTTGAAATATTTCAAATTTTTCGTTATTAACTTTGAAAACCATTGTAGTATCCATTGTCAATTTTTCTAAAACTTAGTTATAATTTTTGTACTCGGTAAGTCGTTTCATTAAGGAGAACAGAATAGTTTAGTGGTATTTTTAATAAAAAATAAATAAAGTAATTAAGAATGTTCTCATGTTGTCACAGCCATACAGAATCTTATGTGTGGAGTTTACTAAGCTATTTTTCCGTGTGTATCTGACCTCTCTCTCTGAACGACGTTTCAGATATCCTATTGCAGAGTCCATCGTGGAATCATGACTACTATATAATTCTACAATTTCTGAGTTTATAACATGATTTGTATCTTAATAAATAATTAATTTAAACAGTTCTAAAATATCGGATATCTCATAGAGACAAAGCTATTTTTTATTATATATAATGGAAAATATATGGAAGTGTGGGGTAATTACAGGGCGTACGACCTGTTTTCGGCTGGCTTAAGTGATCACTTTACATATATATATATATATAACGTTCACCAATTCTCACCCCTCAATCTTCATATTTATAAATTTTTTGAATGTTGTATATATGTTAAACCAGTCGAAGAAATATATGCAGCTAAAATATTTTTTCGATAAATTGAATTTATCTGCATGTATATATTTCTAATTGTAGCATTTAATTTCTGGCTCTGATTCAACTGATAATTGATTAAAACGGCGGTGTCAGAAAATCAGTAGAATTTATAACAAAAAAAAATTAATCACAATATTTAACCAGATATTCAATCACTGATAGTGAGTGTGACTCAAAAATAACAGGGATTGACTCACGGTTCGTAATTTTTAGCTATCACTACATTCGACCCATTCTATTTCGTTCATTTTTCTCGGGATAATAGAAAAAGTCACGAGAAGCAGTTGTAATATGTCATCGTGGTTGCAATCGGCATTATTCGAAATTACTTCACCAACCCTATTTTTACAACCCTACGCGAGGTGTGTATTATACTCGTATTTGTAAACAGCATAATCTTTTTCTGTCGTTTTATAAGTATTTTCCCGCAATTTTGTTGAAAAAATGACACACTATTCCATAGCATTTTTTTTGCTCTATAACATCAGTGTTGCCATTTTCCCGTATCGTATCTGTTTAACAGAATTTGTCTATAATATTTGCTATCATCACTTTGTTTACAGCGGATCGAAAAGCTGTACTTAGTCGTAACATATATAAAATATCAACATATTGCTTTATAATTTGCGTTTTAGCTCTAGTTAACCTTACCGTATAGTTCTTACAGCATGAATTAAACTATTGTTCTTCGTTTTCTCCGTCTAGATATGGCACCTTCATTTGATCTTATCCTGACTTATCTTAATATCTTAGTCAGTACATTTGATACCTTTTGATATATAACACCAAGGCTTAAATTTCTCATCAATCTTTAATTAAATGTAACTCCATCTATCCGTCTAAGGTATCTCATTTCGATATCTAGGATTCTTAATCAGATTCTGTCAATTAGTTTCCAAAACCGATGTCCGTAGATCTGGTTATAGCGTCTTAATCATTCAATAAAGTTTTTATTAACTTTTTTATGTATTAAAAAGTAATATAAAACTTTTAAGAAGACCACATTCTTATTGTGAAGTTGTAATTATTCAGAACATAGATCTGTGATGTTTTAAATACTAATTAAATGTATTAATTACAAAGATATAAATATAAAATCAATTTTATCGAAAAATATTGTTATTGCGCTACCGGGATTAAAACATGGATATCTTTTCCAATCCGGGGAAGGTGTATTACCAACTATGCAACAGCGACAGTATTTTTGACGACAAATTTTCGAACCCACTTTTTCAAATTAATACATCTATCGTTCCATTATTTGAAAGCCATCTACTAGTTTTTACGGAATCTCGAATACCTTTGAGTATACCGATAGAAGACGCCAGAATCAACAATTCATTTTTATTTAATTTTGGATACATTAATACAACTTATTAAGGAAAACACATTCTTAGACATACTAATTAAATCTAATAATTATAAATATATACATATAAAATCAATTTTATCGAAAAATATTATAATAATTAATTTGAAAAAGTGTATCATATGGGTTCGAAAATTTGTCGTCAAAAATTCTGTCGCTGTAACATAGTTGGTAATGCACTTTCCTCGGATTGGAAAAGAGATCCAGGTTCGAATCCCGGTAGCGCAATGACAATATTTTTCGTTTAAATTTATTTTATATGTATATCTTTATAATTAATACATTTAATTAGTATTTAAAACATCACAGACCTATGTTTTGAATAATTACAACTTCACAACGAGAATGTGTTCTCCTTAATAATATATATATTGAATATTTTACCGATGAATAGATTTTTTCTGTATATTTATCTGGTTGATTCATTTAATTTGTGCTAAAAATACTACAGAACTGTGTTCTGTAAATTAAACTTCACAACAAAAATGTATTTTTCCTAAAAATCATAATAATAATGAATCTCGATTATTGCATTTTATTGATAAATAATTCAATTTTTTTCGCACATTGTCAAAAATTATCCCCGTGCCACCAGGGTAGGCACGTGGAGGTTCACCTTTCTTCCCTAGATACATAAAACCTTTGACACTTTCAATAAATTGGCCATAGTTCATACGCAGATGCGGAGTAATACAAGTATCTTTAGTGAATATACGATATTGTTTTGATTACGTTTTAAGGGTTAAATCCGATGATGTAATTAGTGAAAGAGCCAGAACAATGCGGCTCCAGGAATATGTTATATTTGATGTAGTATGACAAACAATGTCACGGGAGGAACCATTAAATCTATTCAATTTGTTATTGACGTTGCGAACATAACGAACGTAATTTATTTTATGTTCGATTTTATCAATAACTCATTTTAGAAGGATATTTCCAAGAAAATGACGTTGAAGTAATACCGGGAACCATACAAGAAATATAAAAAATACTATTTTTGTTTTTGTATCAATACTTTTAAAAACTTTTGTAATAAAACTACAAGGATTCTATTCCATATCTCTGAAATAGGTGTCATGTTTAGTGGATGGAAAGGGCGTGTATTGGGAAATAAATATATTTCGTCAGTTTGTGTTCGTTCACTATTGAATAAAAATCTCTAAATGTCCGTGTTCATGAATGAGATTTTATTTATTGAGGAGAACACATTTTTATCGTGAAGTTGTAATAAATCAGAATATAGATCTGTGATATTTCAAATACTAATTAAATGTATTAATTAGAAAGATGCACGTATAAAATAAATTTTATCGAAAAATAAAAAATATCCCGGTAGCACCAACAAAATTCGATAAAACTGATTTTGTATGTATATCTTTTTAATTAATATATTTAATTAGTATTTGACATTTTATTTATTAAAGTAATTCATTCAGGGATTTTAACAGTATATATAATCATTATACACTAACATAATATGAAGCATATGAAACTAATAAATGTCAACATAAATAAATATATATATTGTCCATTTTTTCGTTCTAAAATATTTTTATTAGATTTTTTTAGTTACCAAATTTGTATGGTATGATAAAAATGTTTTTTAAAAAAAAATATTTTTAAGAATCGGCAATACTTCCTGGCATGGTGTAAGTACAGGAATCAGAATTCTTCGGTGTAAAGCGGCGCCATTTAACTGAATCTCGTACAAACCACTCATTGCCATAGTATGTCGAACAATACGATTTCAATCATCGACAAGTTTGTTTTGGTTTTACAAAATATTTGCACAATACAACGTTAAGTCGTTTTCAACCCATTAGATCCGGGAGAATTCGTACGAACATATATCCCAGCTACACACAAAGCGATGCAAGGCTTCAAACCGTGAACTATTTATTATAAACATAAATTACAAAACGGGGTAGTTGCAGCCCCTCGTGTTTACTCTGGAAGCGACCATATTTTTAATTAAAAGGTTTCACAAATACCTTTGAGTTTAATCCGCTAGGTGGAACCAGGATTTCTAACCCATTTTAATAATAGAAAACATTAACCCTAATAGATATGTATTATTTGTTTAATAATAGTGCCTTTATAGGTGAAAATCCAGTAATTGTGTATTTTTGACATATTCAACTATTGTTTTAACATAATTTTAGTGGCTCACTATCATTCAATATTCTTGTAAGTTGGTTCACAGGAACTTTAGCTACGTCTTCAAATTTCCTGCCCACTATCATCAGTGTTCGTGATTTACGCGCTCAAATAGATTGCTTCTTGAACTACATTACATTCTGCTATTTGGAAAGTTTATTGTGATGAATTAACTTATACAATGGTGGTAATCCTGGAGCAGTCCTAGAGTGTGCTGGTCTACCCACCGTACGAGGATCGACGCCGTCGTTGTATGTCCTTGTGGAGGTTTATCGCCTTCACAATCAACAATTCCTGAACGCACCATGCTAATAACTAGATACAAATCGGAACAATCAAAAAACACGACTGATACCGACAACAAAAACCAACAAAGTTTAACCCTGGAAAGTTTATTACCAAACGCTCATTTTTATAGAGTTCTTTATTTGCATATGTGTTCCAGGTATTAAATAAACTCGTGATAGCTGTAAGTAGTTTTTATTATTCTACCTACTCTGGCCACATACACACACACTCCGCGTTATTAAGCCAAACGAACATGTGAGTGAATGGGTGAAATATAATAGACTCATGCTAAAGTAAATCTTTCTGATCAATCAACATATCTTGAAATTTGTCTTTCTTCAACCGCATCATCACACTTTTTTCTTCAAAGTGGTGACACCTTCTCTCTTTTATAACGCCTCAAAACTTTATTTTAGAATATCATTTTCCTATACCAAATAGCCAACTCTAAAGTAGACTGTTCTGATTTACGTAGACGCATATCCATTCAAGTGCCAGCCATGTCAAACAGAACTAATCTTACATTTAATCTTCCACATTGTAACACCAATACCAAACAGAACTCATTTTTCTACCGGGCCCCCCTTTATTTTAACTCGCACCTAAACGAACCAGACATTTTCAATACTCCAGTTATCTCAATTAAATCTAAATTCAATACATAAACATTAATGGACTTCATTTTATTTTTATCACACAGATTTTATTCCCTATCCCATTTTTATTTTCCTTTCCCCTCACCCTCCCGTTCTCCTGGAATATTTTCTTTTTATAACGTTTATCTTTCCTCTGTTTATATTTTATTTTCAACTTTTTCTCTAACTTTTTTCTGCATTAGAGGAGAAAGTTCATTGTAGTCTTTTTTAAATTGTCCTTACTGTTTAAAGTATACTGTAACTGGTTAAATTATTGTTTTGCTTTCATTTTGTATTTTTGTATTGTATGTTTTCCTAATAAAATAAAATAACATTTATTCTTATATCCTCAATTTTCTGTTGGATGAGAAGCCTCTGCAACTGCACACTCTTAACCCCCTTTTGCGTTCGTTCAAATACAAAGTTATTCGTCGTTTTGCGACATCAAAGGGTTAAACATCATTGATTTGTTGAATTCTCAAGCAGACGTACTTATGTTCACAAATATTGTTATTCTCGCCGCGCAAATAGAAACAATAGTATTCAGTTGTCATCCCGAGAAGCAACTTTAATTGAATTTGAAATTTCAATTTTATTCAAGACGATCTTTGAATCGATAAAGTAATAGTTTCTTGAGTCAACTCTGACAAGGCACGAGATCTCGGCGCCAGATATTCAATTTATTCCCAAGTAGCCATTGAGGCGCAGACACTGCCGGTATGTTGTCACCGAAAATTAAATATATTTACATACCTAAATAGTATTTAGTAAATTCGTAAACAACAAAATAGATACTATAAATTTGTCGATTCATTCAACCGGCAATTTATTGTATATTTTTTTTGCTTCGAAAGGTATGACGTCATATAAGTTTTCAACAACTGTGGTAGATTTCAGTCACAGAAGGAGACACGATGTGATTTCGTTGAGATAATCGCAGAGATTTAGTTGGGATACATCTCAACACCGTATATACTTGTTAAAATTTTGATCTGGGCAAAAGAGCAAACTAAATTTCTGATTCTTACCGATTCCAATTCAAAATCATCATAATAAAATACATTTCGATAACCTATCCTCTCTGATGACGTAAACTGAGTTGATATTGCCACTAATTATGTGAATATCTCTGTTAAAATACTAAATACACAGTTCATATTTTAGGTATTTATGTATTAGATAAAATAATTAATTATTTTTTTACTAATTAATGAAGTACCTATTTACTATACGCATCAATTAAAAATGTTTTCTCGATACGTGTATGTGTACGTGCGTGAAGGTGCGGACGGCGCAGTGCGCGGGGCGCGAGGTGCCGGATGCCGATTGTCACTTTGGTAGCAGGGCGTGCACTGGCCGAGTTAGTCGTGCTCTATGTGTCTTTATGCTGTTGTTCACGATGATCAGTATTTTTTCCCATTCTTAGCACTTTAACACAATAATTGATATATATTATTTTAATGATTAATACAAGTAATAAATGTAAAATATTAATATTTATCTGACAAAAAAATCGTGAAGTCTACTTGTACACTGAGTTTATTGCACCAAAATGAGCGTTTTTCTTTCAACACCGTAAGATAAAAGATAAAAAAGAATTTAAGTAAGTTTTATTAAATTTAAGAATAATATACTATTTTTGTGTGAAAGAAAAATAATAATATTACCTACGTTTTTTACATGTAATTCGTACTTTGTCACACCATTTTTAAGTAATTTAATATAATCAGAAAGTGGCGACGCTATTAGATAGAATACGTTAATTTTTTGAGTGCTCATTCACTCCCTTTTACAAAAGACAGCTTTTAATCCAGATTTTTTATTTTTTGTTAAGGACCCACTATAATGTGGAAATTAAATTAATCGGCTCAAATAAATAAAATTGTTCAGCCAAGAAACAGTCCACTTACAGTAAAAGTATAAGGTATACACATCCGATGAAAATGTGTTGAAATTTTGTGTACTTAGGTAATTGGAGTACAAAAGATGTAGCACCGAGTGATGACTAAAATGTATAAAAAACTGATAAAACTTTTCTTGTCTCTTCATCTACGTACTCTATGATGTTATTTATTTGTTTTTAATATATATATTACTAACAGATCGTTAATGACCCCGATAGAGTCCTAATATGACATTTAAGTAAAGGGTGTTGTTTAAGAGGCTTGTTTTTCGAATTGGCAACACTTTTTCCAGCGATAGGCAATTTGATAGCTGATAGCTGATTTTTACTCAGTTTAGTTTGCCATTTCACTATGAATAGACTTATGCCAGAACAACGCATGCAAATTTATTTCGAAAATCATGATTCCGTTCGTGAAATTTGCCGTGCGCTATGTCCACTTTACGGTCGACATAATCGTCCATCCGAGCAAGTAAGTCGAATAACCATGAATCGTTTTCGCACCACGCATACTCTAATTGATAATACGCATCCGCAGAGATGTCGTACCATTCGCACCAAAGAAGCTGTTGTTTCTTCAAAAATGATGCCGGCCAGAACGTTACAGTCAATGGAGAGCGCTATAGATTCATATTTACTGACTTTTTCGTTCCCTAATTAAATGGCATTAATGTGGAAGAGTTGTGGTTACAACAAGATGGAAGAGCTGTGGTTAAGCAACATGCCACACAGCGCGCACCGCAATCGATTTATTCAAGGTAACATTCGATGAGCACATAATTTCGCGTAATGGACCAAGATCACATGATTTAACAACTTCGAAATATTTTCTGTAGGGATAAGTAAAGTCGCTAGTTGGAAGCCAACATTCATCGTGTTATTGTCGATATACGACCTCAGCTGCTTCAAAAAGTGGTCGAAAATTGGACTTCCAGATTGCGCTTTATTCGAGCCAACCGTGGCGCCCATATGCGCGAAAACATATTTAAATACTAATGACATCAAATTATCCTTCTAATAAAGGCAATAGTATGGCCATTACCATGATTTTTATGTGTTTTATTTCATTTTAAAGCTCTATACTACTAAAAAAATACCCTTTACTTAAGTGAATAACATATTATAGAATATACTTTTTAATGGATAAAAAATTAGAAATATTGTGAAAAAGTTACAATATAAGTAATGTTACAAATTGATAACCGTGAAAAGTAAATAAGATATTAAAAACTACGGCATGGGTACAGAAGTATATGGATTCTAAAGTTTAGCAAAGTCTAATCACGTGACACACTATAAACATTCGGCGTTTATCGGCACATATTAGACAAATGACTATTAACCATGTATAATATAATTTTGCTTTTAAACAGCCTGTGTCATAATTAATGTATTCAGGTATATTAAGGTCAAGTAAGTAGGTTCTGTATGGCTATAGTACGTTTGACTCTATATGTGGCAATTATGAACGAGTTGGAGATAAAATAATGCACAAAATATTGTATATAATTTCATTAATATCAACACATTTCTAAACAATTTATAAAAGTATATATCTATATTGTATATTTAAGTCATATATAATTCGTGGATCCAAATACTATGGACCCTTTGGGCACCTGTCTAGTGGCGTATCTACGCCAATATTGTGCATTGGGGACCACGTTTATTTATTTATTGGTAACTATATAATACAATGTAAAAATATGTTTGAACTGTGCCCGTCTCACTAGAGAAATTCTGTGTTGAGACGTTAAATGAGGAACCACAAGGTAATTTCTATACAAAATATTAGATATCGTTACATTATCTAGTAGTGATGAGAAAAAATGCTATTCTTGACTCACTGGTGTGATTGTGATTGGAATTCGATAATATCAGTGATTGAAAACTGTGACTACTAATGCGCACGCGCACACAATTTCACTACTAATGAGCACGCGCCGCACCATATCACAACACACGAAATAAATAAAAATACATAATTTTGAACATATTTCTTTATATTATTAAAACTTATATTATTCTACCATAAATAATTAATGTACATATAACTAATTTAATATCATCACAAAGAGATTGAAAACGATAATAAATTTGTGAGTGAGTTTATTATTCGGGTCAAATTCTCAGCGTTTCAGATCAAATGCGTAAAACATTTTGGCAAAATCTATACTTATATGAATATAGTATACTTATATTTTATACGAAACTCCAGGATCAACACCACGGGAATAATTTTATAAAATTCAGCTCTATAGATAGCGCTGATCTCGAATTATAATAAAACGTCATTCCTTAATGAATATTTTTATCTCAAATGCACAGGCAACGAATCACGGTTCACAACCAAATGTAAATAAATTTAAAAAATGATTCACAAATCACGATATTCCCAGATATTCAATCACTGATAGCGAGTGTAACTCAAAGATATCAGTGAATGATTCGCGGTTGGTGATTTTGATCTCATCACTATTCACTATATCCCTAACTCGGACCAACAATTTTTAAAATCCACCACGGCAAGAAATAAAATTATGAAATTTAAAAAATACTATCAATGTATATAAATAGTCCCGCTACCGAAATGCCTATTTTTCATTTGAAATTGGGGCCCAATTTTTCTTACGTAGGCCCCGATGCATTGCATTGGCTACAATGGCGTAGTAAGGAGTGCCGTCGCGCCTGTCGGGACCCGAAGGGAAAATTCATTCCGCTAGTACTCATATCGATATGGCGCAGTGCTTTTTCAATGCAGGGAAACTATATACAATGCTTGAGTGAATTTGTAAGATTTCAAATGAAATGGTGATACGAAGTTTTATACTTCATTGTGAATCGAATACTTTTATATTACATATTACTTCTCATGGGATTTTATTTCAAATTTTCTATCGTTTTCAATTCACTTGCGGATACATACAATTTCTAACTAGAAATTTTGTTATACATGGTGCAACATACCTAGTTCACAATACTTTATGGGTGGATACCTGACTAAATTACGAGTCTAAAATGTTCAAGGGATATGTGTCTAATCACAACCATGTCAGAGATATAAGCATTTAAAAAAATGAAATTATTTTAATCATTATTTCAAATGATTCCCTCACACAAATTTGAAAGAACTTTGATCTTTATGAACTCTTTGCGCAAAATTTTCACATATTTTGTAGTAAATTCAATCATGTATCGACTCATTTTCATTAGCGGCACTGTTCTTATGTGACAGATATCACATTTGACCTTTCTAACACTGAAAGATAAAGATAGAGAGATATTTAAAATAATGATTGAGTTTTGATCGCACTTTATTATATTATGAAAGATAAAAAAAAATATACAGAATTATACAGAGTGTAACAGGTCTAGTCCACAATACTTTATGGGTGGATACCTGATTTAATTACGAGACGAAAATGTTCAAGTGATAAGTGTCTAATCTCAATCATATCAGAGATATAAGAATTTAAAAAATCGTAATAATGCGATTATTTCTATTAATTGAAATGTTTTACTGATTATAAATTATATATTGAATACAAAAAATTAAAGGTCATCGAATTTTGAGCGGCTTGACTATTTTTTCTTAAATTATTAGGGCAAAGATATTGATTAATAATGGAACAATTTCTCAAATATTTATTTCGTAGTACTTAGACTTCAAGCTTAACACGTTTTTTCAAATTTTTAAATAATAATATTTTCCGTAACAGTGCAGAATTCTGCACATATTCCTTGGACATTTTCAACTCGTAATTTAGTCAGGTATCCAGCAATAAAATATTGTAAACTAGGTCTGTTACACTCTATATATAACAATGTGTATTATAGATTTGTAGGCATATATATTCCCAACTACTTAGCTTAGATCAATACAATAGTAATGAGACTGGACTAGTGATTTGTGTTTGGAAGATTGATTTTTCAAGCTACAGTAAGCAATTCAATTGTGACAATTGAAATGGACAATGTCTTACGTAGTTTAAAATACAGAAAAAAAGCAAATCATGCATTCCTTTTTATATATTTTTAAAAATAATTTATTAACGCCCTTATGGGCTATTACAAAGTTGGTTTTACAAAGAAGCTACACATAATATACATATATAGCTTTAAAAAAAAAATTAAAAGTAAACAAAACAAACAATAAAAATTTAGGTTTGACACAGAATGGCTGAGTATTAAAATCGATTGTATCTTTGACTCAGAACAGCATCAAAAACATCACTCTTATATTTAAATTTGATAATCGGAATATATCTACAAGACCAAAATCGTTCTCGAGCCTGTGAAGTATTTGTGTAGGTGCATTCCTATAAAAATTTGTATATGATGAATTTACATAGAACAGCGCCGACGACCTGATACTCCGCGCAGGAACGTGGTATATAATCAGTTTAGTTAAATTAGGGGCGTCCAGTATACCATTTACTATTTTAAATAAAAATAATAAATCACTTAAAATTCTTCTACACGACAAGTTAGTTCAATTAAGAGTGCTCATTGGAAAATCATAATTCAATTGTTCAACGGGTATACACAGTTTGAAGTTAATAAACCTTAAAAAATTATGCTGAACCCTTTCTAATTTTAATTCACGCACTTTATAGAGTGGAGACCAAATCGTTGAGTTGAATTCTAAATTACTACGAACCACAACCGTGTATAAAACTTTAAGCGATTCAAGTGAATTGGTATCTTTCACTGTTCTTAATACAAAACCAGGACATTTTATAGCTTTATTATATAAGTCTTAATACTTTTATTTAATCAGCTTTCTCATTCATATAGATATTACTATATAGTAACGTTTTAACTTTATGTTTGTTACTTATAATATATTTTTTTCATATATTCATTTTGTTACTTTTATAAAATTCTGTATTAGTTGGATCTATGATCGTCTAACGTATTACAAAAAAAAGTCCCATTTTTTTTAATAAGTGCTAATTTCGATGACAGTTACCTCCTAAGAATACTATTTTACTCAAGATTTTATATACAACTAATTTAGAAAAATATTTTAACGTTTTTGATGAAAATAGCAAAACCGTTGAATTTTGGATAACCCTTTTTGAGTTCAATAGGTGATGTCCCCTAGTCGTAGACTCTGAAGTATTGTCTATTTATTTATTTAATTAATTAAGGGTAACAGTATAAAATTTCATAATACATTGACATAGGACGTGAGACTAGTTATTAAAATCCACAAGAATATTTAAGCAAATTGCTATTGAAGTAATGTCATGGTTTTCATTAAAAAGTAATATTAAGTATTAACAAAATATTACTTTGTGAGAAAACCGGCGAGAGAAATGATGGGAAGTTGAAATTAGGGTTGTGGTTAGTGATGAGAAAAAATGCTACTTTTGACTCATTGGTGTGATTGTGATTGATATTCAAAAATATCAGTGATTGAAAACTGCGACTGTGATCACAGTCTCATTATTAATACAAAACACGAAATAAATAAATAAAATATAAACATAATTTTGAGCGTATTTAATTATATTATTTAAACATTATTTGCGTTAAAAACATATTCTAGCATATATATATAACATATATATCAAATTTAATATCATGACAAAGAAAATAAAAACCCTTAAAAAATGTGAGTTTAATTTTCGGGTCAAATTCTCAGAATTTCGCAATGTTTTGGCAGAATCACGAATTATAACGCCATTCCTTCATAAATATTTTAATTTCATATGCACATGCGTCGAATCATAACCAAATATAAATAAAATAAAAAAATGAATCACGATATTCTCAGATATTCAATCACTAATAGTGAATGTGACTTAAGGATATCAGTGATCACAGTTCGTGATTTTGAGCTCATCACTAGTTGTGGTAGAGGGAGAGCATGGAGATGTGTATGTAGGTAAAATTATTGGTTAAAATCAATGATAAAATTATTCATCATTTTTTTTAGTGTAGCAACGTTAATATTTAAAAAATCAATTTCCTTTGAATTTTTATTATGATATTTACACAAACAGAGAATGAACGAATTGTGTACGTAACAGATTATGCTTTTAGAATGTGGTATAGTCTGACGGGTCGATCTGGGTGGAATGTGGAGAGAAATTAGTTTTAATTGGCTTGGAGAGTTAATATGTCCTTGTAGCCATTTAAAAAGTGATATTTAATCAGCACATGATCTTGGATATTCAAATGTTTTCATATTAATTAATATATTTTTGATTATGCATGTCCACAACTCAAGGAAACACTACCACAATATAAGACAACCTGGTATAGCGCACCAAAGTGTCTAGATTTTAAATAATATAAATATAAGAGAAAAAAATACTCGTAATACTTATCGTATTGTTTTATTTAATTAGAAATGTACAAACAATTTGTTTAACTAATCCATTTTTATACAAATAACTACATCGTTTTCCTTACATATTTAATTTGAAACGCATTCCAACGTCAATCAAAGTTGAACGAGCGATAGCGGTGGCCGGTACACGAAGGGTTAATTTGAATTTGAATTTACAATATTACACAGAATATTGTCGCTGTAGCATAATTGGATAATGAAAAATTCGAATCCCGGTGGCGCAACAACAATATTTTTCGATAAAATTTCTAATTAACATATTTAATTCACATTTTAAAGAAAATTGTGATATTATAAAACCTGCGTTTTTTCTCTGAAGGTAAATCAACTTTTTTTTTTAAAGATTTTACCCGTTATTATTTCTTGTTTACAATTTTAACAACGAAAACCTTACTTGTTTGTTTATTAAATCTTGAATAAATTTGAATGCAGAATGTTTGTATCTAATTAATATAAGAAGGAAATTTACATTAAATATTGACACGATTTATCATGCTCCAGTAACTTTAAACAAGCGTATGAAGATATGAAGAGTGAAATAGTGTGTACTCGAAGTGTCTCCAGAGCACTCTCAATACAGTTGAACCCTTTTTACCATTTTTATTTCGTTTTATTTAGGCAGATACAGCAACCCTTCGATTATCCGACGCGAAAGGGGATGAGATGAGTGTTGAATAAAATATTCAGTAAGGCAGGGTCGTTTTTCAGCAAACAGAATCAAAATAGAATCAGAGAAAAACAAAGAACAGACAGACATTTTATAGATTAAAATAACAGTATGATAGTGGTATGAGAACACCTCTCTTCAGGAAAACAAAGAACCTTCCAAAGTTGTCAAATTTAACCAATATATCCGGCAGATAGCTGATAAAATAAAATGAGAAAAATCTGTGACAAATGTACTGTAAGTAAGACAAGACGAAGGGAATTTTTTTGAAAATGCTTACTACAAACGAATGATTGTATATTTTTGTGTGTTTTTTGGGATGGATAAGTGTGAGGAATAAAAAATAAAGGAAATAAGACGTGCTTGTGGTCTAGTGGTTACGATACTCGTCTAGTTATTTTGTGGTCAGGAGTTCATGCCTCGTTCCAGGAGGCCATTAAGTTTATCTTATTATCATTGCAGTTTAGCTTAGTTTGAAAATAGTAAAAATAATAATGTGATTTTATTTTTATAAATTAAATTAAAAAATACTCATACAAGTTCGTCGATTATTAAGCCTTTTAACAAGATTATCTGTATCTGGTTTACCTGGTCGTGCCAAGTCTTTTGACGGAATCCTCTACACCTGACACCTTCTAGTGCTGTCAACACTTGCGACACATGTATTTCTTACTATTCTCTCCTAATTCATTCGTTCCAATATGACCAAACCATATAAGCGATTCTTTTTTAATCTAAGATCAGCGTCACATTCTCTTTTAATATTTTCATTCTTTAATGTAATGTATCCAGTTGTAACGAATGCGTGACGTGCGAATATGAGCATGACTGACGCGAATGAAAAGGATAAAAGATCGCCGAGCTCTTGGGAGCGCCCTCTTGCATCTGAGTCGTAGCTCGAAATGCATCTCTTGCATTGTATTTATAACTGTAAGCTTTGTATAATAAAGTATATTATTGCCACATCGTGTTATAGTAGTGAACAGATATCCCAATTTGATGCAGCCGGAATTCAGCCGGTGCAAAGGATATTACATTTAATCTATCATAAATGGAAATGCATTCAGTCTCCCTTCGATTTTCTTCTGCCAGCTCAAGGCCTCACTTCCATACATAATTGTCGGTAGCAGAACTCTTGACAAGCTCCGTCTAGATAATCGTAGGAAATTGATTCTTAGCCGTACTTTAATTTAATTCACAGCAAATGGTTTCAACTGATTTTGAAACCATTATTATAGTGACAAAATACTAAGAATAGCTGTTCCAAAAATTCTAAATAGGTCAATGTATGAAATTCATAATAAGTGAAATAAGAAAACTCAAAAAAAATTCTAACGAAAAATACTCACTTTTTATACTATTAATTTAATATTTAATTTATAAATATGAATTTAATATATAAATTAGAAAGATATAGATATAAAATTAATTCTATTAAAAAATATTGTTGTTGCGCCACCGAGATTCAAACCTGGATCTCTTTCCAAACCGGGGAAGGTGCATTATCCAACTATGCTACAGCGACAATATTTTTAGCGACAAATTTTCGAATCTATATGTTACGTTTTTGATATTAATACATTTAAGGTTCGAATTCCGGTGGCGCAACAACAATATTTTTCGATAAAATTGATTTTATAGCAAATCTGGACTTCATAAAAAAAATCCGATCACGCTGGAATAAACGTAATATTATTATTATTAACAGTGAATGACAGGGTGGATTGTCTAAGTAAAAGAAAAGGGAATAAGAGTATAAATGGAGCGCATGGTTAGTATATAATCATAACCATCATCACCACTATCAGCTGTTTATCCACTACTGGATGTAGGCCTTTCGAAGTGTCTTCCACTTTCCTCTTTAATTTAATGATTTCGTCCGTTCGGCGGTTTTCAGGGCAGCCTGTCGGTCTCTTGATTCAACTACATTTGTCCACCGATAGTTCGTCTTTCGAGCGATGTGACCTCCCTTTGCTATTTCATTTTCGTAGCATATTACATCAACTGCTTCTGTCTGTTCTGTTAACCACGCACTATTATTTCCGACTCTTCGTGTGAATGTCACATTTATATTATTATTATTTATATAATATGATTGCCTTTACTGTCACATTTATACATTTGTTTAACATCATACGTAAACATACATTTTAAACAAATAAATCGCTTTAAAGTTTACAAATTTATTATTATAGGTTTGATAGATTCAGCCTGGCTACTTTTCTAGACTTTTGTATGTATTAAATTAATTAATTACATTATTATTATTAGCATTAGTATAAATAAATAAACTTTATTTTTAATAACAGATTAAAAAAAAATTCCTAAACATACTGTTTACTAATATTGATGTCCTACAGTTCCATGACGTGCATTCTCAACCTGTCAGTGTATGTAGGTACGTTTACACAACGATTGACCTATATTGCCATCCCGCAAATAACATCATCAGCAAGATGAATGTCCCGTGTATTTGGCACTTCAATGGAACTGCCGAAGTATTTACCTGATACCCGAGTCTCAATAGGGGTGGCAGTACACTACGTTTATTTTATATTTATGAACTACATAAAAGTACCGAGAGCAAAAACAATATTGTATTAACGTTTCTATGTTTTAGCTCTGAAACTGTAGGATATAAACACTTAAAACTATTAAAAAATTATTCAAATTTGGACCCCATATATGATCCAATTGAGTAGAGATTAGTGATGGTGAAATTATTAGTAAATCGTTACTTTAACCATTATTGTGATTGTGATATATTTATTTATATACCTGTGCTCTAATGTAAGCATGATCAAAATCGTTCTTTTTTACTACAAGTTATCTTTCACATATTTACTTATTTTCATTTTGAATATACGTGTTTCTCCTCATTTTTCATGTCTTCTGGCACTTCATTAAAAATCTTCATCGCATTGTAAATCATATATTTCTGAAATTTAGCCTTCTTCCTGAATGGAATTCTCAATCTATCTTTTTCTCTTAGATGATGTTCGTGATCATGTTTATTTGCATCAATTTTTCTTGTGAATCGTGATTATATTCGACTGTAACGATGATTGGTAACTGATTATTAGTAATTATTCTAGCAATGACTGGTACACTAAAAAGTAAGCCTCCAACAGATAAATCTTAGTTACCAATCACAGTAACTATAACGTAAATAATATTCAAACATAGATTCAACACAAACACATAAATAATCTTTTATTAGATTTTCAGCACGTGCATTATATATTTTATTGTGTATTTTATTTATAAATCATCTCAATAACAAGACAAAAATTTGCTACTATAACAAAG
This sequence comes from Eubasilissa splendida, assembly GCA_031772225.1. NCBI lineage: Eukaryota > Metazoa > Arthropoda > Insecta > Trichoptera > Phryganeidae > Eubasilissa > Eubasilissa splendida. The sequence continues at coordinate 18,504,811 of CM062862.1, read as the reverse complement.
ACAAAATATATATTAGACAATTTATATTGAGCATATTATATATTTACATATTTATGCACTATGTTAAGAATTAATAAATATATTGGAATGTAGCCAGGATAAGGCTGAATCTATCAGAGGTGATACAAAAAAATAATACATTTGTAAACTTAATAGAAATTCATTTGTTGTAAATATAGTATATTATTGATATTTTTACTTTGGCATCTACAAACTGTGGAAGTTGCATGTGAAAGTTGGTAGGAAATGTAATACTTTAATTTTATGTTATATTTAGATTTTTCGTTTTATGTTACAATATAATTTAATGATTGTGTACATATATGTACAAAAGACGTACACGCGCGATTTTTGATAGAAAATATTTAAAATACTAATTTAATGTATTAATAATAAATATATACATATAAAATCAATTTTGTCGAAAAATGTTGTTTTTGCGCTACCGGGATTCGAATCTGGATCTCTATTTCCAATCCGGAACGACAATAAATAATGGAACGACAGATGTATTAATTTGAAAAAAAGTGTAACATATAGGTTCGAAAATTTGTCATGAAAAATACTAGCGCTATAACACAATTGGTAGTGTAATTCACCGGATTGGAAATAGAGGTCCAGGTTCGAATCCCGGTAGCGCAAAAACAATGTTTTTCGACAAAATTGATTTTATATGTATATATTTATAATTAATACATTAAATTAGTATTTAAAACATCACAGACCTATGTTCTGAATAATTACAACTTCACAATAAGAATGTGTTCTCTTTAAGAAAATATTTGTTGCAATCGCACCTTTAAGTGCCAGAAAAACACACGACACGAATGATAAAATTGACTTGCCGTACTAGCCTCTCCTGGTTCTCGTAATCGCCACGGACACAGTGGACAGTTAAAAAAATTATCACACACTATTTCACCAAAGCTAGCTTTTTGGTCTAGTTATTAAGATGTCGGAGTTCCAAGAGACCCGCATGTTAGTTCTATTTTCATAGTAAAAGCGTTTAGTATAGTTTAAAAATAGTAAGAATATTGATGTGACATGTATTTCGTGGATGAGATTCTATTTTTTTATTTTTAAAGAAAAAATTAATACTTCTAAAGTTTCGATACATGGGTCGTCGATCGACCGACCGGTCGCTAATAGCTTGAAAAGGATTGGAGGGGGGGGGGGGGAGGGGGAGATGAGAGGCACAGACATTAGTTCGTTCAAAGTATTATAATAATTGAAAGGAAAGGATATTTCAGATTCTGTTAATTTATTATTTTTTTGCTATCAATGCTACGTACATATATGCTTTTATTTAAATTTATACCTACTATGTTTATTTATAATATATATATATATTTTTACTATGCTTTAAACTGCATAAAAAAAAAAATGTGAGGCTATTTTAGATTAAGTGGTAAATTGCCTTAATATTAAAAATAAAGCACAAGAAAAAAAATTATGTCTACCAAAATACAAATATTTTGGAATCATCATATGTATTATTTCGATAATTAACATTGTTTCGCGCTTTGAAGATAGACGGACATGCATATTTTTTCAAAATCTGTGACAATTCCATCCCTTAAATACGTTTATTGCGTGACGTGAATTATGAGTATTTCTACATCTCGATCGTTTTCAGATTCTTACTAGTAGTTACAGATAGCTATGTCATTAACTTTTTGGCAAGAAACCGCATCGGTTTAGGAGTTTGTTAAGAATTTCGATCAGAAGACCGAGACATGTACTAAATCAACCTATGCTCGTTAGGCGGACAGGGGTACTTACTTACTCTGATAGAATTACTTTTTTCAGCCAGTGTACTTTCTTAACCTATTTCGATACCTGACTTCGAATTGAATGTTGATAATTATATATATATCAGGGGCGTGCACTTCTACAATCATGAAAACTACAAATAACTGTAATTTCTGCGAAAAAAGTATACTGGCCAAGCCATTGCAGTAGGTTCTTCAGGCATAATGTTTTCTCTTTTCCAGGGCCCCAATTTCCAGCAATCTTTCCCTGCGTTATAAAAAGCAGGATCATATGTCCTAGATATTGAAGTTTTAAATTTTCTTTTTTTTTTATTCATACCACTTCATTCATCGTTAATGTCATAACTAGGATCACCTATTGAAAAAATATAGAAATACTTTTTGCAAAAACTATCCCAAATACAAAGAACTGAATACAATACTTGAATTGTAGCTTTCTATTACATTATAAACGGGGTGTTAGTTAAAATTACAATATTTTTTTATCCTTCCCTGAATAACTTGAAATTTCCATAAAATAATAGTAATGATATCGGAAACAATCACATGGGCGACACGATAATAATAATAAATAAATAAATATGCAATACATTTTTTTTTAAATTTGAGATGGTTACAACTTTTTTGAGATATGTTTTATAATGCCATGGATGATGTAAACAAAAAATGATGAATATAACCTTAACTGTTCATTAATTAGTCCTTTTACATTTAATTTCATATATTTTATTGACTCTAAAACAAATATTTGAAGTATCTGCCGTCCAACTGTCGCGTTTCGTAATAATATTAATATTTTTAATAACAGAAATGACTTGTACACTTCTAAAATATGTTAAAACCATACGTAATGCACGCCACTGCAATTTATTTCATAGAATGTTGAATTAATTTTGAATAATATATCATTAAACGTTATACAGAATTATGGATTGGCGGCGATAATTCGACACTGTATTATGTTGAATTAATATGAATTAAGTGGTGCTGCAGCAGAATAATGATAGAATATTCTGATGCCTTGGATTTTTTACCATTCATAAAAGCCTTCCACAAATAAAATCGATTTTATTTATTAATATAAATATGTAACTGTATATTCGCAGGGAGGAAATGAAAAAAAATATAACGATGTTTGTATATAACATTAATTAAAAATGTATTAACACACGTGTTTGGGACATATATTTGTGCTTGAGCGAGGATGATGTACTGTGCCTTCCACCTCCCCCCCCCTTTCCTCACCAGCCACCGAGTCAGTCGATCGGCGACCCTGAACCAGTACGCTTACAAAAATATTTCGCAGTATAACAAAGAGTGAGACGTGTGTCTACGTGACCATCTTGTGCAATCTGAAGGAGTCAAGACCCTGACCAGGAGATAGTGTCCAAAAACCTAAAGTTACAGTCCACCTTGGAGGTGCCAGGAGAACGGGATTGTGGTGAGTGGAACTTCCTTCCAAATCCTATTTCTTCTGGCATCTATGCCATAACGCAACAATACGTAATAAATAAATTAAATAAATCACACTAAATACTTTGACGTCGACCAGTTTTGATATCACTGTTTTCGCTAAGATAAATGTACGTCTATAAAATAAATATAAAAATAAATTAGCCATAGAACGGCGGCATGCCTGCTGTCTTAGGGAGGGCGGGGTGGGGAGAATGAGATAAAGATATTAAAATGAGGAATATATAATATTAAATTTTGAATTATTTGTTAGCTTAAATTGATTATCTCTATATGTACTGTGAGAACTGTCACTTTGTAAATGTATGTGTATGTGTGGGTGTTATGAAAGGGAGTAGAAGAGTGGTGGAGGACGAACTTCATAAGAAGCTGTCTCTAGGGGAACAACTCTCTTCCATCACAGCTTCTCCTGAATAACTAGTCTATCTATGAAGTGTGTAATTATTATTGACTGTAAATACGTTGTTGTAATAAACTTAATATTGTTACCTGGACAAACTGAGTTTCACTCACAAGGAATTGGGACCCAAGAAATTAGTCATTAATCAGAGGATAGAACACCTAGGGAATCTGGTGGTAATTCTAGTTATCACACGTACATATATGTCTCTATATATACTCGTGTATATATATACACATAGAGGGGTTCGGGTAGGTGCGGGTTGTGCATGGATGTTTATTTAGAAGTTTTTTTTTTCTAGCCGTATAATGCTGATTAAAACAAATAGTTAAATGTATTTATGTTATGTTAATGTTAATTGAATTTTTAATTTTCCATATTCCATCCGAAAGTTAATTACTTTTCGTATTTATTGTATGTATGTGGTTAAATAGACTGAAAATTGGATGACAGCAAATATTCCTGAGATACGTGAGTAATTGTTTAAGTCACGTTGTATTGCATGAGTTTCTCGCGTCGTCGAGATCTACGCGGTGGGGTTGACAGGACGAGATCGTGACATAATAACCTTGATTAATAATTTGAAGATCAGATGTGCCTTTGTTACGTCTTAATATTAATAATAAGCTTTTAAGTGAAGCAAACACGTGATTATTTTTCATAATAACACTCAAAGCGAGAGCGCTTAATTAGAAACTAAAAAAATAACGTAAATATAAAAAAAATTAAAGAATTCGTTTATACGTTGTTTGACACATTTTTTACTATAAATCGAAACAGATGGCGGCAATGAAGCGGGTTTCTTTTTTTTAACATTGGATATTATTTGTTTTTTCCTTCAACAAGCCCATATAACTATTATATCATAGAATATTAATATTAAAATGAAAGAACTAATGAAACATTAATCATATTAAAATGTCATATTCTAGTCTACATTCTAGTTTTTTTTGTAAACGACTTTCTTGAAGAAACCTGTGCCGACGTTTCAGCACGGTAACACGTGCCATTGTCAAGGCTTATAACCGTACTTGTTTGCGGGGGATATAAATTTCTCACAGTTGAGATAATACTCAAATCTACAAAAATCGCAATTCCATTATATAGGGTAACCTAAATGAGGGGTTAAAAATATTCATAACTTTGTTTTTGTTATATGAATTTTTCTATCCTTCTCAAAGGTTTATCTATCTATTATCTCAACTCAATAAAAATATTTTTAAGGAGAACGCATTATTATTGTGAAGTAACAGTTATTTTATAACATAGTTCTGTGGTATTTGATACAAATTAAATTAATCAGTTGGAAAGATACACAGAAAAAAATAAGTTATCGAAAAGATTTTTTTTTTCGAAACTAGTTACCGCATTTCCCGGATACAAAAGGGCCTAGGTTCAAATTCTGGTATAACTAATATAACTAAAATATTTTTATTATGAATTAATTTTTTCTATATATCTTTTTAGTAAGTAGTAGTAAGTCTCTCGTTTTAAGGATCAGATAAGCAGCAGATCTTCCACGAAGAGGTACTCATCAGTCAGTTGTGGAGTTTGTATCGCAGAATATCATTACTTTTCTCTTAATTCAATCAATTCTCAACTAGGAACCAATTGAACATCCCTACTACGAATTTTGAAACTAAATCTTAACATTTTTCCATATAAAATTCATTGGTGCAAGAACTGTTACCCTAAGAGTCTCAGGCACGCCTGCAAAATGCCATTCATTTTAACCTTTTAGTCTCATTTGGGCCATCCTTTATATGATATATCTTGTATATGCCAGAGAATCTTCTTATTCTTCTTCTTAGCAACACCAAAGGGATGGCGGCTGATGGGTCGCCTCCACTAACTAGTAAATGAATAGACATGACATGATATGCGAAAGGGGTTTGGAACATTATTTCCCGGGCAAGGGGTACTGTACGCACATATATCCAAAGAAATAAATCCGATAGTAGATTACAGCACATTTATACAACAGTAAAAGTATTTACGCTTCGAAAATTAAATCTTTGTGCAATCAATTTTCGTTTTAATCAAGTCATATTTTAAAAAAAGTCGCGGAGTTTTTTGATTGCGTGAGTGCAACCAAAAAGAAAATTTTTGGACAAGAAATTTGCGTTAGTTCATGTCTATTTATTTGGTGGTTTATGATCGTCCCAGACTAAGCTGGGAAATATAGTAACACATCTGTATGTACACATATTGGATCTGTATTGGTTAGTAAGTTTTGAAGCGGCGCAAGACAGTGGAAGATGGAAACGCCTTATTGAGACTCAGAGCTCCCGTCTCTCCTAGGATATAGGAGACGAAAATAATGATGATGGTATTTTTTATCAGGAAAACATGTAGTTAATCAACAATGGTTAAGACAGTAACAAAAATAAGAGTAAATTCAACTAATTAATGGTTTTCTTTGAATTATTAAATGTCATTACACTATCCAGTGTAGGTTTGGTAACAGAGATTAATATTAGGCAGTGTAAAAGACAAATAAAAGAGTGACGGCTATATTTTCTATTGAAAGAATAAAAAAAATTAAAAAATTAAGAAATTAAAAAGAAAAAATAAAAACTTTCCACAATGAACGGAAGAGAGAAGAGAAAGGAAGATGGAATGCGAATTAAATTCTGTGTAATAATAATAAAATGTAAGGCTATTATAATATTTCTGATAATAAATTGGACTTAATGTCTTCCATCTGAGAGCAAGATGTGTTTGTAGCTAGAATCATTGGTTCAAATTGAAAATATAAAGTATTATTAAGGAGAACACATTCTTATTTTGAAGTTGTAATTTTTTAGAACATGGTCTGTGATGTTTTAAATACTAATTAATGCGTCCAAAATTTAATAAAAATGAATTGATAATTTTTTCGTCTGCAGTCGGTTTACTCAAAGGTATTTATTTGAGATTCGGTAAAAATAATGTAGATGGCTTTCAAATAATGGAACGACAGATGTATTAATTTGAAAAAGAGTAACATATAGGTTCGAAAATTTGTCATGAAAAATACTGGCGCTATAACACAATTGGTAATGTACTTCCCCGGATTGAAAATAGAGATCCAGGTTTCAATCCCAGTAGCGCAAAATCAATATTTTTCGACAAAATTGATTTAATATATATATATTTATAATTAATACATTATATTATTATTGAAAATATAAAGGATCACAGACGGTAAATAAATTAGTTACGTGCAAAGATGTTCATCTTCTAGGAATGTAAAATAGTTTGGATTGTCGGGTCAATCTGGATGGAATGTGGAAAGATATTAGTTTTAATTGGCTGGGACAGTCAATATAAGTTTTACTAATTCCAAATAAAAATGAAAAAACCGTATACTATTTTAACCATATATCATATAAATATTAATAATTTATTTAATATGAAGCTTCTCAAAATGGCGTACTACGCAATCTGTCAATCAATCATAGAGCATAGTATAATTGCTTGAGGTAGAGCGACTATGTCTGCAATTAATCCAATAATAGCAGCTCAGAAAATTATTTAAAAAGTTATCCTCAAAACCCCAATCACAACGAGCACTGACGAAATTTTTAATAAATTCGATGGTTTTGATATAAGACAAATATATGCTAATACTACTCTTAACTACACATATAAACACAAACAGACACATTTTAAAACAACTCAAAATATAATTACCACACGGACAAATACATATAACCGACAAGCCCCAAGAGCACATACAAAATATGGCTAAAGGAACTACAAATATTTTGGGCCTAAACTATTTAATGGAATGCTGAAAAATTTAACCCAATTGAATTGTCCAATAACATGAAACTGAAAAAAAAACTTGGATTCGTAATATAGGTAGAGGATGTATTGGTGCACTCACCGAAATATTGATTCAAACCTTTAATTATTATTAAGGAGAACGCATTCTTATTGTGAGATTGTATTTATTCAGAACACAGGTCTGTGATATTTAAAAAAATATTTATTAATCATATTAATTAGAAAGATATACATATATAATCAATATATATATATTAATACATTTAATTAGACTTTAATAATTGTTGTCACAAATGCTTTTAAAATAATTTATTTGAAAGTTCACTCTGTAATTGTTTTTTATACTTGTAATACTAATTTATTAGTACAATTGCTTGTAAACTATGCCCGTCTCAACACAAAATTTCTCTAGTGAGACGGGCACAGTCCAACACAGTTTGACATATGCATTATATAGTTACCAATAAATAAATAAAGATAAGTGTTCGGTCAGCACGTGTTCTTCGATATTCTAGGTATTTCTTATTGTGAATGTTTGTTGCATTTAAATACAAGCTATATGATAGATTAGATCTAACATTAAAATGTCGAAGAAACCTATTTTGTATTCGTTCTAATCTCGCAATGATGATGATGATATTATACACGCGATGTTTGGTGAGATGAAATGATCTTAGGTCATAGTAAAAATATTAATTTGATATTTTCATCTCTTATCGGCGAATTCAAAGCATATTCCGAGCTTGTTTGCCATGGAGGAGTAGTGGGAGGGGGGGGGGGAAGATAGTTCTAGAATAAATACATTTTTTTATACTCATGGTTCTAGAGTTTAATATTTTCCACCCATACATTATTAGGTAGCAACATATAAAATACGTTTTTAAATACAATCGTTAAAATTACCATTTTACGTGTGTTCTGGATATGTTTTCGGAATACGAGTATATAACAATTTATGAAAGTTTTATGCCTTTACCGATTCGCGTTCATACTCGATCATGAAGGGTGTCGTATCTTAGATCTTACACGAGATCAAAAACACAATTATCTCGATAAAGATGTTGATTGTGAAGAATGTCGTAACTGGAGAGAATTGCTTTATCACACTGATTAAAGTTATGAGCAATGAATCACACTTTACAAACAGTTGGAATATGGCTACTTTTGAACGCAAGGGTTAATTTGATTACTACCCGCACTTCATATATTTAGAATCGATGATTTTTTTGGTATAGATTTTTCAATCGATGATTACTGATAATAATAAACAAATCCATGATGTATAGTTAATGCTACTAATAAAATCTAATTGATTTTGAATATTGAACTTTACTAAAAAACTTTTGTCTATTTTCGTGTACCGGTAAAAAGGAAATATATTTTATGATATATTAATTAATTAGAACTTTTTACATTTAAAAAAGTAATTTATGTTAGAATGGAATTTTTCTCTGTAAATTAATTAGCAAGTACGGAGATATACCCTGGGCACCTCGGTCACCGGACCGCGATTTTTTTTTGTGGAAGTCGAGAGTTTACAGCGACAATCTTCGAACAATTCAGGCCCTACAAGAAAATATCTGCCGTGAAGTTGCTGCCATTGAACCAACGTTTTGCTCTCGCGTGTTCGCAAATTTAAGAATGCGATTGCAAAAGTGTCTTGAGAGAAATGGACGGCATTTAGACGATATTGTTTATAAAACGTAAAATCCGCATCGTTAAACTCCATTTTGTATAAATAAAATATGAGAATAACATTGTAGTTTTTTTTATTATTTAATATTAAACTTGAACATTTTCCGCTGGACACCCTTTACAGCATAATTGATGACTCCGCTGATTCTGGTTTCGTCTTTATTTTAGAACGTCGTCAAATTTCCCTTTACATTATTTCCTTTGATGCTAAATCATTAGTACATAATAGGTAGTCGGAAATCGTTAAAATTAAATTATTTGTTTGTAAAATAATATAGTGCGACAATATAAGAAGAAACCTGGTAGCAGATCACATTAAAACTATTCCGAGGAGACCTTTTATAAAGCATTTAAAATAATTCTTGGCATAAATAAGTTTAGAGCTCAGGTGAAATCAAAATCTTGTCTAACGGTTGGAGAAATATTTGTCGCCATGAAAGACATAAGGATCCTTCCAAATCCTTCTATTGAAAGTTAATGGTGTCAGTCTGCATCAATTTATCAATAATTTTACTGTTAACAAGAAACATATTTTAAGGATGAAATGCTTTCTATACTTAATGGAATTAATAAGATCATTATTTGGGACTATGTTTTACATCAATGTAGTTATTTTCTGTTCAGTTTTGATACATTCATTTTCACGTAGTGTTTTTTTTTTAAGATAGGCTGACGCAGGTCTTAATTATGAAATACTTGTTTTGTACATCTTCGGAGAGAAATGTGGTTATATGCATTATTTTATTGAATATCAAAAAAGACCCAAAGCTTTTTTGTAGTTCATACTGATGCAACTTTTGTGTATTTGTTACATCATATTGTAAAGTACAAAATATAGATATTCAAAGTCAGATCTTAAATTTGTATACAATTTAATGTTACGTACTTGCGTAGAAAATTGTATACCTTGCAGTAGATTGTCGGTGGTCCAAAGATAAACTCTTTTGTGACAATTATAATCTTTATTGCACGAATAATACAGTTTTATGATATAAAGTATGTAATTAGTCACGGAGTCAAACGGTAACGAAAAGAGGTCATGCCCCGCGCGCGTCATCCTTTTATGAGGGCCGCACACAAACCCACATACATCTCACGCCGGCGGTGCTGGCATACATATACACACGATCTCGAGGACATCACATTTAATATTATTGTAAGATCGACATTGGGTGACATCTATGTGAAACGAGCCAAACTGGCACCATGACATTCGTCGCGACCGCCAGAGCACGAGCGCCATGGGCGGATAGGCCGGGCGTTCCGGCAATTCGCTTCGCTTGGTGCGCCACTTCTTTACCGTGCCTCGTCCACGCCGCTGCATCTTTCGCGAAGCACCACTACGTAATTTAATTTATATTTATAATCGCGTATTTATTTAAAAAATAGTAAGTACGCAAACATTGTCTAATTCCTTTCTTCATTATAAGCCAACCTGAATGTCTAATCATCTGATGATGATAATAGTATGAATTGTGAAGGCAGACCACAATAATTCTAACAATCCTTCTAATATACTGTTAACATTACTATCCTTCATAAATATTATTGATAACTTTACACAAAATTGCGAAGAAAATAAAAATCTCTTACATTGACTTATTAAAATTATTTTTTTCTTTTATATAATTTTTGAGTAGCTTGCATTTCATTTTTTCATTAAATTAAATTATTTTTTGTAAAACTGCGTGCATTGAACAGTACAAACCAGTACGAAAAGCATAATATTTTTGTACCTTAACGGAGTTTTGATTACAAATTTAATTTAGCAACTCGCAGAAAGCAATCGGATATCGCTGGCTGCTATCTTTATGCCCTGCGGACGGCTATGATGTAACATTATACAAGATACTGATAGTATAGTAGTATAGGTACAGTAGATAATACTATAAGATAAATAAAGTAATACGGTTGTCGCATCGGTTCACATTCGTGAATTACAGTTTGACAACCCACCTTCAGTCGATATAAACTGAACTTTAATGTTTATTATTATAATTGGTGGGATAAGATCCCGTGGACTGTATCGATTAAATGATGTTTTATGGCAGATGGACGATAGACGACAATTTTCACCTTTAGTTGACTCGCACTTTTGTAGTGAAAAACGGAGATATCACTGCACTTCTGGATGGCGTAGAACAGCGCTTCATCGTGGTCTAGATTTTTACACACAGTGAGAATTTCGATCTACAAAAAAAGCCTCTTGACAGCTCCGCATCGAAATGCAATCTATTCACACGAAAAGGACAGGTATAAAGGTTTATTTGATTGAGGTGGAGTTCACGTGGAGTTCTCGTTTTGCATCAACAATAATATGGAAATAAAAATAAAATGTCACGAAAGGTATGAAAAGTATGAATAAATTAAGTGGACAATGAATACAAATTTAAACGATTAATAAAATATTGTAAATCACTTGGGATGTCATTTAGCACTGACATATTGACTGTATAGGGCACGTTGGTGATATGTTCACTATTTAGATAAAATGAGTTATGATTGCAAATTAGTTCATTTTATAAATAAAACCGTAAGGGCCCTCTGTTCACCGCAAACGAAAATTGAATGAGAAGTTTATACATTTTATTGAAGAAAAGTGTCAAAATCCTCTGAAACTGTATATAAAAAATGACCTTTTGGTTCTAAAAGAGTAAACAAAAAAATTATATCGCAATGTTGCTGTAAGGTCATTTATATTAATATACCTAGGATATAATAATAAATATTTAATTTTCTTGTTTCCTTTCATGTTGGATATTAAAATATTTGTGATGTTTCATTCATAGGCAAGATGAAATAGTTCAGAAAAAGTAATGCTTAGAAAGACAGATGAAAAATTATAAAAATATGCTCGATAATGTAACGACATTAATAATAATAATGGATAATTTGTATATCGCCATTTTCGTAGAAACTTTCACCTCAAGGACGCTTTACACATAAACTGTTTATAGTTCTGCAATTATCTTTGTTTTTAAAATTAAAATTTTTATTTTCATTTGAGGAAATGACTTTTTGAAAAGGTGCATTTTTAGTTTCTTCTTAAATGAAGTCTCCGATGAACTGTTTCGCATGACGGTGGGCAAAGAGTTCCACGCTTTTGGGCCTGCCATTGCAAATGTCCGTTCACTACATTTTGACTTCTGGCAACGGTCGGTCGGTTCTACAATCCTTCCTGCTGCTGAAGTAGAGGTTGACCTGAGAGTTTGACGTCTATCATTCAAAGTGTTTGGAATACAAAGTTCTCGAAGATACAAAGGCGCCATGTTGTGTGACGCCTTGTACATCAACCAGCACAATCCTTGCGTGCAAGAAGAACGGGTATCGTTAAGCATCTGCTAATCGTTTTATGTATGCTTTTAGGTGCCCGTCCTATGACGGCGTTTAAAGACTAGTTTAAAAATATTCTTTCAGATCACACAAGTTATTTACAGATCATTCAAATGATGTCTAATATTTTTGGTACTGCAAAGTACGAAAGTTACAAATTAAAAAAATATATGATCAAAACAGGTACATTTGTAGACTGTCTATATTTAAAAGAAAGATAGAAATATGTAATATATTAGTTTTTATAATTAAATTATGTTTTGGAGCATATTTCCAATACATCTTCCATTTAAAAGACATTGTTTAAGAAATGGGATTATACGAGGGCCAAGTAAAAAATAAGGTTCCTTACGCTGTACACTCGCCACGCGAGATGCTAGGCGAAATCCGGCAACACCGCCTTGATTGTTGGTCCCTTAACTACATCCCCACTACCGGGAGCAAACGCTGCGACGCTCAGTAAAGGCCTGACAGCCATTCGCTATGGAACCCGCCATCGCCGTTACCGCCAGGTGTGAAATCCGTTCGGTGATTCGATTTTTAAACGCGAAGAAGCTTAAACCTGTTGAAATTCATCGACAGTTGGAAGAAGTTTATGGCACAGCTTGCATCAGCGTCCAACACGTCCGCAAATGGTGCAGGGAGTTCTCCGAAGGACGCACAGACGTCCACGACGAGCAAAGGAGTGGGAGGCCATCGGTGTCGGACGAAGTCGTGGCGAAGATTGAGCGCATTCTCCTCGAAGATCGGAGAGTAACGCTTCGGGAGCTTGCTGTCCAGGTTCCTGAGGTTTGTGAAAAAACCATCGACAACATTTTGACCGATTATACTGACCAAGGGCGTTAGGCTGCACCACGACAACGCTCGCCCGCATGTCTCTCGACAGACCACCGCCCTACTGGACAAATTCGGCTGGAAATTGCTTGACCATGCCCCCTACAGCCCTGATCTTGCTCCCAGCGGCTTCCACTTGTTTCCGAAATTGAAGCAACACTTGGGTGGACAACGATTCAATACAGATGAAGAGGTGAAAGAAGCGGAACACCAAGTTCATCGGCGGCCTAGCGGCGGAATTCTTCGAAGCGGGTTTTCAGAAGAGGATAACTCGTCAGGAAAAATGCATAGAAAAATCAGGAGACTATGTAGAAAAATAGAATAAAGTACAAGCTTTCAGATGGTTTACTTATTTATTGCAATAAAAAATACCTTATACCTGAAAAAAATGTAGGAACCTTATTTTTTACTTGCCCCTCGTAGTATGCTATATTGCTCTGGTAGATAACACGTCCGAACTTTTCGCGGTTTCTTTGAGATCTGGTATTTGTATGATATGGTGCACATATTATGGATAATGTGACGTTCTAACCGCACTGCCAATCCGTATAGAAACACCACGCGATAATATGTATCTAAAATATGATATTTTACAAAAATCTCTAATATAATTTTGGATATGATTCTGTCACATATAAGCCAGAGCTTATCGGGGATAAAACATTCTAAGGGAAAAAGTGATTTAATTAATATTTGGTGAAAAAAAATCCAACATCCCCGATGGTCTTGGGAGAGATTCCTGGCTATATAAACAACGTGAATGGAAGGATTAATAATTCAAGTAGATGATATTGAGAATCGAGGAATAGATTGAAATATATAAGTTTATATATTTCTATCTATATTCCATGTTTTTTTTAAATATTCTGGGTAGTTTTTATTTTTTTATGTAATTAAATGTTCAGACTTTCTTACTTACTTACCATAAGGCTGTTTCCCCCCGCGGGGGTAGGCATAGAAGGCAGAGCGCCACACTCTTCTGTCCTGATACACATTTCTCGCCTCATCCATATTCATACATCTTCTCATACAAGCTTGACGATTATTGAGGCTTCTAACAGGACCGTTCTCCAGTATCTGATTTACCTGGTCGCGCCAAGTCTTCCGCAGACGTCCTCTACTTCTGATGGCATCAACACTTTCTTACTACGGTTTTCTAAGACATAGTAGTACAAACGGAGTCTATGATTAGATTAGGTTGGTGGGTATCACTTACAATCTGTTTAGCGCTGATTATTGTGGCTTCTAACAAGACCATCTTCCAGTATCTGATTTACCTGGTCGTGCCAAATCTTATCATAAATACTTGCATCATATATCTTTCTTATTACTCTCTCCTCATTCATCCGTTCCAAACCACATAAGTGACTTTTTCTTAATCTTACTTACTATACTAAGATCAGCTTTAGATTCTTTCTTTATTTCTTCATTCTTTACTCTGTGATAAATGGATCTGTTCAGGCTTTACCAAAATATTTTAATATACAGGCTTTCTAAGACATAGTAGTACAAACAGAGTCTATGATTAGGTTAGTGGGTATCACTTACAATCCTAAACAATCAAAAAACTAAAGAATATATTTTTATTTATCGTAAATAAAAATCTGGTAGTTTATGTGATAGCTACATTATCACAGTATACGTGAGCCAAATTTCATCGTGTTATGTTAAGTATTTATGATATGACATAGCGTTTATTTTTATTGAAGACAGGTTGCAAATGTTCAAATAACTTCCGAGTCGTTAAATTTCGAATAACCCTAATTTGACGCTCAATGGGTGGCTAGTAGCAGTCGCAATACCGGTCCCTTTTACAAACAACCGGTATTTTCGATATTGAAGTTTTACAAATACCGAAATCCCGAAATTTTCGATATTAAGAGAAGCTCTCGTCGATTTATCAATGAAATAAAAATATTCAGAATAAAACACGCATGTATACAACACATTCATCGATCTGAATGACGTAATGTTTTCCTGAATAATTGGCCAGGCTGTATTCCTCACAAAACCGCTCGTTAAATTTAGTTCCACGGCCCGTCTGACAAACTGATAGTGCTTACATCTTCGTCTTAATGTATGTCATAGTTCGATCTTCATTCGACTATACCAATGAATTATTTGTCAATAATATGAAAACATTTACTTACTAATTCTATGCGTTCACGTCGCGACTCACGTCTCTACGTACGCACGCATGATATAAAAACCAATCTAATCACAATGCATGCGTCTTTACAAATTAATCACAGAACACAGATATAGTCCGTCGGTCGATCGCATCGACAGCTGGCGCAGTTGAAACACGTGGTATGAGGGGTTTGCACATCATATAAATTATTGACATGATTTGCTTTAAATACGACATGGAAACTAAGAAAAGCGATTTATATTTTTTTGACAATGAAATACCAAAAATTTCGTAAATATCGGTTTTCATAAATCTAATGCCGGTATTTTGAAGCATCCGTCGGGATCCGGTTTGCGACCCCTAGTGGCTAGTGACATCCCCTAGAGGCGCCCTTTTCTTCCATTACTTTGGCACCCTGTATTTGTAATTGATATCAGTGTACGACCATAAGGGATAGGTTGGAAAATTGTTACACACGCATGTGGTGAATATTTGCAAGTATGTGATAACCGAATTATAATTGTGTAATTTCATAAACATGTAAGTTTTGTCATTAAAATGTTAGTGTTCTATACAAATAATAAATTAATAAAAATAGAATTATATATAAATTTTTTTCTTATATTTTATAATATTACATACCTCACTAAGTTAGGCTCGTAAATCGTAAATCATCCATGGCTTTGTCAATCCACTACTGGATAACTGAGACTAGTTCTATGTTCAGACTT
Source organism: Eubasilissa splendida (assembly GCA_031772225.1). NCBI lineage: Eukaryota > Metazoa > Arthropoda > Insecta > Trichoptera > Phryganeidae > Eubasilissa > Eubasilissa splendida. Next base: position 18,488,671 of record CM062862.1, on the reverse strand, counting down.
AAGAAGATATGGATAGACAATTAAGGTTAGAGACGAATATATTTTTATTATATTAAATGGAAGATATACAGAAATATGGTTTAATTACAGGGCTTATGACCTGTCTTCGGCTGGTTTATGTGATCACCAAAGTTTCACGAAGACAGGTCGTAAGTCTTGTAATTACCCCATATTTCTATATATCTTCCATTAAATATAATAAAAATAGATTTCTCTCAATGAAATATCTGATATTTATTTAATAACATAGCCTTTGTAGGTAAAAATCCAGTAATTGTGTATTTTTAGACATATTCAAATATTGCTAAATTAAGGTTAGGTTTGTGTGATCTCTGATACACTCAATATTTCTGTATGGTGTGGAATCTTGGACTCGGAAGGTAATAAGGCGAATTAATGCCTTTGGGATATAGTACTGGAGGCACATGCTGCGTTTGCCATGAAGAACGAGATACTTGAGTGTCTTCTTACTATAGGAACTGCACGTCAAGAACAGATTCTCAGACATTTGCCTAAGATTAATCTTTTGATTATTGGGAAACTTGGAGAAGCTTATCATAAGGGCCCGACGTGGATGATGTTAACTATTGAAAAATACGCGAAAAAATATAAAAATATAAAGTTATTTTTAATTTTTGGACCCTCACGAAATCAAACCCACGATCTTTAATCAGTTGCAGTAGAATCTCGATTATCCGGATTTTCAATTATCCGGATTGTTCAAAATACAATACTTTTTAATACATTTTGCGTCGTAATAAAAATATAATTTGACATATTCATAAATAATTTATATTCAAATTAAATATTTCTATGGCACTGATCTGTCTGGACACCCTGTGGTGATACAATACGCGTTGTTACATGAACCTCTGGTTATGGATATCAATAAAACCATTTCGAGCAGTATTTAAATATTTATTTTTAATAACGACATATCGGTAAATTTATTATAATTAATAAAATTAATAAAAGAAAACGTCTTGTATTATCATTAAAAGACTAATTGGATATAATCATTGCTTTAAAACGCGGTGACTCGGGACGTTATTTGTCTAATAAATATGGTGTTGGAACGTCAACGATCTCAGATATAAAAACAAAGTGAAAAAATTATGAAGTTTACTAATTGCTTAATGTCAGAAGATGGAACATTAGAGCGTCAAGTTATGAAAAAATCAGGAAATAAAGACGTTGAAGAGTGTATTTTTATGTGGTTCATACAAAGACGATCATCTAGACGGCCAATGTCTGGTTCATTATTTTTGCAACAGCTAGCTTTGAGCAAAAATCGATAATTGAATTTCTTAATAAAAAATATTTTAATATTGAATCTATATGTAAATATAGACAAATAAAAATTATTCATATTGTATGTACATGTCTTTCACTGTCAGTTATGATTTTTGTCGATTATCCGAATTTTTCCTTATCCGGGACTACCTTCATCCCCAATTAGTCCGAATAATCGAGATTCTACTGTAGTCAAAACCTGCATAAAAGTCTTTAAATAAAAATGTAAGCTCGGTATCAGCCTGAATGTACAATTATTCAAAACAAAGAATGATATATTTTACAGTATAATATTTTCTAGCAGAAACGTCGATTTCTTGTTTCTAGGGAAAATTTTCAATAGCGCTACAGCGATTTTTAACAGAACTACTGGGGGGAAAGCCAAGACAGAAACCGTTAGACATTTATTATATTCCCGGTATTCATAATGGATAAGGGAAGGAACCCTTCTTCAGGCAGCTACCCCCTCCTCAAAAGGTCTGAGAAATGTATCGCCCTCCGTCAGCCACTTTCCGGCACTGATGTATTTCGCTGATTTTAACCCACACTTGTGTGACCATTAGTGATGGTTCTGGTCGACCGAATTACTTTTCGTTAACTCTTTACTTTATTTTTTTATAAATGTGCGTCATGATGGCCGTTACCTGTTCGAAGGATAAGAGTCTGCGATTATAGAAAGATTATGTTACTACGAAATATGACTGTGTTGGTATGTATTACATGTCAGCGTCGGGCATCCCAATTATTCAACACTCACGTGTTCGATGTGTGATTAATCGCGGAAATATATTGTGTATGTGTGTGTGGCGAGAGCAGGCAATGAAACGAAGGGCTACTTACAGTAGACACTGGTTTATTAAGCACAGTTTGCAGAAATGTGGAAAAATTATACCGCACACTAAAGATAAAGTATTTAAGTACATCGGTATACGGTATGTTTTTTGTAGCTGTTAGAAGCGTGATTTTACGCACCGGTACATGAGAGGTGCGTTCAGTGGTAATGATTTCGTGGAGGCGATAAATCTCCACAAGTGAAATCTAAGTAATGTAGTTATAATAAGTATATTAAAAAGATAGTGTAGTAATTATGGTAATAAAGTAAACAAATAATTCCAAAAGGTGATTGCTGATAATATTAGAAAATTCTCAAATTTGCTTAAATGATTTCATATATTTAAAGAAACTATTTTTAATATAGATGTGAAGATAATATTTATTAAAAATTCCGATGTAATATCTTTAACTTGTTAACTAAAATCTTCGACACGTGTTAAATACTTATATTTGAATTTATTAAAAACATCACGAATTTCCCATCAAAATAATGATCACTTATCAAAAGTATGTACATGACATCATAGCTGAATCGGTTGAAGCATTCTACCGGCAATAGTTAGGTTTGGGTTAGAGTTCCGGTGATGGTTATATTTTTTCAATATATAGTTTTTTTCTGTATAATTTTCTAAATGATTTATCTAAATTTGTTTTTGTTATTACGAAACTATGATCTGAAAAATTGTACCTTCACAAATAAAATTTTATTTTATTAAAAATGAATATAAAAAGGATACACATTAGATTCCAATCGAAGTAGTAGGTAATTTAAAAATAAATCTGATTAAAATGTCGTTGTTACGATTGAAAACATCTCAAATAAATTGCCTCTTTCTAATGGGCGGGGCAGGGGCGATTCTACGACGAAACTAATGAAGCTTAAGCTTTAGAGCTCTAACTCTCAAAGTGGTCCCAGATGCAACTTTAGACCATAGTATTGTATTAAAAAAACCATACAGATTCTCTCATATGAAAAAAATGTACGTGAGTAAAGGAAAAACATAAATAAGTGAAGTCAGTAGATATTCTCATAGTGTCTAAAATTAAATATATTTATTTTGGATTTTTCTATGAAAACATGCTACCTAATTTTTATCTCCTCATAATTCGAAAAGCTTAAGCGTTAAAAAATGGTATCCTACCAATGATTTTGACATGTGAGTAAACATCAATTATAAATATATACATTAAATTAGTATTTAAAACATCACAGACCGTCTGTTCTGAATAATTAAAACTTCACAATAAGAATGTGTTCTCCTTAATAATTCTAATAATTAGCTGGCTATATAGGGTTACCATTAGCGTGCAGTAGTTATAGATTAATTATACCATCATATATAATATATGTAATACAATATATGTATTTTCGTTTAATAACCATCTTTAGACAAAATAAATCCGTCGTTTATACGACCTTATCATGTATTTATTTGTAATTTTAGATTTATATTAATAGTATTTTTAAAGTTTATGTTTTGACGTAAAAAAATACCTTCTTACCCATATAAAAAATATATGGACGTTTTTAAGATCACTTTCTATGACTGAATATGATTCTGTTATTGTTTGAAAATCTTTCACGTAATAACGGAAGAAAATAATTATTTCTATTCAAGGTTAACGTAGAAAATAGTTTTGCCAATTACTTTTTGTTTTTTCCAAATCAAAAACCAATCCATGGACTAAATTTAAAGAACAATCATGAAATCAACACGTTAAAAACAGTAAGATAGTAAAATTCGCGAATTAGTAAAAGAGGAAATAGACACTTCAATGATTTGCACGCAGTTGTAAACCTTTATAATGATATTCTGTTAACAAACAGCATAGGTAACGACTCCGTACAAAACGAATCAACCGAAAGAAATTTTCAATTCAGTAAATAACCAATTATATGCCTCGAGTCATAAGCTTAAATACACAATAGTGTAATGTAAATGGCTCAAGAGATATACAAAAGAGCGCCATGGGTACAGCGGTGAGTTATAGTAATAATAATAATGGATAATTTGTATAACGCCATTTTTGTAAAAACTTCCATCTCAAGAGCACTTTGCACAAACTGTTTATAGTTCTACGATTATATAATATTTTTAATTAAAAATTGTTATTTTCACTTTTGGAAATTACTTTTTGAAAACGTGCGTTTTCAGTTTCTTCTTAAATAAAGTCTCTGATGCACTGTTCCTTATAACGGAGGGCAAAGAGTTCCATGCTCTTGGGCCTGCCACCGCAAATGCCTGTTCACTAAATTTAGACTTCTGGCAATGGTTGTTCGATTCTACAACCCTTCCTGCGGCTGACCTGAGAGTTTGACGTCTACCATTCAAACTGTCTGGGATACAAAGTTCTTGAAGATACAGAGGCGTCATGTTGTGTGTCGCCTTGTACATCAATCAGCACAATTTAAATTCAACTCTTTCAGTGAATCGGAGCTGATGTAAAGGGAATGTCGTGGTAGTTTTTAGAACTAAACAATTAAAGCCTCTACTGGTACATAGATGGTGCTAATTGTAAAATAATGTTTTCGTTTATGTTTCCCAGAATTTTTAGTAACGCACAGATTTTTTACTTCTATGCACTGCACGTCCCTGAGGGTTACTAATGACAACATGATAATTTTGATACGAAAGGAAAATATTTAACCTGGAAATCGTAATATTTGGAAAAATATTATACCATGCAATAGAGGCCCTGAAAGACTGAGTAAATTCTGATAAAATAATCTAAGGCACAATGGGTCGAGAAATCCGAGTATTTTGTAGTGATGTGAATGAAATAATGATCACCAACATGGTTGCCAAAGTTCGATCATCGGACAAGCACTAAAAGAAGGAGAAGAAGAATGAGATATATATCTAAGTTTTTTTTTTAAATTTTATCTATTTATAGTATAACAGTCAACTACTCGTATTGTAAAATTTAAAATTATAACTGATTTTTAGTATATAAAAAATATTAATACACATTTAAATCAACTACAAAGATATACAGAAAAAATCCCGGTAGCAACAAAATATTTTTTTTCTGTACATCATTCTAGTCGATTATTTTAATCTGTATTAAAATACCACATAACTATGTTCGGAAAATGCAACTTTACAACAAAGATGTGTTCTTCTTAAAAATATATATAAGTTGTATCCAAGTTTATCTAAATAGCGAGCTCTACCCAAAGGTATTAGAGATTCACCGCGATATAAAATTGATTGCGTTTAAAAATGGAATAGTATAATGAAATAACAGTTGGAATAGAAAAGATTTCAGAAATTGTCTAAAATAGGAATGGTCAACCCGGATAGGAAGAGGTTCAGGCTTGAATACTGTTACCAACTAATCATTTTTTCGATAATTAGATCTTTCTAATTGATTTATTAAATTTGTATTTAAATGCCACAAAAATATGTTCTAAAAATGCAACTTTACGCCAAAAATATGTTTTTCTTAAAAAATATGTTCTATTTCACCAAAGTACCCCTATCATTTATCTTTTCCCGTTCAACAGAACGAATTGCCCAGTCAGAACTGATCTATATCGGATCTGCTATTCGTTCACTTCCTTTGATATAAACTCTATTTAAATAAGGGTATGTACACAAGCCATGGCACCCTGCGACCTTTATATTCAAATAGCGCACCCACTTCTCTCACTGCTCATGATTGTCGAGTAGTCCAAGATAGAGAAGAAATATTTACATTCGTTCTAATACCTATCTCATGATAGCTATTTTTTAGAAATTCTAGACGACCTACCCCTGCTTCGAGTTCTTCCGCCAAGCCCGTGATCAACTCTTTGAAGTCGTTCTTTTGTTTTTCATGATTTTTTAAGCCACTTCAAGCTAAGTGATGCGAATATTTTTATATTAACCTTTGCGCTCCAAAGCAATCATAATACAATCCTAAATGTACCATACTTTTTATAACTTCTAAAATAATTTTAATATGTTATATAAAAATAAGCGAAATTATAGTATACACGTCTGATAATCTTTTGAATGTGCAATACATGTAATCATTACCTAACGGCTGGGTTCACACAATTTGCTTTCAAACGGCGAGAACCGTCGCGCGTCACGTGTTCCGATGAACGCCATGAAACCTATGCGCTTTGGAACTTGTCGTTTTTAAATAAAGTTTACGAGGGATAGTGTATGATTCTTGGCAGGCGATCATGCTGTGTGTAAATTACTGCAACGTGGCAAGACTGTCATGTAGCATTTTAAAAAATGCCGTGAATGAGTAGGACCGATATGAGAGCTTTTACTCATAATTTTTGCTGGGTAATAGGAGTATGGTGACCCTGCATCTATTAACCATATAGGGCCCAAACCAAAGCTACCAATTAGCAGACGCATTAAGACAATATGCACCAGAGACGGACACTGCTCAAGCAGCTAACGATCGCTCTTCCGCAGACCGTTCTCCATTCAACCGCATCTCGAGTGAGCCACTCCAGAGTTCAACGCGAATTTAACTATATAATTCATCACATCAATAAACAAAATTTTGTAAGTGCTCCTTTATTTCTACCCCCTTTTCTAGTTACAACAACAGACACCCTATACTGCGACATACTAACAACACGCGTGAGACTAAAAGATAGTAGGAGGTTTTGTCTCGACACAATTACGAGTCAATCATATTTAAACAACAACATCTATACAACCAACGCTTACAGGAGGGACATCATTCACTGTCGTTCAATCTCTTAAATTATCGGTTTATAACACATATTTTTTTAATAGTGTTCTCAATTTTTAAAACAGAAAAGTATATTGACATAGTATATATGTATATATAATATTTTATTCACCTAATTTGTTTTAAATTTTATTTTAATATATTTATAGATCTATCTATCAGGATTATTAACGACCTCTTGATATATACACACACATTCACACATATACACAATAATTATCGAGAAGGTCTAAGAATAATAATTCAATAATAAAATATGACATATAGCATTTTAGACGAGGTCTGCTGTTAAGTGTCCAAGTTTCGGCACTGTAGGACAGGTCAGGGAGGATGGAGGTCGCAATGATTGAAGACTTTTGTTCCGAGGCATTTAGGGTTATATTTTCCTATAAATGTGCTGCCCATCTTCGCTGAATATTTCCCAAATATTAATTTTTTTTATTGTGTAGCTGTATTTTTCAAAATTCATATTCTATTGATATTTGTTGACTGTTCAAAAATAACTAGATGCCATAGTAATAGACATTTCTTTGGTGGCAATCCTAAGAAGTCAAGTGGGCGAGACTTCATGGAAATCATGATTCTCAGTCATGTGGGACCGAGGTGTACTTTAAAATTACTGTTATATTCAACAGCGCGCTTTTTTGTTCTATAATGCAGTGGACTGATTAAATTATTGTAATAGATTTTAGTATTCTTGTTTAAGCGCCTTGTTACTTTGATTGGCGCCACTGGGTTTCTTGATTTATAATAATGTACATGTGTGTGTGTGTGTGTGTGTGTGTGTGTGTGTGAGTATTACTGCCCTTTTTTCGGAAAGTTAAGAAGACGGTAACCTACAGGCGTCATTCAATTACATTCCGTGCTTCGAACAGTCCAGCGGTCCAAACGAACCACCAGTGCGCACTTCGATCGATCCAACTTTAAAGAAGACCACCTGGCTAAAAGAACAACAGCATCGGACCAGAAAAACAGCAAAAAATAAAGGTTAGTGCAGTTCATATATCATATGTGTGCTTATTGTTAATCGGAAACCTGAAAACTAGCTATCGAAGGCATCTACTGAATACCGGGCAATGCCGGTATAACATTCTGGATAAAAAAGATTAACTGAGCCGTTAATTTTTTAATATATTAATATTCTAATATTGACTTCATAGCTATTTATTATACATACTCTAAAATTTTAGAATATGATTTTAAAAATAATTAAATGATAACTAATATTATAAATTACGCATAAACATAGTTTAAAAAATTAAAAATAGACTTTTTATCAGTTTTCTATTCGCTTAGCTTTACTGCCGGTGATGTCCTTGTCATTAATTACTTATCTCGCGGTGGAGTTTTATTCATTTTTAATAGCTGTAATATTATGAATAGATTCACTTTGTCATGTCCAGAGACTGCCTTAGAGGGAGAATACTAAATTTTTCAAGGGTAAAAAAATAAATAGATCTGATAATATCATAGTTATAATTATACTTTTAAAATTAGCAATATTATCTTTGTGGTTAAAATTCATATTTTATTATCTTTGTTTTATTAACCACTAAATTAGTTATGACATCTTGAAGAAGAAAATGGTATTTTTCGAAACCGGTAGATGTATTTAAACTCAATTTAGTGGTTAATAATAAAAAGATAATAAATAAAATATAGTTATAATTATTTACTTAATACTGATTTAACATTAAACATTATTTTTAGTTAATTTATACTCATATAGTTAATGTCATTTTAATACCAGACTATTGTTTTATTGAAAACATCTTGATTTTTTTATTTTTCCTAAATTTGTGTCAATTCGTGGCTAAAGAAAATGAAATATCCAGTACAGAAGACAAACAGTTCCGATATATTTTTTTGTTTCAATTCAACCCAAGAGTTGAGGCATCGAAAACCGCTAGAACTTTTGTGTCATTTGTGAGGAGAACGAGAAATTTGATCATTAGTTTTATGAGGTTTATTAATTAACAAACTCAATGCTCTAAGGCCGCAATTGATTAAAAATATCTGGGAATACGGCATTATGTTTATTTTTTTATATAAGTTATTCAAGATCTCAGTTGGGATATTTTATACATCCGCCCTATTCTTCTGATCTTATTCAATCAGATTCTAATATTATACGGTCTTTATCAAGTTTCGCTGTAAAATCAAATGTCGTGTACAACGGTTTGATTTTTTATCTTTTTCTATCAGATCAAAGGATACGTGTACATGGTACTAAGATTTACCTCAACTAGATCTCTGAGATATATTTTGTCGTGTCTCGTTCCGTGGACTCGGGCATTATAGTTAAGTTAGGGTATATTCTTTTTATCTAAACAGTCTAGAAAAAGTGATAATTTGTCGTACGTGTGGATAATAAAAACAAATCTCATCTTACTTTCAAACTCATACAACATCAGAGTTGGTAAAATTGAGCTTAAACTTCGCTTGATACCTATACCTAATATTATTCAATTTTCAGCTCCGTGTTCATACTTTGCAAGTAAAATGCCGTGTCAAATGTAGGTCAATTCGAAAATTTAATAGAACTTTACGACGTAGAGTGCTCCAGTTATCTCGGCAGCAGACAGATAGAGTCTTGATTGATTACTTGGGTCGGGGTGGATCTGTCAGGGTTCATTTTCCTGAACTATCGGGTTTTTTTACCAACCAACAGCTTGCTACCGTTCACTTTCTGTTACGACATTTCGTCAAAGCTAATTGGTAAAGTTCAACACGAGTTGCCAGTGTTTTTGAAAAACCTGATTGGGAAACTTATTTGGATTGGTATTTTGATACCGTCACATTCGCAAAAAGAAAATAGAAAAATATGATAATCGTGGAAGTTATGAGACGGTGAAAGAATTCAAAAAAGTTGCATTATTTTTGACAGATTTATCGGAGAATAAATTTTTATTGTTGTAAAATGTGTGCATCCCAACAGAATAGTTAATGTTAAATTATAAATTTCAATTGTTAGATCAGTATTGTGTAGAAACCATTTAAATTTATCATGAACATGAACATTTTTTTCAGTGCGAGCTTTAATCGATTAGAAGTTATGTTATTCTTTTAAAATTAGCAATATTATCTTTGTGGTTAAAATTCATATTTTTATTTATTATCTTTGTTTTATTAACCACTAAATTGAGTTTAAATACATCTACCGGTTTCGAAAAATACCATTTTGTTCTTCAGGATGTCATAACTAACTAAAACATATATTATTGTTTCTTTGTCAGAATCTATTTAAAAAAAATCTATTTTAAAAAATAAAAATAAATTTTTTTTAGTACCTAACTCAAATCATTACTTAATACAAATTTACTCAAATAATTTTTAAGAAAAAATTTTAGAATGTGACTCGTAGTTAAATTTAGTTGGTTGTTTATAATTTTTTGATTAGTTTTATATACTTTATTTATCTCCAACGATTCCAAATTATTTAATTTGTGACCAACACCGTTTATATGCAAAATTGACAATCCCAATTTTTTATCAAAACCATGACCATTTTCTATCAAATGATTAGCAAATTCTGAAAACCCACTATTTTTCAAACATCTCAAATGCTCCCTTACTCTTATATTAAAATTTCTACCCGTTTTACTAATATAAAATGCAGCACAATCCTTGCAACTAAGTTTATAGACACCAGAATTGTTAAATTTATCATCTTTGTCTTTAGAATTTATTGAAACCGGTAGATGTATTTAAACTCAATTTAGTGGTTAATAAAATAAAGATAATAAATAAAAATATAGATGTTATGTTGTTAGATTGAAAAAAGGTAGTTCTATGTGTTTATTCGGTAAACGATTAGAAGATAATTTAAACAATATTTTTGTTACCGGTGTGTGTAATATGAATTTGAAAGAAAAGTTATATTTAGAATCAATTGACGAGACTTTAAAGCACATGGAATCAATTGCAGTAAATTTTGAGGCAATATCGGACGTTGGAAAAAATATCAAGAGTGAATTGTGCTATACTGATAAAAATCACAGTGGCACTTTTTTTGGTAGTACATTGTCGATAGTATTCCAGTAACACAAATAAAAAACAGGAAATTCGTGATAGAGAATACGAATAGTATCATTAATTGACATGATAAGTAACGTGATTATTTTAATTTTCACAACAAAACTTTGTATTACACACACGTTGGGTTATTTTCACTACTAGTTTCGAGAGGTACAGCCCCTATCATTATCAGGTGATAACTAAACTAAATGCAGAATTGTAGACTATTCGGGCAATGGGTCGAAGCATGAGAAAGAGGAAGTTTCGGTCGTTAAAGGGAATATGGACAGTAAAAGCGAAGTGTTAGGGAATGTTATGTTGTTAATCAGTCGGAGGAAACCAAAGAGGAAAAATTAGGAGATGATAGCTAGCTATCGAAGGAATTTTACAAGCGACAAGCTGTATCTATCGATAATAATAGTAATTAATAATAAATTGACGTATTGGGCTCATATGGAGTGATCAAAAGGTTTTAGGTATGACGGCTGCTTCATAGATCAACCGTTACCCTCGTGCCAGTATGGCAAAGCGTGTGCACTGTTTATAGTGATATAGATGTAACAGGTGGGCAGATATTATAGATTGAAAATAATTATTATTTGCAGCGAAGTTATTACCAAGGTTAAGGTTTAAATCTAACCGCGTGAACTATGTATTGCAGATCGGAGGCGAAGTCAGTGCGTGAAGTGAAGAGGTGAGAGATGCGGTGCGCTGTCTGACGTCACTAATGCGTGTACGCCCAGTACTTGGACCCAGTATATATTATAAGGCTATTACGTGTGCATACGGTCTGGTATCGTTTGACGGTTGCGACAGCGATGTTAAACTGTGTTAAAAATAAGTATCTAAAATTTTTGATGCCTAAAGATTTTAAATGGAAATATTTATTAGGAGAACACATTCTTATTGTGAAGTTGTAATTATTTAGAACATAGATTTGTAATATTTTAAATATGAATTAAATATATTAATTAAAAATATATATATATAAAATCAATTATATCGAAAAATGTTGTTGTTGCGCCACTGGGAATCGAACCTGGATCTCTTTCCAAACTGGGGAAGGTGCATTATCTAACTAGCTACGTAGCATAATGCACCTCTCCCGGTTTGGAAAGAGATCCAGGTTCAAATCCCGGTGGCGCAACAACAATATTTTTCGATCGAATTGATTTTATATGTATATCTTTCTAATTAATATATTTAATTCATATTTGAAATATTAATTCAACAAAAATAATCAATTTATTATATAGTTACAAAATTATTGAAAATCTATAAAATCTGTAAAAAAACAAAAATTAAAACTCTTATTCAACTTAGAAATACAATTTACCACAGTATGATATTGTACTTATATATATACTAGATCTGCTTAAATACGATGATGAAGATTTAATGCAAACAAGATAGATTAGATAATTAATTAGTGAATTAAACAGGGTTGAAGGTAGTCATTCTGCTGAAAGCCTTAATATATATTGTATCAACAATCCAACTCATCACTCAAGACAACATGTCCTTCAGAAATGATTTATAAAAATACTCATGAGGCAATAATTAAAGTATATCGTCATTTAATATAAATAAGTTATTTACAGAATCATTTATTGTGTTATCGTGAGGCTGAAACTAAAACAATAATAATTTAAAATATCAATACATACTATTGTTGTAGAAAAAAAACTATTTTAATATGATTCACCGAATTTGAATCATAGTTAAAATGTACAATAATTGGATCATTAGTGTATCGAGATACGATAAAATAATTTCATTGATTCAAGATAAGGAAAATACCCAATTAATATCTACATCACAATAAATATTATAATAAATTGAGTAAAGTTTTGCTTCGTTTAAAGTTTCTCTTATAACTAAGGAACAATAGCGTGATATATTCATCAAATAAAAAACTGGGTCACAGACTTGTAAACTTGATGAGTTTTAATGACAAACAGTACAGACAAGTTGGAAGAGTTCTATTAAAATAAGAAATATATTCAATTTTTAATGGGTATTTTGAATATTAATATTAATTAAAAAGTTTTGGTACAATCGTCGGTGGATCAGTGAAAAGTATTGTTAGGCATCTATTTTAAACAGTAAATTAAATGTTATTTCTCGGTACTTATAGATATATGCATTATTATATATTTACCGTTCTCATGTATCTATTATATTCATGCAATAATCTAATCATTTTTACAATTTTGAAAGTTTAGTAATAAAAATAAATTTGAACACGGGTATTAATTTGTTGAACAATATTACATTTTCTAACTCATCTCCTCTCTTTTGAAAATTCCCGTTACAACCACCCCTTCCCCTCACCATCCACCAGTAACTCCGCCTCCTCCCCCTCTATCTGTCGGTACCTAATTACTTGTATGTCTATCACCTAAGCCTTGACTCCTATATTTGTGTCTAGTCAGTTTAATACTTCACCTCTCAAAATTCGAGTAGTGCTAATAAACTCAAGTGGAGTTATAACATTGTTTCATTTATATCCATCCATTACGTACAACATTTTTTCTCAATTAAATAAAATCTTTGCATTTAAACATTTACGTTAAATTTTTTGATGGCAATCGGTTTAAGAAGAATTCCTTTATCAGAGCAGAATAAAACTACGTATCTAGGCATTGTAAATTTCAAGACATAGATTAAAAATCTGCGTAGTGAAGTGGTATTCCTATTACATTTAGAATTCATACCAAATTTATTTCAAGTGTCATTTCATTTGATTTTTGGTGACGAATGATACGACTCAAATCATGTCATTTTAAAACATTTCGTATTGGATTCTGAACTAGATGTTATTGGATTCTGAGCTACACGTATTGGATTCCTGTTTCTGTGTGATCTATTTACCATTAATATTTAATCCGTGTTGAAACACATTAATTATATTATTTTTTTAAATAATTAGACAAAATACTTTGTTTAAACCACTCTTTATTGATTATTCAACATGTTTCGTTACCTATGGTATCTTCTTCAGGAAACAATGTATACTGATACAAGCATAGATAAAAAATAAACTTTAAAGTGGTGAATAAGTTAGAACTAATATGAAAATAAATTTAAAAGGTGAATATTTGCAAAGAGGATTTGGTGATTTATAATATTTAGCTTGCTATTAACACTTCTTATTTCCAAAATTTAAAATGTATCAATCTGTAAACCCCTATCTGTATATATAATTTCTAAACCCTTGTTAATATCAAAAGAATGGTTTGTTTCCAAAAGGTGATTAAAAAATTCTGAATAGTTGTTGCTATTTAGGAATCTCAAATGTTCCTTAATTCTAATATCAAAGTTTTATCTATATAAAAATAATTGCCATCAATGCATATTAATTTGTAGACCTACGATTTTTTTTTAATATCGTCCTTATTCTTGTTTTTAATATATAGTTCTTTAATTTGTTATTAGTGTAAAAAGCTGGTTGCATAGAATTTGGGATATTTTTTATAATTGAATTTGAAGTAAGATTATTTAAAACACGATTTTTCTCCACTGCTTCCCACTATTAATAATAGGTGGGTAAACATATGATCTAATATTGTATGATATAATCTATCTGTATATATGACAAATGATTAACACATTACACTACAATACGCCTGAAAAGTAAATTTTCAATTTTATATAATATTTATATATATTTAGACCAGTATATTATTGACATATTTGAGTATGTCCAAGAATACACAATTACTGTGAACTTTGTTGTAAATACTTATTATAGTGAACTTTGGCTTTGAATATGTTTTGAACACATCGTATTTTATTCTAAAATAATAATTTTTTTCTAAGTACCCCGCCCCAATTGACGATATTTTGAGTCGCCATCCGTAAACTTAAACTCCTGCTCTAGGATAAGGGAATAAAAATGAAGATCTGAATAATTCTTAAGCGAATGCCTACACATTATATACACTACATTTAGTAGTTCTTATAAATATTTTTATTAACCACTTAATTAAGTTTAAATACATCTATCGGTTTCGAAAAATACTACTAATCAAAAATATATGTTATTGTTTCTTTAACATAATCTATTTTTAAAAAACAATAATTATTTAAAAAATAAATTTAGTAACTCAAATTGTTACTTGATACAAAATTACTAGAATAATTTAGGACAAAATTTTAGAGTGCGACTTGTAGTTAAATTGATAGTCGATTGTTTTTAATTTTAATTGTTATCATTTTTAATAATTTTTTAAGAAAATTGAATTTTTCGAAACCAGTAGACATGTATTTAAACTCAATTAAGTGGTTAATAAAACAAAGATAACAAATGAAAATAATTTTAAAATATCTTATAAATCATTTCGTGAAAACAAAAGTATGAATTATGTTATCTAACAGCAAAAGTACAAACAATCGACATAAATATTGTTGATGGCGTATCTCCCGTTCAAGTTGTAATTTGCAAATATTTAATTATTTTCGTATGATTCCGTAAATAGGTGTAATTAAGCATCAAACGATATCGGATAAACTTTACCAAACTTCTAGTCAGAGTGCTTCGATTTAAATCATAATTTGTAATTATCGAATTTCTCGTTAAATTGGATCTTCCAACGTCTAGATAAACAAATAAAAAACCTTCATTTCTTATCCATATATCTTCAGCAAGGTCAAGCATTCCGATGGCTTTCTCGATACTTGCGCAAACTTTTTCGAAATATTTGAAAACTAATAGAAAATTCGACGTAGCCTGGGTTTATTTATATTACATTGTGAGTTACAAGTATATATTGAACGTGTTATATGCGTTTGTAGATTTCTTGCAGATCGATTAGATCCTAGTAAATAAAATGATTCAAATATGTGAAAATAAAACACTTGTTTTTTTATTCTACTTATTTAATTTACTTGAGACGCATTTCATCTTGTAAGAGCATTATCAATCAAATTTTTTAACTCAACAACTTCTATATTATTTATATCTCTATAAAAGAAACAACTGGATGGATTCAAGTAATCATAAGGGTAATCGGCTTAAAATCATTCAAAGATCTATTCCCCGCACTCCCTGGTTCACCAAAAGGAAAGTCTTCAAAATAACAATATCAAATATCATAAGAATGAGAACAGGTAGCCTCACATTTATTCAGATTGAACTTAATAGATCCCCTAATGTGTGAGGAGGGAGAACCCTTAACCACATATTTTTTGCCTGTTCACTGCGGATCACAGGCTTATTTTAGTCATCTCGTCAATAGTAATTTTCAATTCCAGATTAACGTGTGTCATCTTCTTTTCCTTAACTCGCCACATTTAATCTATATAATAGCAAATTTTTTGAACGATAATGGTATTGACTTGAAATATAATATTTCCTATTTTACAGTATTATTGTACTTCTTTCTATAAAATAATGTTTTAACTTAATTAATGGCACAAATTACTCGTGAAGGGTGGATTGCCAATTTAAAAGGAAAAGAAGCAAAGAGACAACATTATTCATTGGAATACTAAGGATTTTGTAAATTTAATTATTTAAGTAACCATTCTATTTCAACACTTACGATATTTTAATGTCATAAGTATAGGTAATATGCAGAAAATGATAGCTATTTAATTTTACAACATAAGAAGACATTTTTGTGTTCTAGATTGTATGATTCTAGGTAATAATTATATTACATTCATCAGTAGGGATTCTGTATCGAGACAACCCAAAAATAAATTACCGAGAATTCCATGATTTTTTTACTGTCTCGAGTTCCGTTACAAAAGCAAAACACATTATTGTGAAGTTGCAGTTTTTAATACAAATTATATTAATCAACTATAAAGATATACAGAAAAAAATCTATTTGTAGAAAAAATATGTTAGTTGCTACCGGGATTCAAACCTGAACCCTTTCCTATACGGAGAAATGCGTTATCCAATTTCGCTAATAATTTTGAATTTGCATTAAACATCTCTTTTAAAAAAATATTATTTTGGTATGTAATATTGTTTGCAATGCCAACTTTTTTTTCAGAGTAAAGTTAAACAAATTTTAAAGAATGTGAGATGAAAATATTTACGTTACTTTACAACATGCCTCCAACCGAGAACTAACTCATTTGCTACCATTACGCCTAGTTTCTCCAGAAATTCAAGAATCTGAAGTAGTGCCAACCTGCAAGAATTCTTTGAAGACGGCTAAAATTCCAGCCGAGTGATATCAAGCCTAACGTACAAGAAAAAAAGCTTCAAAATAATAATGAAACTCAGTATGTTTATAAAATAACAACCGACTTTTTTGTTTTATCTTCCTTACAATCTGAGTTTTTCAAGAATCAGTTTAACTACGATGTTATGTAGAATTCAGATTTCTATCTCTATACGTGTGATGTGAATGATGAGAGTGATGAACGTCTTAATAATAAATGATAACTAACTAACTAACTTAGCATCATGTCGTTTCCCCGCAGAAGTAGGCAGAGAAGATACAATTCCTATCCTGACACAATTCTCGCTTCATTCACATTCATACATCTTCTCATACAAGCTGGCCGGTTATTATGGCTTCTAATAAGAGATCACCTTTCAGTATCTGGTTTACCTGGTCGTGCCAAGTTTTCCACAGATGTCCTCTACTTCTGGAGCCATCAACGACCAAATGACCAAACCACCTAAATAATCCTTTAATTTTGACTATACTAAGATCAACTTTACATTCTTTTCTTATTTCTTCATTCATTACTGTCATAAATAGATCTGCCGCATGTACGCTTAAATGTTCTCATTTCCACTGCATTCAGTCTACTTTTTTTCTTTTCTGCCAGCTCCAGACCTCACTTCCATATGTCGGTGTCGGTACCAGGAATCTATTGTGACCTTACCTTGGTTGACATGTTCCCATTAGCTATAATTCCATTCAAAGTGCCGTTCACATAAGTCCCTGCACTTACACTCCTTTCGATATCTTTTTCAGACTTTCCGTTTCTATCAAACATACTTCCCAAATACACAAGCCCATCTACTTGTTCAAAACATTCATTACTTATAAATATTTTGCACGTTGTTTTCCTTTCATTATTCTCGAATAAATGATACAATGAGAGGAAATGCACTTTACTTTGCTTCACAGAATTTGCTATCGTTTGTTATCACAGAATCTAAAGATTAAATAATATACAACACTTATACCTCTATAAGAGCACGAAGTTTGGTGTCTACTTAGAGAAAACAGATCTGTTCGGTATTTATGATAGGACCAGATCGCCGGTCACCTGTTTGTATGGATGCTCCTTTATGTTGACCATACCCATCTGTTCCCCCCCCCCCCCTATGTCCTATACCGCAGAGCACAACTTTTTCTGTATGGTCTATGACTGTGAACAGTCAAGAAGTGAACGTTCTGCTATGTGATCATTACACTAGTCTGATTGTACATGTTACTGTCGCTATTGTGTGTTTCGGCTTTCTCGCGGCGCGTGCCGAAACTACAATTATGTTAAGAGTGCTTCGTGTGAATCGGTGAAGTTATTCTTGAAGTTCAAGAGTACTCTGACTACATCAGAGAAAATCCAGGTAAGTCGTGTTCTTCCTGGTTGATCCTTGAGTCCTCATTATTCTGTACCAATACCAAATTCCTATCACCCTTCCTACATCTCGTTTCCCCACCCCTTGTGTAAACAAGGTCCATAAAATAGCCCAATACGTGAAAACTAAACCATCCATATACCGCCCCAGATATCCTGATGAAGGTGAAAGCATGGAAGCTGCTGTGGACGGGACGTGTAGCGAAAGCAGATGAGTCATAAATGCCTCATATACGAGGCAATATAACAAGACCGAGATGTTGATAGGTACAGAAATATTGTTTAGGAGGACTTTCAGGAGGTAGGTTAAGAAAGAGAAAAGTAAAGAAGAAAAAGATGAGTAAATACCCCCACGTAAACACAAATTTATAAAATTTAATTCTATATTAAGATAGCAATAAATATTTTATATACATAATGCCACTGTGTAAATAACTGTATATAAATATATTTTTTTGAAAGTACTCTACAAATTCGCACATTAAAAATATTAAATAATACTCCTGTTTATTGGACCGTTAAATATACAAGACTCGGGTCTAATATACTTTTCTTCATTTGTTTATGAGTCAAGGGAAATTGCTATCGTAAAAGTTTTTGAGGTATAATTGAAAAATTAAACTATAATAATAATATTGGACAATTTTACAACGCCATTTATGTTAAATATAACACATATAAACTTACTTTTTACATACATAAATTATTTATTAGAAGAACACATTATTATTGTGATGTTGTAATTATTCAGAACTTAGGTCCGTTAATAATGGAACGATTAATTAATAATGGAACAATTAAAATGTATTAATATCAACAAAAAAAATATAACGTATAGGTTCGAATATTTGTCGCTAAAATATCGTCGCTATAGCATAGTTGGATAATGTACCTTCCCTGGTTTGAAAAGAGACCCAGGTTCAAATTCCGGTGGCGCAACAACAATATTTTTTGAT
This sequence comes from Eubasilissa splendida, assembly GCA_031772225.1. Classification (NCBI taxonomy): domain Eukaryota; kingdom Metazoa; phylum Arthropoda; class Insecta; order Trichoptera; family Phryganeidae; genus Eubasilissa; species Eubasilissa splendida. Next base: position 18,469,310 of record CM062862.1, on the reverse strand, counting down.
AAAATTGATTTTATATGTATATCTTTCTAATTAATATATTTAATTCATATTTATAAATTGTTTAGTCCTGCACTATTTTCATACTGTCAATGGTGACTTTAACAGTAACTTTGACAGTAGTAAATTAGATGAACAAACAACTCGCAAACGTTTTTTACCTCTGGTAAAAAATTACTATAGTAAAAATTTACCACTGACACTATCGGCCCTAAGTCCTCGGAACACAATAAAAGTTCAAAATTGTTCCAACTCAGACAACGATACATGTCAATGCAATTATACTGACCAAATCAAATACTTAGGAATTATATTTGATCCTTATCTCTAATGGAATCATCACACACAACTCATTACAAAAAAAAACAATATACTTTTTTAGAAATATTAGGAATTTCCTCAATATAAAACTTCTCAAAATTGTGTACTGCGCAATCGGTCAATCAATCATAGAGCATCGTATAATTGCTTGGGGTGGAGCGACTATATCAATTAATCTAATAATAATAGCTCAGAAAATTATATTAAAAGTTATCCTCGAAACCCCAATCTCAACGAGCACTGACGAAATTTGTAATTACTTTGTCTTTGATACAAGATAAATATTTGCTAATACTACTCTTAAATACAATCATACACATTTTTAAATAACTCAAAATATAATTTCCACACGGACAAATACAAATAACCTACAAACCCCAAGAGCACATATGGCCGAAGGAACTACAAATATTTTGGACCTAAACTATTTAATAGAATGCTGAAAGATTTAAACCAATTGAGTTGTTTCGAGAACATGAAACTATATATTAAAACTTGGATTTATAATATGGGTAGAGCCAGTATTGGTGCACTTACCCAAACATATTGACTCATACCTATCATATTAATTATTGCTACAAAGTGATCCAAAATCAATTTATTAAGTGCACTTTAAAATTGTTCTTCATATACACCTATTTTATAGTAATAATTGTAATTCTATCTACTACTTGTAAATATAATTAATTGTTGCTTGTAAATTTTGCTCGTTTCAACACAGAATTTCTCTAGTGAGACGGGCACAGTTCAAACATATTTTTACATTGTTTTATATAGTTACAAATAAATAAATAAACACTATAGATAGAAGATTAAGTCTTCGGAGCTCTATTTATTAAAATACATTTAATAAATATTATTATACAACAAACCATATTATTGACAGTATTCTAGAGTTTAGAGTACTCCGTTAATGTATTTTTAACAAAACGAATCTATCTGTCTACATAGTACATAACATTTGTACCAGACACACATCATGTAATGTACATAAGGTTATTCAACTAACAAATTAGTATGAATTATTATTATATAATTTTAAGGTCCGAAATTAATCAAACTGTTAATGCGTTGGTTCACTAAAATACTATGATATGTTTAGAATTCTTTATAAATAAAAAATCTGAAATCCTTTTCGATTCTGGCCTGATGAATCAAGTAGACTTCATTTGTATTAGAAAGGTAAATATATTTCCCATTTGATAGAAGTCTATAGATACTATACAATTTCTCACAAATTACTTAATTCCCTAGGACCAATATTAATGAAGTTACGAATTAAAAAAAAAAAAACTCTTACCATTTTGAAATAAGGTAAATTTTTTATAAAACTTTGATCGAAATGTTTATATGTATGTATGTATGTAGAAAAACTTTATTAGTGGTTAATTTCGCAGTCGAAGGTGATAAATGAAAATGGAACCTTTAAAGTAGCAATTGTTACATTTTTTCACACTGAGCAATATAAATTTCAGGAGACGAACTAATCATAATTTGTTATGTCGATGATTTTTAGAGAATTTCAAATAAATAATATACCCAAATTGTTGCGGTTACATAATAGGGGAAATTTTTTTTTTACCCTAACATTTCTACTCTAAAACGACGATGAATACATGTGATATATAAAGTTAGCTTAGCATAAAATAATAATAATGATAGTAAAAATTCTAATGACATATAAAATTTAAATAATACAAAACTACTATATACCTATTACATTTATCGTAGTTTTGTATGTTGTGATATTTCATATAAAAACATAAGTGATTTTAAAAATAATATTGGCCTTCAGAAAATATCATTAAAGTTTGTCGATAGGTAAGTTTTGGATAGGTGGTTGAAAGATGCCTTTTTTTTTAAATATATAAAATTTCGAGTTTCTGACCAAACAATACTATACCTACGTATAATATTATGATGAGGGGTAACCCATTCACCCCAGATCTTTCATTGAATAAAACATCTTCTTTATACATTATGTATCGAACTATTATATACCTAAGGGTTTGATTATTTAAATGTATTTGCATATATTTCTGTTGGTCCTGAAAACGACCATTATTGTCCCAACGTTTTGGGTAAATCTCATTACCCATCTTCCGAGGATACTTTATCAATGAAGTGTTACTATTAAACGATATTCGAACACGTCTTTTCGGGCTGATAGTTTAGCGCAGCAAGTGAAGTCACTAAACCTTGCTTTGTATAACAGAAAATTCCTTTCTAATATTGTATTCAACAATTAAAACTCATCTGTGGGAGATTTATTTTTCCTGCGAATAAATACGGTAATATCGTAAATTTTTAAGCAACTCCTTGACAATGACACATGTCATTGTGCCAAAACGTTGGCCTAGGTTTCTCAAGTAAACCATTAACAAAAACTAAAACAATCTAAACGACTGGAAGAAACGCCAGTTTCATCTATAAATTTTGTTCCATTGGAACTGAATTGAAACCCCGACTAACCAACATTTTAAAACTGTTTTCAGTTTGATACGTATACAAAATATTAAAGCGTTTTATATAATGCTGTCAAAAGAAGACTGACTGCGATATTCCGAACAAACTTAAATGGTAGATAATGTTTTTTTTTCTGTTCAATTATCAATTCCGGTAACACTAGCCTTAGTAACGCAGCAGCCACGTTTGACCACAAAACAGCTGGTATCTGTTTAGCCGAAGTAATCGGTAAAGCCTATTATTTCAGTGATCTTATAATATACCATCTCAAGAGCTGATTATTGGACGTTGGCAAAAAGGAAACTGAGCAAAGATTAATAGAAAAGATCACATGAACAGAATAGATCACATGAACAGAACATAATTTATTTTTTGTATTGTGTTTCAATGATGGGAAAGCGAGAATATTTTAGTTATGTTATTAGAATTATTTTATAACTCTGTTTACTTAATTTTTAACATTTTTGGTTTAGATTGAGAATAATGGTTTCAAATTATTTGTATTAATAGATATAACGTATGAACCTGTCTCCTTTAATACAGACATCTGTCCAGTTAACCTTTTAAATTATTAATTTTTAAAGGAATAGGTATGTTTGAATGATCGCTTTATTTGCATATATATATATAATATTATTTATAATGTATATTCTGTATTATGTATAAATTATTTTAAAAAAAAAATGTTATTTTAAATAATGTTATTGTATATATAATATTATTTATAATGTATAATCTGTATTATGTATAAATTGTTTAAAAAAAAAAGTTATTTTAAATCCTTTTGTTTTATGTACATCCTTCGTATTTTCTACGGATCATCTAACAAACTGTTCTCCTATCTATATACGCGTTTTTCAGACATTAGATCCGTTTTATCAAACATAGAGATCTTTTTCCTTATTATCTAACATATCTGATTACACAGATTTCCTGGCTTCTTTATTGTACACATATTTTTTTCACCTCTGTGATTCAATTTTAATTTCACACCTATTTTTTGTTATATACTTCAAATATCCACATTTCTCTTCAATTCAGTTAAATTTAATTAAATTTTTGAATTAATTAACTATTATTTTAATTAACTGGTACTAAAATAGTATAATTTAAGTTTATAATTTATTCTATAATGTATAAAAATTGGGTAAAAGTATTCCGTAGTATTCATGTAGGTATTTTTATTATCCATATTAAATATACCTGTTTACACTGGTTTAATAACATCTTAAAAACTTATTTAAATATGTATATATACAAAATATTAAATTGTTAATTTTATTAAAAATAAATAAATTACGAAGAACCAATAAATATATTGATTTTTTATGTATTAATAATATCATAACAATCAATAAAAAAAATTGGATATAAATCAAAAATATTTTAAAAGTTTGATTTTAGAAATGTAGAATAAACAAAACATTATATTGCGATATTTATTCGGGTAACCATATTTTTATAATTCTAATTATGATATTGAAAATGATAGTATTTAATTACCAATATAGAATTTTTATAATAAAATATGATCAAATTTATATTATTGCAGTAATTGCAAAAAAATAAAAATAAGTAATTTAGAAGAAAAAGACCTAATGAAGTAATTAGGGTAAATAGAATTTAAATTAATATTTTCCTTAATTTCCACCATAAACAATATTAAGCTTCAACATTAAACCATACCTTAAATAACGTAATTAGTTTTAAAACCTGTTATACTTTATGGCAAGATTATAATTTTATTAATATTTTCACTTACCCTTGTCAAGATAATCGCCAAACGTCCTGAGCACACTGTTCAAAGTTTGTGATCAATTGCGAAATGTCGTTAAAATTGAATTTAAATAAAAGTTTTGAATAAAACTAACCAACAAACTTGAATTTATTTCAGAAATTATCGTTTACTTAATGAAATAATTAATAATAATAATTTTACATATTTTTAAACTTAATACATGTTTATATTGAAAAAAAAAATTACATTATAGTTTTGATTTCAATAAAACTATCGACTTTTAACTGGAAATAAAAATACTTTTAAATGAAAAACTTTTCTTCTTATACCCGGAAAAGTTTCGCCTACGTCGTAGAACAATCGTAGTATTTCTCGTAGCACTCTCCGGCTACGAGGACACTTTGAAACTAAGTCTACGCATCCCCGTAGCGCGTGGGTTCGGCAATGTTCGGCAGCGCTCGGCCGCTTCCGTACTCGGCGAGAGTTTGCAGCAGAGAGCTTTCATGTGTACATTTTTGTCAAAAAAAGGGTAGTTTTTGTTGGATAAATTTGGGGTTGCGGACAAAACGCTTTTGGGCGTGAGGCGGAGGAAGGGCGAACCGCGTTTAATCTGGGGAAATTGTTATTTTTTCCAGGCTGTTTTCGTTATTGGGTAGGATGTCGTTATTGGGAAGGCTGAAGTCAAATAAGGGCTTTGATTTGGTCATATTTGCTTGATCCCGTGTTGAAAAAGGCCGTCGTTGTGAACATCATTAAATTTGTTGTAGTTGAGAAAAACATTTATCAAGACTAAGAATATTCTGGTTATTATTTAAATTACTTTGAAGTACAAATAATCTTATTTCCAGTAAATTTTATACCGTTGTTTAGTTTTGAGTTTTTTAGAGTTCGCTACATTGAGTGATTTATTTAGACACCATTATCATCACCCACATCAGTTCCTTATAACTGAAGATCATGATCTCTATAAACTTCCGCTCTGCTGACTATGCTTTTCAGCTTATTTCGACATCTTGCAGATCTGAGGGCTGTCATCAAATCCTTTTTTTACAAGATCGGTACAACCAGGGGAGGACCTTTAACTATCTGTCCTTCGACGTAGCCTACTACAATAAACTTCTCGTCTTACAAGATGGTCAATGTTTAGCTTCAATGGAATCATTCCTGCACCACACTATCCATGGTCTACGCAACATGTGTCTCCAGCATCACATCTCAAAATCTCTTCTAACTGTTTAACTAGGCATTTCAACTACAACGTTGTTATCATATCTAACAAAATAATGGTTGATATCAATATGCTATCACATGAATATCAATATCGTTATCATCTTCAGCTATTGTCGATCATATGCTGGATGTAATTCTCTTCATAACACTTCTCTTCGGTCATCGGTCAACTTTGTCATGTCACACTCATTCCAATAATTCTGTTTAGATTTTATCAAGATGTGGATAACTATTAAAGATTATTCTTTGCTCATCAGTCTTTCTTGTAATGACTGTTACGTAACTTCGTGTGCTCCGTTAATTTGGTTTAGTATTTATAGAGATGTGGACACCATTTAAAAATATTATTTGTCCATCGGCTAGACACGCCTATTGTCACTAACTTAGCAATTGGAATGTAAAAATAATATTCAAGAGAGATGCAAGTATGAACAAATGTGATAAGATATATAACAATTTATTTTTTTGGTGCCATAAAAATAATAACTGATTTTTGATGCGCTGATTTATATCTATCAGTATTATCTGTATTATCAGCTCTAGTTTTTGAGATACAGGCTAATTGATTTTAGTTTTGATAAAATACAAAAATAATGATATCTTGACTATTTTGGATTCTGCACCCCAAAATTACCTATAAAAAGTTAAAAAATAAGTATAATGAATACTTTAAAAAAATCAATAAGATTATCGTACGCAATTTATACCTCAGAAATTTAAATGAGGGAAAGATTGATTAAAACGACTAAGAGGAAGGACAATATTATAATACATACACTAAATAATGATCAAGGTAAATGCAGAAACTTCTAGAAATGATCCAGGTCAGAGACCGACAGTGAGCATTGCACCAACAAGAACACAGTTCTTTAATAGAAAATATAAATTAATATTTTAAATACTAATTAAATGTATTAATTAGAAAGATATACACGTAAAATCGATTTTATCGAAGAATATTGTTGTTGCTGTCGGGATTCAAACCTGGATCTCTTTCCAATCCGGGGAAGGTGCATTAATCAACTACGCTACGGCAGACAGTATTTTTGACGAAAATTTTTCGAACTCAATGTTACACTTTTCAAATAAATACATCTATCGTTCCATTATTTAATAGCCATCTACTTTTTTGGATTGGAAAGAGATTCAAGTTCGAATCCCGTTAGCAAAAAAATATTTTTCTGTATATTGATTTTATATGTTGTGACGTGTTGGTTGCTAAAATATGCGCATCCACCGACTTGCTCAGGGTATTACATGAAGTGCGTGGGTCTGGTTCACATAATTCACCGTATCACCTGCCACTCACTTTAGCCAGCATTCTCAGGGAAAATAAGAAGATTATTTCAAATTTAAATCACAAAGTTTAATAAAAAAAACAAGAAAACAGAATGTTGAAGTAAAAAATAGTAAGCGATCTATCACTAGAATGTGATGTGATGAAAAAGATGAGATTGGCAATTTTACCACAGTAAAATAATGAAATTTACTATTATTTCAATATCTAAATCAACATAATTGTGTACAACTAATAATGTGCTAAAACACTTGATTCTTAGTAATCTTTACCTAGAAAATAGCACACATAAATTTATCACCTGACAGTTTATCTGGTTAGATGTAGCACAAAAAATAACTTATCAAATAAAATGGTTTAACATGAGCAGAAAAACCATTAGTTTTAAATTATTAGTACACAGCAAAATTCATTTTTACAACTATTTCACGGGTAGTAAATGTCCATTGCGGCAGAGATTCAGTCTTCACTTAGATTTGACTAATCCGAGGCACCCGTAAATACTTGTAACTTTGACTCGCCAGAACGTCAGGAAAGCTGGGTCTTTTACTTGCATTTGGTTCGTCATGGATTGCTTTCGTCTTCCTAGGTTGTAAAAATTATCCCGTCGGGTATTGTCTGGCGGCAGAGATCAATTCGTAACCCTCCTTCATTGTTCAGGAGAAATCCTTTCTGTGGTCTAAATTATGTCGTGGCATAACTCCTTTCCCGTCATGCCAGCAGAAGTAGTTTAAGCAAAAAGGTAACAATAAAATAACTATTGAATAAATTGAAAAGAGAAATAACGAGGAACGAGGAAGAGGAAGGGATGAAATTATACATATAATTAGCCAACAGAAAGTTAAAAAATGATGCAGGACAACACAGCTGTCAACAATATTCAATTATTTCACCCTTCCTCACTTTTACGAAGTCACATTTTCACACCGTGCAGGTTGATCTGTCACCCGAAAAATACCGTAGCGAGAATTCCTTTTCTTACGCGGTCAGTGTTGCCAATTTGTGAATGTTAATTCCCAACCTATCTCGTGCGCGGTAGGTACCAAATATAACGTAATAATGTATATCTTTCTAATTAATACTTTTAATTAGTATTTAAAATATCACAGACCTATGTTATGAATAATTACAACTTCACAATAAGAATGTGTTCTCCTTAATAAGAATTGACATTATTCATCTCCGAAGAAAGGAAACCAAATAAGATACAATACAAGGAAACGAAATGAATGTATCTTTTAGTTGACTCTTTTTCATACGTAAATACTTTGGGACAAGCTCTTCTTTAAACCTAAGCTTCTCGCATAGCATAATATGAAAATAAATAAACTGAAATTAACTAAACAGGTCTACCCTTATTTAAATAATCGTACCCTTAGAACGTCAAAATGGCTTATCCGGTTTACCTGAATTTAAATAAATTCTCCCTAAAGTCTCTGTTCCAAGTTCAACAAACAAAAGTCACTCATTTCTTTGACATCATACACTCTTTCCCGGGAAGAACTCTGGCTGTTGGGTAGGTACTTGGACAACGGGACAAATATTTCGCGGTTCCACTTCAAAGACCTAACTCCCGCTTTAATATGAGCGGATCAGAATAATAATGGGTCATCTCTATTTTAATTAAACTATTTTGATCATAATTCGGTCAACGACATGCGATATTTCTCACATTTTTCTAAACTAACTAACCAATTTACCATCCATCACACCGTTTATCCGCTGGGGTAAGCAGAGAGGATAGAGCGCCACACTCTTCTGTCTTGAGATATAATTCTCGTCTGATCCACGTCCATACATCTTCTCATATAAGCTCGCCGATTATTGAGACTTTTAACAGAACCATCCTTCAGTGTATCTGGTATACCTGGTCGTGACAAATCTTTCACCAACGTTCTCTGCTTATGATGCCATCAACATTTGCGTCATATATCTTTCTTATCATTCACTCTTCATTCATCCGTTCCATATGACCAAACAACCTAAGTAATCCTTTCTTAATCTTACTCACTATACTAAAATCAACTTTACACCCTTTTCTCATTTCTTCATTTTTTACTCTGCCATAAATAGATCTACATAATGGATATTTATAAAATGAATACCGTCTGTATTCAAAAAAGTAAAATAATCATATCTGTCACTTTTTTTTAAATGTTCAATACGGCTTATTATGCTTCTGAACAATAGCCAATTAAAGTAGAATTTGTAGGCTATTCTACCATCTATCTATGATAACTCAAGCTATTGTTTAGAATCACACTGTAGGTCTGTCATCATCAGGTTTCTGTCATCAGTGACGATAATCCTGTTGATGGTTCCTGTTATACGATCACTGGCAGAGAAACAGACTGCACATAAGAGAACAGACCTGATAAAATGTATACTATTTAACACATATATAACACATTTTTCAAAAAGACCTATATCATTCTCATTAAAATTGAGTTACGACTGGGGTTTCGTTATCTGAATACATGTCCATAATTCAGTCAAACAAACATATCTTAATTTTATTTCAATAAAGTAATATTATCTGCATAAAATAATTTTGACATAACCACTCTCTTCGATGTGTCATTCTTATAAATGACAGTAATTAGAAATATTTATGGAATAAATATACCTGAAACTGTTTTTAAATCAAATATGTAATATTCATAGAAATGGGAAGGTTTTATAATTTTTCAAATGTGAAAAAATTCCACAAAATTTGTTATTATATCGTGTCCTGTAAAATAAACGTATTCAAGATACGCCTGTTTTAAAGATAGACGATGACATTACGCTTACACACGGTAGTATAGCCCAGAAAATGTTACACAAAAGCATTATATCATAAAAAATGCATGACTTGTCTCAAAAACACGTATCGTGTCACCCCTACATAAAAAATGGTTACAAATTCAGTTAAATAATAAAATATAAATGAAAATCTCCCTGGTAGGGAACCCAATCGCAGTTTCTCGCGCGCCAGGTGGAGGATACTTCCACTGCTTAGGAATACAAGTAAGATGTGAAAAGAGCATACGAACATCTTAAACTCTTTATTAATTCTGACTTGTTACAACGATCGCTAAGGGGTAACTGTTTTATACACATATATATTGTTATCAACGCAAGTCGCCGGTCACCAAAAAAAGTGGTGGTGGTGGTGGGTGGAGGAGGGATGGAATCGGAAGGATGGGTTAGATATAAAGTAAGGAGAGGATGGGTACCTTCGATAGCGGACCAGGATAGACTCACGGAACCAAAAGACAGCTCGACTCACCTGGTCGGTGACGCTGTCACGTTGCACTTCCGGAAGTTCACCCAATGTAGTAAGTGACACACCACAAAAAAAAAACTCTGATGAGTGTCACATTCACCATAACAAATTCACCGCGGTATGCGAGTAGAGATTCAACACGATGAATCACGCAATACACTTTCTCTCCTCGACTTCCAAAAGGACAGCCAGTCGAACCAAAGGAATAATATGTACTAAAGGAATAGAGGCTAAGAGGGTATGAATAAATCAAAACTGGTGACAATATACTACAAGTAACAATATTATGACTGAATAAATACGTATGAAAGTATACGTGTTCACCTAAAAAATAATAATTAATTTAATTCATTACGAATACGGAACATATATATATATCAGCCCTTTCATCTTAGCTACTACCTAAGTATAATATGGTAGTATCTAAGATGGAAGGGCACTCGCTTACCGTACGAGAGGTACCGGGATCGATACCCAGTGCTTCCAAACTCATTTTGATTTCAAAATTGAAATAAGGCGTCTGATATCGATCACGGTTATAGGTGAATATATAACATAAGATTAAAGTTTTCGTGATAAACTTTACTGGGCGACTCGCAGAAAAAACATATATAAGAGTGTATATATACTCATATAGACACAGCAACCGGTTACGTACGCTTGCTATGTGCTAATATAAAATTAAAGTTTTAATGAAAAAACTATACTAATTTACGTAGGTTCACATATATTTTATTGTCGAGTGTTCGAAAACTATTATGATTAAAGTACAAACTATAACTCCCCGTCTAAAGGTAGAGCCACATTTTATAGATATTAATATGTTTTTCGCAAATTTACATTTAAATTAACATTTACACTTTTAGTTTTAAACTTATTGTATTCTCTTCTACATTTCAATCTCAATATTTCAGCGTAATTCATTTAAAATATTTATATTACGCTGCAATATTGTTTTTTAATTAAAATATATTCTACAATAAGCTACTAAATAAATAACATTTATTTTATATTCGTCAATATTCCGCAATTCTTACCATCACCGCAGAGATGCGGCAGAGAGGATAGAGCGTCACACTCTTCTGCCATGATACGCAATTCTCGCCTCATCCACATTCATACATCTTCTCGCCGATTGTTGAGGCTTCTAACAGGACCATCCTCCAGCATATGGTTTACCTGATCGTGCCAAGTCTTCCGCGGACGTCCTCTATTTCTGGTGTCACCAACACTTGCGTCATATATGTTACATATGACCAATCAACCAATGTGATCTTTTAGTAATCTTTTTTTTTTTTTAATATTATTTCATCTTTATTACATATATACATTATAATTTTATTTTTTGCCAAACTACATGGTAGTTTTACGGGAAGGATTGCCTTTTACAAAATACATATTTTTTTATAAATGAAATATAACAAGGGGAAATAAAATTAGATAAGAATATATATTATTTTTAAGAAATAGAGATGCGTACATGGAATACATGTCACATCAATATTCTTACTATTTTTAAATTAAGATAAACGCTTGTACTATTAAAATAGGACTAACTTGCTGGTGTTCTGGAACGAGGCGCGAACCTCCAACTACTAGATCACTAGGCCAACGTCTTGACCACTACACTAACAAGCTACTCATTAACTATGAACTAAAAATATACATTATCCTACACCTAATTGATATTTTAATATAATATACAGTTGTAATAAATTTAAAAGAAATGAGATAAATTACTTAGAAAGACATAAAAAAAAAATCAATCCTTCGAAAAAATATACAATTTTTATAGGGTGTAACAGACCTAGTCCACAATATGTTATGGATGAATACCTGAAAATAATATAATATAACATAAAAACAAAAAAAATGTTAAGAATATATTCTTTTACTTTGTATATTAAGGTTGTCACTGGGGTCTCATCATTTTTTTAAATGTTTAATAAATCGTTATTGATTACTCATCATACAAAGATCAGCTTTACATTAATTCCTTATTTCTTCATACTTTACTGTGTCATAAATAGATCTGCTCTTCTGTCAGCTCTAGACCTCACTTTCATATATCAGTGTCGGTACCAGGACTCCATTGTGTACCGCTACTCTTGCCTCGGTTGACAGGTCTCCGTTAGATATAATTCCATTCAAAGCGCCGTTCACTTGCAGTCACCTTTCTTTCGTTACCTTTCTCAGCCTTTCCGTTTCTATCAAACATACTTCCCAAATACACAAACCCATCTACTTATTCCAAACATTTTTTTGCACTGAGTCTTGCTTTCCTCCTTGAATACTATCAGTTTAGCCATGTTAAGCGTCACTTTGTACATCAACCGGAACAATTTAAATTCAACTCGTGTGACAGGCGCGGATAACTGCTGAAAAAGCAATGTGGTATGAAAATAGTTTACAAATTAATATCTTATTATTGGAAATACGTTTGAACGTACAAAATTCAACAGATGTAACAATTTTAAATAAATTTAAATATTACTATTGAAATTAGATGTAAGGAATATAAATAATAAAGTATATCAAAATTTGCATTCAATTCTTTCACAAAAATCAGCAAATATAAATACTTGATAATGATAATTTGACACCACAGTATGTTAGGAACATAGTATAATGATAGCGCACTTACTTGGCATGTGAAAGTTATCGGAATCAGTACTCCAAATTATTTTTAATAAAAAAAAAATTCAAGGCACCTGGTGAAATATTATGGTACCAATAAAGGTGAAGATAAAACAAAATATTACGAAATTTTCTAACTCAGTTTTCATCACAAATTTTACTGAAGTATCCGCTGAATTAACATGATATTTGATGCTGAATAAACATGATATTTTACGCTGAATAAACATGATGTCTTATGCTCAAGGAACATGATATTTTATGCTTAAATAAACATGATGTCTCTTATGCTAAATAAATTTGATAATTTTTGCTAAATATACATGATTATCCCTTATTATTCTGAGCTCGTACGTAAAAGGTTGCAGATGAAACCAAAAGGCGGCATCTGTGTATAAAATTAAATATTTCATCACCTCGTTAGTCCGTTCAAGCTGCGGAGAATATCTTGGATGAATATTAACTTTTTAATAGTACATTAATTACAGCCTTTGAATATAAAGTCCATCTTTTTTTTTCTAAATAACATCATAAAATATGTTTAAAAGTAGTTTAACTACTCTGTGTATGTTTATACATTTAATAAATCATAAAAATCATTAAAAATTTACTCTTGTTCTTTTTTTAAAAATTGTCTATTATAAATCACTAACAATAATTTTAAAAAATACTATGTTTAAGTAATTAAATCATTCATGCAACAAACGTAATTTTTTATGTACGTCTATCTGACCGTGTTGCATAAAAGAGAAACATAAAACAAATAGATCTGCTGTCAATTTTATAGTGTACAGTTAAAATTATGTATGCGTGTTGTATTTATTTTCATTGATTATTTAGGTTATATGTACAAATTTTAGACTAGCGGTAAATAATGAAGTTCCGGTACCAACACTAATGTTTGGAAGGGAAGCCTGGAATTCGAAAAAAAATTAACGAAAGTAGACTGAATTCACTGTAACATTGTCGATAGAATAAAGAAAGGATCACTGAGACGGTTTAATCATGTAGATCGTAAGGCGAGTGTTGAAGACGTCAGGAATGGAGGGCGTCCGCGGAAGACCAGATAAACTAAGTACCCATTTAAGGACGGTACTATTAAAGCTTTAACAACCGAAGAGCACGTGTGAAAATGGACAAGAAGAGAGACATAAGATATGGCGTTCTATATTATTTTTTTAACGAAGAAAAAATTATAAACAACCAACTAAATTTAACAAGTCCCATTCTAAAATTTTTTGTTCGGTGTGAACTGTAGGCGCCTTAGATACGTCATGTCAAAATAAATAATTTGCGTCCAGTCGCAGATTGGTTAAACAAACTATTTGTGATCTGTGATTGGTTCTTACCGAGATAGCTGGCCAATCACTGGAATGGCTTGGACGGAGTTGTTTTTGACTTCATAGTTACGTTTGATATGTGCCACGGTTACGTCAAACAATCGCGGGGTATTGTGAACAAATATCAAGTGAATTTGTAATAGTCGTCACAAAGCATTACTTTTGCTGTCAAATCAGTTATGCTACCCTGCAGTTTCCGGTGCGACTCGCATTTGCAATGACTATCAACAAAGCATAGGTACAATCGCTACAAGTGTGTGGACTAAATTTGTAAAATCCGTGCTTTTCAAATGGACAGCTGTATGTGGGCTGCTCACGCGTTGGAAAACCTTCTGATTTATTCGTATACACACCAGACGAAAAAACAAAAAATATTGTGTATCCAAAAACACTTAACACAGAATTAAAATACAAGCATTTTCTTTCTTTGGGTGGCATTGCAACGCATACCGGGTACTAGCTAGTATTAAATATATATTGCGTTAATTTTAAAATTAATTTGACGATTTCTGTATAAATATTTAATTGTGTTCAGTTTAATAAATACCATCTTATATTATTTTGTATTATGAGACAAATTTCTATTTAAGTATAATGTATAGTGATATAATTACGTTATACCACATTAAATTAAAGAAATAACTGCGTTTATTTATTGCAATTTTATTCTATAATGCTGAATGTTTTCTGCTTTTAAAACTAATGAGTAACACTGAATTCGATGAGCTTCAAAAACAATTATACGTTATTTTAACTTTGTTGTCTTAAAGTGACGAAACAAAAAAATTACAAATTCTCACGAGTCGGTTTAGCCAGAAGTCATTACAAAATCACAGTTCTAAGATATCACTCGCAGAACATTTGAAGCAATATGGTTAATGTACAAATAACAACCCTTAGTATTCAGTGGTTATTTATCTACAAGAGATATTCCATATTATGTGTATCTTTGAAAGACAGACACATGTCATTGTGAGCGTTTCCGACGCAATTCGCCAGACTTGGGGAGAATTGGAAAGATGGGAATATAAGGGAATGGATAGGTGGGTTAATTTTGAAATACCTCCGATATTAAAAGAACTAGAATGTGAGTACTTACGAAAGACGGACGGAATAGCGCTGATCTTGTGGCTCCTGAAGTACAATCACAAATTTCACGTTAAGTTTTCACACGAGTACTCAAGCGAGTATAATTCCACAAAATGATCACAATGAGGCCGAAAATTCACTGCAAGTCGAGAGGTTTTAGGGATGTGGGAAATTGGGAATTTTTATTCTTATAATCATCATACATACAATTATTGATATTCAATTTGTTGCAATTCATCACAATATATCGTTTCTTAATAACTAATCAAAGTGAATTGTATATCAATAATTGTAACTAACTAACTTAGCATCACGCCGTTTTCCCACGGGTGTAGACACATGATAGAACAGCATACTCTTCTGTCCTGACACACAGTTCTCGCCTCATCCACATTCATACATCTTATCATACAAGTTCGCCGATTATTGAGGCTTCTATAAAAGTCATTAAGTGACATTATTGCTAAAAATGAAATTTTTCTCACAATGGTTTTGTCATTCAAAGTTTCACATACTACAGACTATATAAGTCCATACCCCTTGTAGGTAAGCCGAATAATTACTTACTTACCATCACGCCGTTTCACTGCGGGAGTAGGCAGAGAGGATAGAGGGCCATATTATTCTGTCCTGACACTGATAAGTCTAAAGTAAGTATAAGTAGTATAAGTATAAAAAAACATTTAAATAATGTCATATTTCTGACATCTTTATGGAGATCGTCTTATAGTAAATATTCATTAGAAACTACATTATTTAAAGAGATCAGAAATAATGCGATGGTAGTCTCAAATAACCTGAACAATGTACAATTTCGTTTATGCAGTGGTAACAATTTTTGAAATGTAAACATCTTGGCTTGCATTATTTTTACCCCGAAAGTCAGCATATAAACACGTCACACTCGTTAACGTGGTGACTACATATTTTATTTAGTATTCACAAACATTAAACTTATGCAAAATTTGAATATGTCCAAGAACACACAATTACTAGATTTTCACCTAAAAAGGCTCTGTTATTAAACAAATAATAGATATCTCATAGAGACGAAGCTATTTTTTATATTTTTAATTAAAATACTAAATATTGAATGTAATTACTCATATTTCCATATTTTCCACTAAAAATAGCTTCGTCTCTATGAGATATCTACTATTTGTTAAACTTATGATTTGACACGTTTTAGATGTACATCTTAGATAGCGTTCCCCCTCCCCCAAAAAAGTTTTGTACCAGAATAATCTCAGAAAAATATGTGATGAAAAAGTCACCAAACAAACACGTGTCTACATATTTTATTTAGTACATACTCGTAACTGTCAAACTTTTGTTTTGACATTTTTAGAATGTTCAAGAAGCAACGGCATTCACATTTCAAAAAATTACAAATAAGCAACCGTTTTATAACAGATGATATTTTAAAATATAAAAAAAAAATTAATAAAATTTCATTCCTTTCTTCCTTTCCAGTGAACTGTACTCATAACACACGCGATGTTTAGCCGAAGGTGAAACGAAAATCTCTCTTTCTCAATCAGTGTCCTTCGTGACTGATTATCGGTATCCTTTATTCTGCTCCTACAGCACGAACTGCTTGCCGATCCCGGGCCTTGTTCAATTCGACGTGTAATGAGACTATGGTCATTTATCACAATATGAATATTCTATTCTTTCGGAGACAATGACATTTAAATTTTCACTCTTAACACAAAAGTTCCGCACCTGATGCGCGTGACATCTTGCACCCATTTACTCTCATTCGAATTCTACGTCGAATGAACGATTGTCGGCCGTGTTCCAAGTCGCCAGGCGCTGTGTTGTTCTAAGGCTTGGAGATTAGACAATCTATTAGCCGCTGGGTATTGGTTGAAGAGGGGGCAGCCGGATGGCTATATATTCAGCGGAAATCTCGCGCGCGGGAGACTTCTTGTTCAGACATATTGATATCCGCATTGGCGGAGACAAGTCTTCAATTGTTGTGCTTGGATGGTATTATCCGTAAGATGCTTGCCTAGTGTGTCATAGTACACTTACTTAAACAGTATGAAAGTTGAATATTTGGGGGGGAAATGGCACTATCAACGTACTCAAAGTACATAAGAATTATTTATTTTAATTTGTTAACTTTGTTTTATTGGCCACTTACTGAATTAATTAATTTTAAAATTATAAATAATCAACTAAATTCATCCACAAGTCCCATTTTAATTTTTTTTAAATTATTCTTGTAATTTTGTATCAAGTAACAATTAATGTTAGGTACTAAATTTTGTTTTTCAAATAATTATTGTTTTTTATTAATAGATTCTGTTAAAGAAACAAAAACATATGTTTTTGACATCCTGGAGAAGAAAGTTATATTTTTCGAAACCGATAGATGTATTTTAATTCAATAAGTGATTAATATAACAACGTTAACAAATTAAAATAACGGATTTTAACCACAAAGTTAATTATTTAACAGAAAGCCATTGTTTAGTAAGAAGTTCCAGAAGAATTCATTACAAATGTTAGAATTCGTTCGTAGCATTACATGCTGCATGTAGCGCCATCACCACATTTCTAAGGTATGATTTATCTTTATTTTTTTTTGTTCTCAGAGTTCACGTCATGACTCCACGCAGATCTATGGAGAACAGAAAAATATATCACAAGACACATAATAACATAACATATTAAATTACCTACTAGCAGAAGAGCAACGACTGTTGTGGCCGCTACGCGGCCAAGGTTTCCGTGCAATCTATATTTCAATGTGGAATCCCTTATTATATTCTTATATCTTTAACAATGCACCATGTAGTGTAAACAAATTATTTGCAAAATGATACATGCTATGTACACCTTGAGGTATCTTAAATTAATATGATTGTATTTCAAATGGCATTAAAAGCATAAATATGAAAGATATAGTGAACCTAAAGAAATGAAGTAATATGGACAAGTAAAAAAAAAACTTAAAATATTAAGTGAATATGATATCTTAATCAGTGACATCTATTGCACAATGCGGAAAGATTATAATTTTTTTTTTCTAATCTGTACTGCCGTCTAGCGGTTTTTTAAAGACTAAATTTTTGTTATTTTTTCTAACACTAACACATTCAGATCCAATAGCGACGAAGTGAAATTATAATATAGATATTAAAAATAAGGCAACTGTCTGTTATTTTGCTATCTGTTCTCGAGAACGTCTAAACAAACAGCTCTTGATGTGGTTTTATTCAACGTTACTCGTCCAAAAAGGTTTTGTGGTGAGCTTGGCGTTCCCATCTACGAAGTTATTGTACCTAAAAAGGTAACAAAATGTTCTCCTAAATAAAAAGTGTCTGTTGACCGAAACGAAATATACGTTGAGAATCATTATGTTATATGAAGAGACAATATAAATGTCACGTGACTGTTGACCCAGTCACGTGACTAGGTTAGAAACATCGGGTTGATCTCATTATTAAATCACTTACACGTGGAAATAAACGTCACAATTTCATTTGCCGTGTTCGTATCCAGGATGAAAAATAAATAAATAGCTTTATCTGGCAGGTTAACTTATTTGCGACGCCGTTACAAAGTTGTTTACAAAAACACGCGACTGGTGGGTAGTTGAATGGGTGCGGAAGCATTTTATTTAAAAACAAATAAATAAATTGGTCACTTTAGATTAGGGCGTGTAGTTTTAATAATTTAAAAAAAACGACAAAAATATTTTAAAAATACAATTAGATAACGTACTAAACTATGTTTTATTACAGAAATTGTGTGTGGATAAAAAGGCAGGTGAGGGTGGTTCAGACGAGGGGTGTGCATGGCGTGCACAAGGAGAGGCGGTAACAATATTTGTATAGCAGCCGTTATGCTTTATTTATACGTAAAAGATGATATAAAAATTAAAGAAATAAAACATAATCTGATTTCAGATTGCAATAGTATTACAGGTAAATTACAATATTATGGCTTATATTTTTCTATAACTGCATTATACAGGTCATGGATCTAAAAACAGACGCATTTAATAAAGCACTAGATCAATTTTTGAATAAAAATAAAAATATTTGTACTCAAATTGTTCCGTGTTCGTAATGAATTAACTTAATTATTATTTTGTAGGTGAATACATATATACTTTTAAAATAAGCAAAGTTATCTTTGTGGTTAAGATTCATATTTTTATTATTTATCTTTGTTTAAATAACCACTAAAATGAGTTTAAATACATCTACCGGTTTCGAAAAATACCATTTTCTTCTTCAGGATGTCATAACTAACTAAAACATATATCTTTTCTTTGACAGAATCTATTTTTAAAAATCTATTTTTAAAAGAAATATTTTATTTATTTTTTTATTTTTAGTACCTAACCAAATCATTACTTAATACAAATTTACTCGAAATAATTTAAGTAAAAAATTTTAGAATGACCTCGATATTAAATTTAGTTTGTTTTATAATTTTTTGATTATTTTAACAACGCTTTATTTATCTCCAACGATTCCATATTATTTAATTTGTGACCCAACACCGTTTAATCAAAATTGACCATTCCCCATTTTTTTATCAAAATCATGACCATTTTCTATCAAATGATTAGCAAATTCTGAAAATCCACTCAATGTAAAATGCAGCACAATCCTTGCAACTAAGTTTATAGACACCAGAATTGTTAAATTTATCATCTTTGTCTTTAGAATTTAAATCAAATATTAACACCTCCACAAACATTAGACCGCATTATAACAATAATAGTATAGGAAATTTACTCATAAATTCTAAAGACAAAGATGATAAATTTAACAATTCTGGTGTCTATAAACTTAGTTGCAAGGATTGTGCTGCATTTTACCTTGGTAAAACGGGTAGAAATTTTAATATAAGAGGAAGGAGCAGTGAATGTTAAACAATATGGATATTCAGAAGTTGCTAATCATTTGATAGAAAATGGTCATGATTTTGATAAAAAATTGGGATTGTCAATTTTGCATATAAACGGTGTTGGTCACAAATTAAATAATTTGGAATCGTTGGAGATAAATAAAGCGTGTAAAACTAATCAAAAAATTATAAACAACCAACTAAATTTAACTACGAGTCCCATTCTAAAATTTTTTCCTAAAAATTATTCGAGTAAATTTGTATTAAGTAATGATTTGAGTTAGGTACTAAAAATAAAAAAAATAAAATAAAAATATTTCTTTTAAAAATAGATTTTTAAAAATAGATTCTGTCAAAGAAAAGATATATGTTTTAGTTAGTTATGACATCCTGAAGAAGAAAATGGTATTTTTCGAAACCGGTAGATGTATTTAAACTCATTTTAGTGGTTATTTAAACAAAGATAAATAATAAAAATATGAATACATATATATTTCCATAATTATTCATTCAGATATAATATTGTAAACTTGTAGTATATTGTCATCAGTTTTAATTTGTTCATAACCTCTTAGCCTATATTTCTTCAGTACATATTGTTTCGACTGATTGCCCTTTTGGAGGTCGAGGAGAGGAAGTGTATTGCGTGATTCTTCGTGTTGAATTTGAGTTTTGTTAGGGTGAACGTGACACTCATTAGGGTTTTTTTTGTGGTGTGTCATTTATTACATTGGGGTGCACTTCCGGGAGTGCAATGTGACGGCATCACTAGCCATGTGAGTCGAGCTGTTCTTTGGTTCCGTGAGTCCATCCTGGTCCGCTATCGAAGGTACCCATCCTCTCCTTCATCCGATTCCCTACTTCCTATCTGACTCATCCTTCCGATTCCACCGCTTCACCACCCATCACCTTTCTTTCGGTGACCAGCGACTTGCGTCGATCGCACAAATTATTTTAGGTGACATTAACATCAATATTGCAGAAAATGGTCATGGAACTCAAGTAGTAGAATATAAAACAAACTTAGCTATGCATGGTTTCTTGTCGTGCAATTAATACCTATAGAAAAATCGAAAAAAAAATTAAACCATATTTAGACCATATATAGTGTAAACCATCTATCTACATCTGATACTGATACAAAAATTACTGATCATTTCCCTGTAGGTCTATTAAATAGATGTTTAAAATACAAAAAAACTAATTAACCCTGTACAAATCAAAAATACATTTACTAATATAAATTCCGAAAAGTTAATTTATGCTATAAACAAACTAAAATGCAATGATCTTTACTTAATCGGTAATGCTAATAATGCTGCAAATTATTTTACAGAGACGATCTACAAACATATTTTCAAGTACAATGATTAAAAAAAAAATACCTGTAATTTTCATATTTTGAATTATTTATTATATTATATTATATATATTTTTAATTGTTGTAAACAAATTCTTACATCTAGTATATATTAATCTTGTATTAAATAAATGTTGATAGCCACCCCATGAATCAAGATGTGGGTGCATAACTCTACAATTGGTTATTTTATTGTCGAATATATAAATAAATAAAATTTTAAAAAACTAAATTTATGGTAAATCAAAACGGGTACGTAGCGAGGAATCAAATCAAATTTGTAGTACAACACAGTTTGAAAACTGTTTAGGAAAAGGTTGTGTAATTTAAATCGATAGGTGTAAATGGGAGTGCAACGAAATGTGAAACGGAAACCTAACTTCTTCATTAGTGACGCGACTAATTCGGTACTCAGCAAGACGAGTAAGCACGTTACAATCTTTGTCACGTTCAACCTGGCGGACTTTTCGTCTTCTTCTTCTTTTTGTTTTTCTTCATCCCCTTTATCTTGAATATGTGATGAGATATCCAAAGAAGTACGAGATGTTGCATCTCATAATGTAAAGAAAGATTGCTAGTCGGGGGCTTTGGAAGAAGGAGAACTGCATGGCTGAAGAAACTAAGGCAATGGTTTGGTCAGTCTACTGTAGAGCTTTTCCAGGCCGTGATGATTGTCAATATTATAGACAACTTATGTTGAACGGATAATGTACAAAAAGAAAAAGGAGAATCTCATTTAAAACATAAAAGGCATACAGAAAAAAATCTATCTATCAAAAAATATTTAATGGTTACCACTGGGATACGAATACGAAAATTTCTTTTACCAGGAAAACAGGCTATCACTACGCCGTGTTAACCATTTAAGCTTACAACAAATGTTAAACTTATTTATGTAGTCTTTTTTAAATTAAATATCTATTTTTATATTTGTTGAATTCCAAAAAAAAACTCACAAAATGTGTCCCACAGAAACTTAAAAAACCCACCGGTTCCATGAGCCATTTACATCAGTTACATTCAACATGCAAAATATATAAATTTATTCTTAAAATTTATAAAGTTGTAGCATTTAAAAAATAAATGCATTTACTTATTTCAACTATTTATTTCAGCGCTTTTATACTTAGACTTTTCTTTATCGGTTTCTTATGTAAACATTACATATTTGTAGTATTTAATTATATAAACATTTCAAAGATATTAACGAGCAACACGGATAATTCACATGGCCGTTTCCACTCGAGCTCGGTCTTACGCGAAGCGGTACTCATGCAACACCAACTGTCGGCGGTTACGAGCCTCGTTCCAATTATCAATTAAATTCAGTGATATCGCAAACCCATACAGTGTACATTTATTAGTATTAGAAAGATGCATGAAAAAATATGCTCCAAAATGGAATGGAGTGACGTCACAAAATACTTTTAAGAAGCTGTTCGTTTTGTGGGTTCCATCACCTGGTATAGAATTTTTGATCACTTCAATGAAAATGACAATGTCATTTTAATTTGATTTTCTATATTTTGAATCTATGTACGCGATTGATAGGAGTGGTAAAAAAATTAAGTGATAATATTTAGTTTTTAATATATTTTCTAATTAATGGTTCGGAACCAAAAAATAACATGATAATTTAATTTGAATTCCAAAGATACTCTGATGTAATTAATCAATTGTCTTTTAAATAATCCTTCAATAAAAGTATTTTCCGCATATCTAGATTTCGATTATTAAAATTAGTTATAAAAAATATTATATTTTACTAAAAATCTATTATCCCCTATTGTTAACCATTTCGTATAACTAAATCCAAGAAAAATGTATCAGTCCCTTATTTTTTATCAAAACAAAAGTACTACAAATAGCAAATTAGTTATATGAATAGTAATTAATTATATTAATACATAATTTTCTTATATTCACCCATCTATATCGTATATAAAACAAATAAGATTTACCATCAATTTGACATCGTTGTTTTAAAAAAATACCAAAATAATATCTAATTAGAATACAAATAACGGAGTCGGCAACGTTGTATATTTCAATCAATCATTTTAAACAAAGGCAGTCTGAAGCTATAACAATTTTGAATGTAGAACATCATTGATTGACATTACAATACACAATAAGTTACTTGCATACCTTAATTATCAAACTTAAGACTGAAGAAATATAATTTAAAGAGAAAAGTGAAATAGTAAATTTAACTTTATTATCTTTTGAACATTTTAATTTATTTTTGAATCTAAAAACCTGAAGTCCTAATTTAGTATATATTTAACAGATACATATTTAATTATTTATTTTAAATACAACATTCTTCGTTATTTTCTGTATGAAAGAATAGAATTATTTTTTTTCGTCAGATATATATCAGTAACAAATAAACTTTATAAAACAATGCTATCAATTATATAATGTAAAAATATGCCAGTATCACAATAATTTAGATTTAATTCAGATTTAAGATTTGGGCGTCATTTTAATTAATATCTTTCTTCCACATTTTTGTTGGTGAAAAACGATTCATGTGGTTTTGGTAGGAGTTCAAATTTAATAATCATAACTATCCTAGTCAAATCGCTGAATATTGGAGGGTGGAAAATTTCGAATGAGAAAGTTATTTAAAAAATATCAGCCAAATGGAAATACTAATTATTAAAACAAATAATTAACCTTTTTAAGTAAGAGAAACAGATGCTGCCCACAAATGCTGATGCTAAGATAGTCAATCTAATGTATTTGTGAGAGTTTGTTTTTCCAATTATAGATATTAATAAACAGTATAAAAATAATGATTTTTCATAATAGCGTGAAATATTAAAGTGGATATATAAAATTAATTATTTTTTTTAAATGTGCTCAATCAAAGAATTTCACCACAAATGAGTAATCGTTTATTGTAAGCATATGAAATTCTTCAGTTTTCTTATCGTAAAGACATTTATAGAGTAATATATTTTGATATTATTTTTACAAGTTCATAAAATACTTCCTTAATGTGATAAAAAATAATTAATTTACTATTAATCCATTAATTTCGCAGTAAATTCAATTAAATTATTTTTTAAATAATAAAATGCTTTCA
Source organism: Eubasilissa splendida (assembly GCA_031772225.1). NCBI lineage: Eukaryota > Metazoa > Arthropoda > Insecta > Trichoptera > Phryganeidae > Eubasilissa > Eubasilissa splendida. Next base: position 18,444,601 of record CM062862.1, on the reverse strand, counting down.
GCGTAAAATCGGTGTTTACAGTTGAAATAATTTTTAATATTATTTTATAAAAGTTTTCTCTAGAATATTATTATTTCATGATACGCAGAGGAAAGCTCTGATGTCACCACCACAGGAAGTTTCCTAGAAATGTTGATGTACAATAGTGTGGTCGGTGCAAACTATATTATTTAAATGGTTTGATTGCGTTTTACGTGAAGTGGAGCCTTATGTCAGAAACATAACCAATAAACATAACTCAGTAATTTTTAAATTCCCCGTATAATATTTTTTGTCATTAGTTAAAACTACCACTGCAACAACACCGTATATCGGGTTATGAATATCACAATGTTGTAAATCTTCTTGGGCATCGAATGGTATATTAAACAACCATAAAAAATAAATAAAAATTCTACTAAACACAACAGAAACAGAAAACACAACCCATCTATCTACCTGTGAAATTCTCCTTTCGGTATCTGAATCCACAGATCTTCTGATTCCAAAACATACACTTCGGTGATAGCTCGAAGTGTCATGCAATAAGCAGCATGCACAATAGTAAGATGTACAGGTTTCGGCACACACAGTAGCGATAAACTGTAACGTACACTCTCCGTCAATTTATCATTCCCACATGGCAGGATGATAATTCATGCAATTTCACAGCCTGTTAACGATATATGTAAGTTCAAAGGTTCAACTTCAACTTGTCCAAAAAACGCCATAGAGAACGCAACAGAAAAAGGTTGTGTTCTGGGTATAGGGCGAGAAGGTAGTAGCTAGGTAATGGACAGAAACTATTCTATATGTCGCGTTTATATTTACGCAAAACGACGATCGACGATCCATAGAATCTTCTTATAAAGATCGAACTAACAGTATATATCATTCAATATGTATCATATATTAATATTTGTAAAAACCGATATATAGTATTGTAGGGATACAATGTGAAGAAGGATGCTAAGGACGCGCTACTGGTACTTAATAAGTCAAAATGGATAGCAGAAGACTGAGTATTATGGATGCGGAGGATTGAAGAAGCCAAGATTCGATTTGGAATGTTGCGACATAGAAGATGAAGAACGTCATTAGTACATTTAAAACAGCATTAAAAAATGTGGCAAAATCTATACTGACTTGATCGTAATACTTTAACCGGATTGAATATCAATATACGTCCTTAATTCTATTAAGCCTTTCTATATTTTTATATGGTGTGGAACCATGGACCCTGAAAGCAAGGAAGAGAAGACGGATTGATGCCTTTGAGATCCGATGCTGGAGACATTTGACTCAATGTCTCAATTGTACAGGAACTGAACATCAAAGACAGACTCTCAACCACTTACCTGAGATAAATCCTTCAATTTTTTGGACTTGCAACAAGGGAAGATAGCTTCGAGAAGCTTGTTTTGATGGGCCACGCCGAACGGTGAAGAGGAAAATGAACGGAAAAGGAAAATCTCCCACCCGTTGGACCGACCAAGTGGAAAAGGCAACAGGCACTTCTCTGGTGATAGTCCTAAGATCTGCAGGATGCTGAGCAAAATGGGGGAGCATAGTCAAGAGGGCGGAAGTACACGGAGACCACGATCCTCAGCCGTGAGAGACCCACGTGAATGGAATGCAATGAAAATTTTATATATATATATATTTTAATAGTTATGTATCCTGTAGAACAACTGCTTCCCAAGACTCCCTGCAGTGGATCTCGGCACGAGTCTAATGAATATCAACACTTAAAGTGTTATACACGCAACGTTTAGAATATTGCTATCCACGTTAACAAACTGCGTCATCGATATGAAATGTGAAAACCTGCAATGTGCCTGCAAGTCAAAAACACTTAAATAACTAAACTCACCCTTCCATTTCACAGGTATGTGTAAGTTGTAAGAAATACCACCCTTCTGTCAGTAGATAATATAAGGGGAAGCTGTTTCCATAAATTTAGTTCCATTTCCTTCAATTAAGTTAATAAGTACACATTAGCCTTTCGATTGTTGTGGTCTATTTGATATTTACATGGATGATCACGAAATATAATGATACGACGTGAATTTCTGAAATTAACAGCTATAGTGAACCGGTCTTTATTTAAAATATACTAAGATTTACAATACCAATCTAGATTACTACTGCTTTAAATGTTTTATTACTTATCGATGTATCACACATTACCGCTAACTTAGATATATTGTTCATTACGTGGTCAGTTTAAAAGCAAAAATGTATTGTAAATGGTTGATATTCGTTGATATCTTTTCCATGAAGCTGAATATGCTTCTGAACAACGCACATCGTCACGTGTTTAGACATCGCTGACCTTGAAACTCATGCGCTTTGTACCTGTACGGTAGATTTTACATCTTGTTTATTTTTCGCAATCGTCGATTATTAACATTTCACTTCTTTTAACTTGTTGTTTTTAAATATACAATCGTAAAAAAGTTTATCGTGTAACATTTATTATTTTATTATTGTCTTAATTGTCTTCATTTTTTTTAATCGCGTAAATTATCAATAATAACATTTATGCATTTCGTATTTTAATATATTGTGACATTTCGAATAAACGCGCCAAGGCAGAGGGCGCCATCTACCGATGCGAGTAGGCGCGGCCGGTGGGGAGGGAGGTTGGAGGAAGTAGCGAGGACTTCGGTGCGAGCGCCGAGCGGTGCTCCGCCGAGATAATATTGGTGACGGAGATCGACAATTGGAAGATTATTTTCGCGGTAGAACAAGAGAGAATTGGGCCTTGTTATGCCCGTGAAAGTTGTGTAAGGAGAGACTCTTCGCGGGAACGAGCGGTAGGCTGCGAGCGTGCAATGGAGGCGGGACGAGCACTGTCCACGCCGCAACGTCAAGATAGAGCCTTTTGGAAGTCTTCAGAAGTCGAGAGAGGTTTTGGTCTGGCCTCGTAGCGATCCGAGACCCCGGCTGCCTCATAACACCATGGCAGCCAAATGTAATAGTGTCAGTTTCGTAATCAAGGCGTCCACACTCAGTGGATGGAACCTAGGCATGTAAGAATATGAAAGACTCTGCTCGTGCTCGCAATGTCGGGTCTTGTTTATATTATGTGATTAAATTGTTCTTAGTGCTATAATGTGTTTTTCATTATTCAGACCACCCACATCCATCTGAGACAGGCATCCCGACACCACACTTTATCAGCCCACAGACTGAGTCTAGCTGGTGGCGTGGTGCGCTGGCATTCAATCCACCGGTGTCAGCGCGCTACGTTACAATATATTACCTTTGTAGGACTATATATTAGGGTCATTATCGATCTGTTAATAATACCTTGAAAAAAAATAAGGGCACTATTATAACATTTAAAATTTCTACGGTAAATCTTTCTTGAGGTGATCAATGTACCTACATTTAATTTTTTTTTTTTTTTTCTATCAATATTTGAATATATCCAAGAACACACAATTACTGTATTTTCCTCTATAAAGGCACTGCTATTAAACAAATAATAGATATCTCATAGAGACGAAGCTTTTTTTTGGAAAATATATGGAAGTATGGGTAATATATATTATAATTCGAATTACTTCAAAAATTCTCACCCATCAACCTCCATTTCCATCCAATATTTGAAAGTTGTATATATGATAATATGTAGATTCGCTTCGAGTACCATTACACTATCGCCATCAATGAACTAAATTTGATAATTTAGTTCCCTGAAACAGTATATATGTCACAATGAAAATCTAATTATTTTTTGAAATTATTAAAGAAATATTCTTTATCTTTAAAATGTTTTTGACACATTATACTAGAATACGCCTGAAAATTCAATATTTTTCAATTTTATATTATTTCTTATTTTGACCGGTATGTTATTAACAATAATTGAATATGTCCAAGAACACACAATTACTGGATTTTCATCTACAAAGGCACTGCTATTAAACACATAACAGATTTTTCATAGAGACGAAGCTATTTTTTTAATGGAAATGGTATTCACATGGCTTGCGACCAATTCTCACCCATCAATCTCCAAATTCTATCAAATTTTTGAAAGTTTTATATATGTTCTACAATTTCTCTTGTTTTTACTGATTTTTATTTTCATTTTGGTGTAATCCACGTGATCGCTTTGGTACCACTTACGCAATCAAATATCTCCGCGACTTTTTTTTAAATATATGACTCGATTGGAACGAAGATTTATACGCTGGCAATATAATATGCATTAAAATGTAAAAAATACGTCTTGTTTACATAAAGATTTAATTTTCGAAAAGTAAATACTTTTACTGTTGCAAAAATGTGTCAAACTATTAGATTTTTGTTTCCACCAAGAATGTGTGCAAAATGCCCTTCGTCCTGCAACTAATGTTCCAAACCCCTCTCCTATGTGTACTTTTTTTTATTGTCACACATGTCTATTCGTTTACTGGTTTGTGTGTGATTTTGTAATGGTGCACTCAGTGCAGTTTACTCAGGTGTACACATAGTAAATCCATTTACGATAGAGCAAATAATGTGACATCAGACGTGTGCGAAATGGGAAAGAGAATAAAGTACAATGTCGAGTTTCATTACGTTTAGCAGAATTACAAAATCTCCAACAATATGAAACTACAGCCACTCAGATTAGCGAGACAAGTGCACTGCATGCAAGAAGTGAGGATGCCAAAAATAATCCTTAATGGAAACCCAGGTGGCTGGATAAGAATAAGAAGACTCCGACTTCACATGGAGGATGATGTAAAGAAACATGCGAACATTTTACAAACTGAAAGACGGTCGCTGAGAACCGGGAGCATGCAGAGATGAAAGATTCAGGAGTCCGAGGCTCGATATGGGCTGCAGGGCCATTGAAGAAGGATGAGTCATTTAGGTGATTAGGTGATTGATGGCTCTAGAAATAGAGGAGGTCCGCGGAAGACTTGTTATGATCTGGTAAACCAGATACTGGAAACAGACACCAGTTTGAATGTATATGGGGTGAACGATTATGAGATAGTTTTGCTATTTGCTTAGTTTCATTTTGAATCTATGTAGTTTCTTCTTTTTTCTTATGTTTTCTGGAATTTCATTAAAAATCTTCATCGCACTGTACATCATCGATTTTTGAGATTTAAACTTCTTCCTGAATGGCAGTCTCAATCTATCTTTTCCTCTTGTTTGATGTTCGTGCTCATGTTGATTTGCATCAATTATTCGTATAAATTCTGCCGATATTTTCTTAGTGAGAATTTTATAAATAAATACCATTACATTGAAATATATTGTCTGCTTAAAGGTCATCATATTCAGACCTTTCAGCATTCTTCCGATTCGAGTATGGCAAGTATTATGGCATTATGGCAGACCCTTTGAGGTTGTCCTCGGCGTACTATATGTTTCACACTCATTTTTTATATATTTATTATCTAAATCCTTTCATTTTTTCATTCTTTATATCTTACTAATACTATATTACATGTAATATTTAATCGTATCTATTACACCCACTTTGGTTATACATTATCTTCGTAACAATCACTCTGAACGATCAATCTGGATGATCACTCTAAACGATCACTCTTAACGATCACTCTTAATGATCACATTTAACTATCGTATACCCAATTAGATATGCTTGAGCTAGTCGGGATCATATATGTAAATGAAAATGTCACCAAAATACATCAGTTGCGAAACATACCATGTTTGTAATTCATTCAATTATATTAAATACGTTGATAATTATTATGAAATTAGAAGTGATGTTACGGTAACAATGTCCCGATCGCGAAAATGAAGACGAGAAAAGTTGAGGAGAATGGAGACGATGTAATGCGATTACCTCAGTCACGAAATCAATAGAGACCTTCCATTAAGATGGCCTGGAAAAGATAGAAGGCAAGATTAATATGAAGTCGAAACGAACGTTTTTATGTGAATAAAAATGAAGATGCTTTTGTTGGATTGCTCGATATCAGAATTCGAGAAATAATACGAGAAAGAAGAATTTGAGAAAATAACCAGATTAAGATCTTTTTACGAAAATTCGCATGAGGTAATAAATTAAGGAACAACTGGATTAAGGTACGTACTGCGTAACACATTTTTTTGGACAAAAATGAAAGTACTACATGTATTAATACCACCAGTGGCATGCACTAGGCATAGACTTTGGTTATGCTGCTAATATTTATTATTATTTCAGGCATTAATATAACTTTTTTAAATAATAGAAAATTTCATAAGAAGTGCAATACACAAAGAAAAAAATTAAATCTGAAGAGAAGCAATTTATTCGTCATCATTGAGTTAAGACACAAAAAATAATGTAGTCCTATAAAGACTACCTCCACATATTCATTCCTTAAAGAATGCAATCTGGGGACTAAGGAGTTAGCTAATGCATGTATTCTGACATTACCACTGTAACAGAACAATGCATTATGTCTCGATGACCTTAATGGTGCGTGAGAGTCAAGCAGACCAACAATCTATCATACTATTGATGATCCTGTATAGAAATACAAGGTCGTTCATCGCACGTCTCACTGATAATTTTAACGATTTCAGACGGCTAAGAAGATAATCATAATTGATATCCTCAGAGTGTATATTTAATTTAAAATTGAAATCAATAAGATTTTGAAGGCGTCGAGCATCGATCCCGGTACGTCTCGTCTCAAATGCTAAGCGGGTGCTTTGCTAACTTAGTTACTCGTTTAGTTAGGCAGTGGTGTCAAATTGTCACATAAGTTCAGATTTTTTTGTATTTAAATTTAATGCATTAAATTATATTTTTGATATATACGAGTATATCTTATGATTTATAAATTTTGTTTTTTGTACTAAGTCAAATTTATTTTCTTTTCAAAAATTTTGAAGGTGCCAGATATAAACCCCGGTGTATTGTGTATTCTCTGGGAACTTAGTTACGCTATTCCAGTTAACTTTTGTATCAAATTGTCGTTTAAGTGTAATGCTGATATTATGAGAATAATTGTGATTTTAAATAATGATTATTAAAAAAAAACCTTTAAAATTGAACATAGAAACGGTTTAATCGAAGCAGAGGCTCTCCCATGACGATAAAAATAAAATAATAGAAATTCACTTAGTAAAAAGTAGACCATTTTATATAAGGATTTCTAGTGTATTATAATGTATAATAACATTCTTACTGGTATTTATATGTTTATATGCGTTCGAGGATATTAATACAATTTTTTTTAACAAATATTATTTTCGTTAGGGTAGATTTGTTAACTTTTGACCTTGCTGTGAGAAAAAAAGATCCGAGTGACTGGAGATGAATGATAGATTCAGATTGTCAAAATATTTACGTGTGATTTCTTAAACGCCACCCCGCGTTGTCGCGGCTGAGAAAATATATCAGGAAATTGTGAAAAATTACCGATGATTTTTCAACGTAATCCCTCAAAGTACCTTTCCGCCTCAGAATGTTGAATAAATGGCGCAATTTCCGCCAAAAATAATAAAAAGCACTTCCACTAATCATTTCAAAAATAGACCGGATAAAAATATTTAGCCACGCCAGACAAAGAGACTGCTCAAAGTTAATAAAAATATATCGGTGATTAATGAGATTTAGAAACTGGTGAAGTTCAGTAAAGGGATTGAGTTATAATGAGATATTGAGTGACGCTGTAACCGAGGTGGACCCTTTGAAAAAAAATTGCGTGCATTTTGTTTTATATGTTAACCCTCATGGTTTGTGTGAGGTTAAATAGTTTGAGGAAAAATGAAAAAACCCCGAGACATTTTATATTAAAATATTTGTAATTGCCATATTAATTCAATATATTTCATTTTATTAAATAAAATAACAATCACTTTGTATGAAACCACGAAATGTATTATACGTCAATCGGTTTTGTTTATCTCAAGCTTCATCAGGACGTATTTGAAACTAATCATAAATACAAAAAGAGTGAACTTATATATACATAAAGAGGGTGATAGAATATAAAATTACATATGAAAGAGAGAGACAGAATACATATATAGTTAAATAGAACATCAAGGAAGACAAAATAGAAAATTATATGCGAAAGAGAGAAATAGAATACATATATAGATAATTAGAAAGATATACAAATAAAATCAATTTATCGAAAAATATTGTTGTTGCTACCAGTTGTTCCCTTGTTGGGAAAATGCCGATAGCTTTTTGCTTGCAGGCGACTAAAATACTTTTTATGGCCGCGGCAGTAGTGGCCGTTGGTTGACCAGGGTTTCAGTAGAATCTATACTTCAATATACAGAAATTCCTTATTATATTGCATCAATACCATACATTGTACGTTGTCTTTATTTCTAGTAAGAAAAATAAAAATATTAGTAAAATGATACATGCTATATACACCATGTATACCTATAATTATCTTAATTTGATATGATTATAAAAATATGGACAGGTAAAAAAAATTGCTAAATACAATATTTTGTGTAAAACCATATTGAACTGCAATACTAAAATTAAAAACTATTTAATTTTAAAAAAATTCCACCACGGCCATAAATAAATTCCGTCGCGATGGAATTTATTTATCTGATTTGAACAGCCACACCTACAGTGACATCTCTTGCGCAATGGGGAAAGATTGCAAATAAATATTAATATTCATTATTATTTTTAGCTAATCTAAACTGCCACACTACAGCTAGACACTAATAATGAATATACATATTAAAATGACACCAGAGAAATAATAATAAAAATAAAAATAAATAAATACTATTCTACATAACAATACCTATATCCTCTGCTTAAACTAAAATCTAATAGATATGTCATTTTTATGGTTGTTTACGTCGTGCAAGACATTGTAAAAATTTGTCAATAAACTTACAAATTAACTTTTCTTATACGATACACATTTCTCATTTTTCTGGGTATCATGACGTTTACACGGGGCGGTATAACCTCATAAACAGTTGAGGTAAATAAGAAAATAAATGTACAAATCACTCTTGAAGGGTGGATTGTCTGTTTAAAAGAAGAAGAAAAAGAAAATAAATTGTAGATTTTATTAGACCAATACAAATTTCACTCACCAGAGTTTCACTGCTACAGCTACAGAGTTATTTGTTTTTATTTAAACCCACATAAGAAAACACCATGTTACATCATGACGTGGTCCATTTAATCCGTGAGAGAATAGGAAAAGCAAAATATGGGAAAGGGGATGAAAATAAGAAATGTATTGTTACAAAATACACAGAATTTAATTACAAGTTTTATAAGAAAATATGATATAAATATTCCCTGTCATCTTGATTACACTGATGTCTGTTAATTGATATAGAGAACTTGCACCATGGTGATACAGGCATCTTTCTCTCAAGACTGATCAGGTAATATAATACAACTTTTAATATAAACAGAGCAGAGAACTTTTTTTTTATACTAACAATTAATATCAATATTTACCAAACTGCAGAACAGTTTTAACTCATGTTCGTATTTAAATAATGCGACGTGCGACACGCTTATTGGTCGAGTGATTAAGACACTCGCCTCGTGATCTAGTGGTCGGAAGTTCGAGCCTCGTTCCAGGATATTATATAAGTAAGAATATTGATGTGACATGTATTTCATGTACGCAACAATATTTAAAAAAAAAATACTAGGTCAAAGTTCGTCAATATATTCCAGAAAAAACAACATACTTTATCAAAATAGTTGGAAGGGTCGTACAAAAACTTATTATAAAAGTAATATTTAAAAAATTAAATTTACTTTTTGAAGAATTCAATGTGCCAACTTTGGTGATTTATTTAAAAAAATATATATATTTTTCAAATATTAAAAGAAAAATAAAAATATCATTTTATTACTGAAAATCGTACTAGGTTTAAATTTGTATTTTCGTGTTCTAAAATCAACAAAAAAAAAATTTAACGGCCTATCCGCAAACATCAGGAAGAAACGCTTAAAAGATAAACAGGTATCCCTAAATATATAATATTTTATATCGCTATTGATATTATTTTATTATATGCTAGTAATTGTAAGCAATACATTTTTATAATATACACTCCATTTCTTTGCACAAGCATATGCTTTCAAGATAAGTGTAGCGTAAAAAAAATTTGTTTTATATCATTGTACTTATATCAGATTAATAAATAATTTTTAAAAAAATAAATGAAATTAACTAATTATTATTACATGAAAAGCAAGTGCCTACCTAGGTTTAATAAGAATTTTTTTATTGATTAATTTATTTTAAAAATGGAACGTCTAGAGAACATTTTTTTATATACAGTCATGTGAAAAATGGCTGGCGATTATATTATGATATTGATCGAAAAATGCTTGAATATAAGTTACGCTCTCATGTCATTATTAAAAGTGTTGAATAAAACAAACAAGTGCAAACTGGATTATTTGGATTAGAAATGGGAGATTCAAAAATCTCGAAAGATTTGCCAATGGCTTTAGTGTTCCATTTTCTTCCCCAAACTTTCACCCATGGTCCATGTCCTAAATATCAACCCGTTTCTGCCTTTCGTATAATACCATTTTTTTTATCACAGAGTGATAAAATAAATCTGCCTGATGGAGAGTTGACTATTTTTTGAATATCATTTTTCTTCGGCGCTTACACGTTAAAAATATGGTGAACGAGAATTTCATTTTTTCAATCCTTGCTTTAATGTGATAAATCACAAAATTTCGAGTTTGGCTTGAAAATCATGACGCTGAGTCTGGTTCTTAGGAATTATTTTTTTCACGTCGTGTGACATCTTAAATTCAAAAATTTTCATACTAATATAAAAAATCAAGTAAAAAAGGAAATTTCAATCGGGTTTTTACGCTGGAAATCTATGTATGTGCCACTTATTCCAGAGTGAACTGCTTTTCTTCAATTCTCTCGTTCCAGAAATTTGACAGAAAAATTATAACAAATCATTTCTCGAAAGAATGAATTTTACAGAACATTGGGAAGAAACAGTTCGAAGCTTTAAACTATTTGTATTAAAACGATATAAATATATCTACAATATTTGTACAATATTTTCAAATATTTTATCTATGATTGTCTTTAGAACCTACTTACACAAATAAATACATGAGCTTCATTAGGTTGAGATAGTTTAGCAAGGTAAACCCTTCCCTAGCTACGCAGTAACACAAGTCTACCAATAGCACTGAGCCTGTAATATTTCCATAAGTACGCGAAATTTATAATTCATATTTTTAATAATCCAAAATAAACATTGAAAGTAATTTGTAAAAAAACAAATTATGTTAAACAAATCCTATTAAAAAGAAGTGTTTTTGAATTCCGGCCGAAATAAAATTGAAGCGATGGATGTCGGATGCGATAAAAAATGTAATTTGTGATTGGACAGAGAGAGAAATGAAAATACTTACGAATAAATTGTAGATGGCCCTCACAGTCCAGTGGGTATGGCACCGGCTTAAATAATAATAATGTATAATAATATTGAATAATTTTTACAGCGCTATTTTCGTAAAAAAATTTCATCACATGGGCGCTTTACATATAAATTGTTTATAGTTCTATATTTTCTTTGTTTTTAACATAAAAAAATGTTATTTGAAATTAAGGAAATGATTTTTTGAAAAGGTGGGTTTTTAGCACAGACCACTAAATATATTAACATGAATTAACGCAAACTTCTTATCCCAATATTTTCATTTTGGTATCACCCACGTGAGTACTTTGGTACCACTTAAGCAATCAAATAGCTCCGCGATTTTTTTTAAATCTAAAATTTAAGCGCTGACAATATAATATTAATTAATGTGAAAAAAGATTAAATTTGTGAACTCTTTTACTGTTGTATAAATGCGTCATAAACTATCGGATTTGTATTTCTACCAAGAATGTGTGTAGAATGCCCCTTGTCCTACAGTTAATGTTCCAAACCCGTATGTATACTTTATTTTATATTTATTCATGGTCTATTCACTGGTCTATGGTTTTTAGTCTCGTCTTAAATAAAGTCTCTGATGCACTGTTTCTTATAGCGTAGGGCAAAGAGTTCCACAAGGCTTTGGTTCTACTACACAAAATGCTCATTCATTAAACTTAGAATTCTGGCAACGGTTGGTCGGTTCAACAACCTTTCCTGTGACTAAAGTAGAGGCTGACCTGAAAGTTTGACGTCTACTATTTAAATTGTCTGGGATATAAATCTATGGAAGATACAGAAGTGCCACGTTATGTGTCGCCTTGTACAGTAACCAGCACAATTTTATTTCAACTCTTTCAGGGAACCGGTACCAATGTAGGTCGTGCAAAAGAGATGCTATATGAAAGAATTTCAAAACTCCATTCATTTTCCGTGCTGCCGTATTTAGAATGAATTGTAGTCTATCCAGCTGAAACATTGGCACCACAAATGTTTTTATAAGTAGCTTTCCATACCAGGGGCTCCGGGTTCGATTTACAGTGAGGACACAATACAGCTATGTGATTTTCTCAAGCCTGGGTGTTTTTACGTTGTGTTTTACTACAGTAATTGAGGCTCGTGGCCTGTTGTAATTTTTTTTTTAAATATCTCTATCTCTAAAAAAAACTCAAAATTCGTACGGTAACATATGAGATGACTTTATGTCTAGGAACATATAATTTCTGATACAGTGTGTGAAGGGTTAAAACAACGCAATTATAAAACAGTGTTCTTATTCAGTAGGTATATCACGCTTTTCTTCAAAACGTATTATAGTAGCAATAGTAATTAATCATCTAATATTTATGCTTATAAATTAGATGAGATATAAATATAAATAAGATGTTATAAAATAGGTGCTGGTCGGGCGGTTGGTGCGAAGGCAATGGTGCGCGGAGCGCGTTCGAATACATACCGGCCGGTGCCTTTTTGGTTTTGCATTAGTGATGTATGCAAGGAAAGCGACCTTACTATAAATGTCAACAAGTCGAAATTAATGGTATTCGACAAGTATTTTTTTAATGAATGTTTGGAACAAGTAGATGAGTTTGAGGGTTTGGGAAGTATATTTGATAGAAACGGAAAGGCTGAGAAGGATATCGAAATGAGGGTGACTGCAGAGAACAAAGTGAACGGCGCTTTGAATGGAATAATATCAAATGTGAATTTGTCAATTGAGGCAAAACTAGCGGTACACAATAGAGTTCTGGTATCGACACTGATATATGCAAATGAGGTATGGAGCTGGCAGAAGAGGAACGAAAGTAGACTAAATGCAGTGGAAATGTAATCACTTAGGCGCATATGTAGCAGATACATTAATGACAGAGTAAAGAATGAAGAAATAAAAAAATAATGTAAAGCTGATCTTGTTATAGTGAGTAAAATAAGAAAGGGTCACTTAGGTAGTTTGGAACGGATGAATTGTAAAAAAGATGTATGACGAAAGTATTGATGATAAGACACGGCACGATCAGGTAAACCAGATGCTGGAAGATGATCCTGTTAGAAGCCTCAATAATCGTCGAGCTTGTATGAGAAGATGTATGTGAAGAAGAGTGTGGCGCTTTATCCTCTCTGCCTAACTCGCAGGGAAACGGCGCGACGGTAAGAAAGTAAATAAGATAATCGCGGAGTATGAGCTAGGCATTTTTATCCATTATTTTTTCAAGATTTGTGTAGGAATTACGATGTATGAAATTTGACTCAATTATAATTCTGTATGCTCATCACAATATTTGTGAATAGTTTTAGTAGAGTTTTGATTTGTTTTTAAGATAATATTTGAAACCGTAAGATAATATTTGATACAGAATTTAATTTACCCACCTCGTGTATATTTAAACTTTAGTATTTTCATTATTTTTCTATTATAGTGTACATCAGTGGTTTAAACTGAGGGCTAATAAGCACTTAATATGTGATAGAATAAACATATTTCTAAGGTTTTATATGAAAATAGGCTGCGATTTTCTTAACAGGGATATTCGCTTTATGGTATGGCTGTGGTATGGAACGCTACCCATCGTTAAAGCGATGTACGCCGATATACTATGGAAATTAGCCATCATATGCTATGCCTATGGTCCATGCACAGCATCAATAACGAGTTGGTAATGGCCAAGTTGTTATCGCTATTTACAGTAACCTGATACACAAGGTAAACTTAGGTAGGCATGCTTCTTTTAGAAACAGCACCTACATCTTTTGCGGACTTTATATGAACTAGGCTTTCAAATATTTGAAAGAGCATATCTTTATACATCTGCATGCATTCTGAAATGGAACTGGACGCTTCCATGAAGGTCTAAGTAATTATGACAGAAAGAAATTCAGTAAATACTATTAATCAACACAATTATTTTCTCGGTTCGTCATGATGTCTAGGCCATGGTGATGGCATTAGTGATAATGATCTAGACAGTCGAAATAATCGTCTAAAAAATCAAAAAAATCGAGATCAATACAATGAATAGTACCTTCTGTATTAAAAAATAATAATAATCAGTACTATTAATATTTACATGGTTTTGTGTGAAAATCACGTCTAGGGCGGATAGGGGTTCTAGTCGAAGGGGAACCAGGATTCGGAAGGACTGCTCGCCTTACCTTATATATAACGTCTCCGTCACCCCTGCAGTCGCCGCTGAGATCATACAAATGACACGCGAATGAGCCGATCTCCGATCTTAATTGAATAGGGCGATGTCAAACATTCACACACGGTACACAAACAACAAACAATACGTGGTCAAAACACAATATCACAAAATGCAGTGCTGGTGCACTGGAGCTGAAAGACCACACCGCGAATGCTATCGCGATGTCGAGATCAAACAAATATTAGTCAAGTTGACTTCTGCTGACGCCAAGGTCACAATTCACACTGAAAAGACGAGCATTAGGAAATATATGGATGAGAATTTGGATGCGCAAATGTGTCAATAATATGGGTCGCGGCCGATTCGAAAAGTCGCGCCAAAAGAGTGTTTATGAATTCGGAACAGATACCTTGCATCTGGCTGGAGAGGCCCTGGAATCGGCTGTGAATGCAATCCAGTAATAAGATTTATAAAGGTGCATTACGAGTCGAGTCTCTCATCTGATTGAGGCTACTATATGTCAATACTAATTTGAAGGAGGAAAGTTGAAGTAAAACATTTGTGCATTTTGCGATTATTCTGGTATGTATGAAAATTACACAAAATACGACTAATAATATGTATTGTGTTACTGAATTCTTTGCAGTGATTATGCTTTATTTGTATTGGGTCATCCCATAAATAATGCGGTTTTTTTATACTTCTATTTTTATAATTCAAAATCAACATTTTTTTCTTTTTTTTTCTAAAATATACTCTTCTTAATTAAAATATATAATGAGATATAATACATTTTTAAACATAATAAGTAATTATATATTTCTTTTAACATTTTTTTCTTCTTTCTGAGAGTCGAGACTCGTGTATAGAGAAGGAGCATATAAGATAGTATATAATTTATGTGTCTGCTAGTCTGTGTACATATTTTTTGACTTCAAATACATATTTAAAATAGTCTGTAATTTTTCTAATTGCGAGGGGGAGATTATTAAAGAATTATATACCTTGATAAATGCAGTAATTTTGGGTTGCGATATAATTAAGTTTTGGAATATCAATTTGGTCTCTAAATCTTGTAGATCGGAAGTTGCTTCTATTATTTAATTTATGTTTATTTTTAAAAATTAGAATTATTGTTTTTTTTATATATGTCTATTATTTTTAGTACTTTGAATTCTGTAAAGAGTTGGACACTTGGATAGTATTTTTTAAAAAAAAAAATATTATCATTTTTTGAGTAATTTTTAATTGTGATATTGAAGTTTTACTCATTCATATTTTACAATGCTCTTTCATCTTTCTGGTAGACTTGCAAGCTCCTTCTTCCAAAATTCACTTGTCCGTGACGATAATACTCCTACAGTACTGTTCTGACCTCGTCTACAGAATTAATATTTTTCCGTCCAAATGATTTTGAAGACTGCGGAATAAATGATTATCAGATGAGTAAATGTCCGGCAAATATGGTGGGTGGGGTATCGATTCCAAAAAAAGGTTTATTCTTGAGATGTGACAGTAAAGAAGAGCACACATTAACCCAATTTGCTGATTTTTCCAATGGCACGCAGGTGTCGATGAATGGTTGAATGATCAAATCCAAGCTTCTCTGCTAGTTACAATGAGATTTTGTTCCACCAAGATTTACAGAACGTCTTCGTCGAACTCTACGAGGCTCATCTTCTAGGTTGCAGTTGTTGGCTCGGAATTTCTGGAACCACCACTGACACTGGCTTACCCTTATTGTCCGATCCCCAATACTGCAATAATATTTCTCGCAGTTTACGTGTTGCCTTTATTGAACTAATTAAAGCAAAATATGCCAAACACGCTCCTTTGTCACTTCCATTATAAATTTGAAAAAATAACTGAAAATCTAACTGCACTCTTCAAAATTGCACTAAAAATAAGTTACCACCTGCTTTTATAGTAGTAATTAAACCTGATGAAGGTAGTTTGTCCCATTCCTCTCCGATTTTTAGTTCATATAATTTAAAATAACTACATTACTTATGGGATGACTTAATACATCACACATTGTTAAACAGAGAAAATAAAGCACTTCATATAAACATACATAAAAAAACCCTGCTGTTTTAAAAAACGTATTTACATAAAAACGCTAAAAGAAATATTTGCGAGTAAATAAAACGAGGTAAGCATTCGGTTAAGCCATGATGTTTTTGTTGATTACATAAACAAAGTGAGATTTTGTTTAATTTTAAATGCCTAACCAAAAAATATAGACTTTCAAAATAAAATAATTATCCGTTCCAAGGCCCCACAACGGGAAGTGAACTAATATGTTTTTACAAGAATATTTCATGTTAATTTTATTTTTTCTCTTTTCTCGAAATGCGAGTGGGGAATGCGATGAGAAATAATGATATCTAATCAGAAATAAATTGCGGGATTAAATCAGGAAACGCTTGATACTTTGCTTTACAGAAATTGCTGTTGTAGAGGTTGTTGTTTGTGAGTTTAATGATTAAAATGTAATGAAGAGGTTAACAAATTTGGAACCTCGGGAACGTTAGATGTACCGTATATCCTGAGAAAATCAAGAAAGCCACTGTGAGTAGAACATACAGTAAGAGCAGATTAGTTTTATTACACACATACGTCAACAGGATAAACATCGAGACGTGAATGAGCGGAAAACTTACAGATATAGGTACCTGAAAGAGGGAAGATTGAACCACAACGTCGATAATAAGGGTTGAACGACGCTCTGCGGTGACTGCGGTCGTGGACTTCCGAGTTCCATGGGTTTGCTAAAAAAGAAATAGAAAAATGTAAGCATGCATCTGAGAATATACTCAACACTATCAATGGCACAACAGCCCGGAATAGGTTCTGGCTACTTCTTGTAATCCTCCGTTCTTTTCCAGTTCACGATGCGGGCTACTTGACAATATTGGGTTCACAAAATTGTCTTATTAGATCTGGATATGTAAGTGTTATTACCAGTAAGTAAAAATTCGACGTATTCGGCGAAGTAGCGAACGTGTTTTTAATATATACTCAATTTAAAATGAAGTATACACACTGTCTTTATTACGAGTAAGAAAAGACATACATAAGCGAAATAATACGAATTTTTACGACTGGCAAGTATATTGATCGTATTTGACAGTGCGACGCGAGATGACAAATGATAATGTTTACGTTTGTTCATAAAGTAATTATTTATATAAACATGACCACAGTTTTTTTTATCAAGAATGTCTTAATTAAGTGGAATAACGAAGTTTAATTATTTAAATACATATAATTCAAAGTTGATACTTAAGAACACCGTTTGTACAACTCCAGCTTTTCATTTTTGATTTGTAATACTTAAAATCTTACGAAAATATACATGTTATATTTTTCGAAACAAATAATAATATCATTAATTAACATACCAATTATTTTATGGTGTGACATCAGTATTTTACTTTTTTAAATAAAGTAAACGTTGTACTACCCACATGTTGAGTTATATATATGTTACGACGGTAGTTGTCTTCTACACCTCTTAATATCGCCATGATAAGAATAAACTCAACGAGTGTGTTGCATAAAAGTTATTTTATTTTTGAAAAATCAAAAAATTAATAGCTTTAATGAAACATTTATGTTACATCTTGATACCGTTCGGTGCTTGTCACATATCTTAGAAGGCCGCGTTTATTTCTCGTACCACTATTGTTCTCGCTGTTCTGTCCTTTGCAACACAATCCATTTCCACTCTGCAAGCACACTCGAGTACTGGTGTACTTTATCAACGAGTTGCACTGTGAAGCCAGAGTAAGAACAATGTCTCGCTCGTAAGTCTATAAACGTTTCAGATTTACTTTGAAATATATCGAAGAATATCAGTCAACCGCGTACTCCTCGAGAAGGAGTCTTCCATTCGTTTTCATCTAATTCAAATTCATCGTTTTGTTTAAGTATATATATTTTGTTTAAGTATCCGAGAGAGTAATTAAGAGTGATTGAGAGTTCTTCAGTCCCCGTGGGGTACTAGAGGTGCAAGGGGTGTGAGGGAGCTGCTGATTGCCTTTGGTCTAGAGGTCAATTTGATTAATATATAAGTGCTTTTTCACTTCAATTTTCATGCGATTCTGATGCTGCCTTGTTATAAATTTTATTTTAGATACAGGGTTATCCAATAAGCGTGAGAGAACTTTAAAATGGAATTATTTTTTTGGAAGTATAGAATTAATAATGGAATATAATATTATGCTTCCCCGTCTATATCTATGACTTTATGAATGTGGCGTCAGTGGCGACTTCGTTAGTGTCATTTGCTTCGGTAGGCTGTAAAGTACTTGCTTAAACGGCCAGGTCTGTGAGATTTCTGTCATCTTATCTACAGCTATCTATGGTACATCTACAGCTCGACTAAAGCTCCATTTACCATGTTGTCTCCCTACTCTGCTATGGTTTATGCCTGAAAATAAGTAATTCTGTGAGATCTTTATTTGTCATTTTTTTATTCTACTGTTCTTTGTATGTTAGTATTTCTTATGTACTATGTTTTTATATTCAATGATTCTGTCTATACATTGTTATGTTTCCTCAAATATATTTTGTCAATTTTTCTAGGTTAGGGACAATGATGGCGGCTGTGCGGCTCCGTTTTGTCACTCAAGTGACAGACATTTAAAAAAAATGCCATCCTGGTGGTGAATGAAAAGGACTATATATGAGCTCTTGCTTATAAACGGTCCATTCTAATCTCATATACGTCTCATGGTCATAGCGCGAAGCACTCTGTGGTTTTTTTTCCTTATCGATGTCGCTGTCAAATGTGACATGAATATTTTGTTCGTATTTTTCACATATGTACAATTCCAGAGAGAGCAATAAAAATGCACTAACAGAAAAGCAATTGGCGACAGACAGCAAATCAATTTATCGAAAAAATATTTTAGCTGAAACCGGGATTTGAACCAGGAACTTCCTATCCGGGGACGCACATTGATATTTAATTTGTATTAAAATATCGTAGAAATATATTATGAAAAAACTACAACTTAACAATAATAATGTGTTCTATTTAAAATGAATACAATTTTATTCAAATATGCACCACGATTATGTTTGATACAATGCAATCTTTGGATCCAATTTATAGTAATGTAGTTTTGCATTTTGTAGTAGTTCAAGAGACCAGTTAGTAAACCTAAGATACAATTAATGATTATTTCGTTTTAATTATAACACTAGCTGAATCTTGTAGGGGTGCAAGTCCAGAACTTTGTGAAAAATACGCCGTGTTATGCCATATGATAAGCCTAAATGTAGTGAACGTCGAGGAATCGATGATTTTTGATCATCCCTTACACTTTGTCACGTGGCGCGTTGACACCGTTGGATAGAATGCCAACGCACCACGCCACCAGTTGGACTCAGTCTGTGGGTTGATAAAGTGTTGTGACGGAATGCCTGTCTCAGATGGATGGGGGTGGTCTGAACAATGCAAAACACTTTATAACACTAATAACAATTTAATCACATAGTATAAACAAAACCCGACATTGTGAGCATGAGCAGAGTCCTTCATCTTCTTTACACGTATTAGTTCCATACACTGAGTGTGGATGCAATTGGTTACGAAACAGACACTATGTTTATGGTTAGGTTCGAGGTTGAAATGTTACTCGAACCATACTTGGCTGCCATGGTGGGATGAGGCAGCCGGGATCCAGGATCGCTACGAGGCCAGACCAAAGCATCTCTCGACTTCTGGAGGCTTCCAAAAGGTTCTATCTTGACGTAATGGCGTGGACAGTGCTCGCCCCGCTTCCATTGCACGCGGACATTCCTTGACATTTACGGGCAGAACAAGGCCCAATTATCTCTTGTTCTGTCGTAAAAATAATACTTCAACTTTGTTGCTATCCGTCGCCATTTCTCTATTTTACGGCGGAGTTCCGCCCGGCGCTCGCTTCACGCACCTCTCAGTCCCCTCTTCTTCATCGAACCTCCTCCTCCTCCGGCAGCGCCTACTAGGCTCGGTAAGTGGCGCTCTGTGTCTTCGCTCATTTATTCGAAATGTTACATCTTTCATTTACAGCTGCAATATTAGCTTCACTGCGAGAATTTATTTGTCTTACCGGCGTCCTTACATCATGTAAAGACTAATTATTTTCAGACCTTTTATATTAAATTTATTTCAATCCCACCAATCATGCAAATAATTAAAGAAACGGTTTGTATATCTGTAAAATCAATTTCTCCCTCATCTTAGTCAGATTGCAATTATATTAAATCTGTAATTATCTGAAATTATGCACTGATATTATTATATTTTCATGACATATTTGCGAAAAACAAGTTAAAATATTTGATCCAAAATGATAGCTTCGATCACAGCCACACACACACAGAATACATCCAATCGCAAACAATTATTAATATTTTAAATATGAATTAAATATATTAATTATAAAGATATACATATAAAATCAATTTTATCGAAAAATATTATTGTTGCGCCACCGGGATTCGAACCTGGATCTCTTTCCTAACCGGGGAAGGTGCTTTATCCAACTAAGCTACAGCGACATTATTTTTAGCGACAATTTTCGACCCTATATGTTACCTTTTTGATATTAATACATTTAATCGTTCCATCATTCTGCTATCAGTTTACTCAAAGGTATTTGAGATTCTGTAAAAATAAGGTAGATGGCTCTGTCGAATGATGGAACGATTAAATGTATTAATATCAAAAAGGTAACATATAGGGTCGAAAATTGTCGCTAAAAATAATGTCGCTGTAGCTTAGTTGGATAAAGCACCATCCCCGGTTAGGAAAGAGATCCAGGTTCGAATCCCGGTGGCGCAACAACAATATTTTTCGATAAAATTGATTTTATATGTATATCTTTCTAATTAATATATTTAATTCATATTTAAAATATCACAGACCTATGTTCTGAATAATTACAACTTCACAATAAGAATGTGTTCTCCTAAATTATTAATATTTTTGTTTCCATATACCGATAGTACATATATAAAATACAAATTATATAACATCATTTTAAGCCAGATAATGATCTCTCAATTGTTACGATGGAAAAATAAAATATCAATTTATTCATGAAGACACATTTTACCTAAATTTTGTAAACAATTCTCCTCCCGAATTTTTAAAAGAAAACGCATTATTATTGTGAAGTTGCAATTTTTCAGAACACAGTTCTGTGATATTTTAGAGCAGTTTGAAATAAGCTTTAACTAAGTTTAATTAAGTTAAGTTCATTAGAAATATCGGTCGCTAAAACACGTCCTTTTATTTTAGAGTGAGCGGCCTTTGTGTTACGGTAGATTTCGAATTTCCTATTTAGAAGTTTTCAAGTTTAACAAAATGGATTATTTGATTTAATTCTGGCGTCTCCTGTTGGGTTTTACTCAAAAATATTTGAGATTCTCAATAATATAAAACTGGATCACTTTTAAAAATGGAAATGGAGATGTATCAATTAGAAATATTACAGAATATAAGTCCAAAATGTTATTATATCCAAATTATTATAGCGAAATTGAAAAATGCGCTTTCCCGTATAGGAAGAGGTCTAGATTCGAATCCTAGTTGCAATTAAACACTTTTTCGATATACTTCTAGTTGATTAATTTAATTTGTGTTGTAATCTTATAATTTATTTTGTTCATAATAGTGTTAATCGGGAGATAAAATACAATATGAATACCAGATTTTACTTTCGGATAGTAAAAATATTGATAAGGCGAGGTTAATACAAACATTTACGAATCGAGTGCGGCCTGTGTGGGGAAATTTCCACCTCGTGATCGCTTTGAATTTTCCGGAAGTTGCGTAATTATACTTTTGTAATACATACCCAATAGAACATAATATTTCTATCGATTATACCTATAAAGATAGTACACGTGGATAATAAAAAGGTCATCACTATAAATTTGAAAAAAAATTGAAAATTTGAGTACGTATTTGGTAACGATTATCTAGCAATAACAGCTCTTTTACAATTGATAAGTGCTCTTTAAAATATGTTTGCATATTTAAGATGCAATTTATTAAAAAGATATCGATTTTAAAATCTTTGCTTTAATTTTAAAATCAGCTACAAAACTGTTCATCTTATTTTCATCATTTGGATAATAGCGGTTTTGATTTTAAACAAGTTGTCTTATCACGGAGGTGGGAAAATAAGAGATGTAGAAAGGATAACACGAATTTGGGAGAGGGACAGGAATAGAGGACATGGGGCGGCTGAAGCACTACCCACAATCAGAAAGTGCTCTTTTCGGTATCTGGATCTCCTTCCACTGGATCCATAAGTATTCCGGCTGCAGGACACGTACTCCGTTGTTACGCATGAAGTACTCATGGATATATACTTCGGCGACAAAAACAAGCACAATAGCAAGGTGTACAGTTTCGGCACGCACGATAGCGAGACATTGAAACATACATAAACAATACACTATCAACCCCACACAGCAGGAGGATAATGAACAATTCCACAGTCTATCGCACTACCGGTATACGATAACGATAACTATCAGTTCAAAGGTTCAACTTCAACTTATACAAAAAACCATAGAGAACACACCACAGATAAATATCGTGTTCTGGTATAGGGGGAGGAGGTAACGTGTAGGTAATAGACAGGACCATTCTGTATGTCGCATTCATATTGCTCACATGGCGACCGCTGATCGTTGGATAGTTATAAAGTTCTAACACCCGCCATTCAGCGTAAGTGTTGTATTGTGAAAGTGTATAGCCTCTACAATCTGCACGCACCCTGTATATAGCCGAGTGCAAAATGTGTTTCTCATTAACTTCAAAAACGCATCTAGTAGCGATTCCCAATAGATAACAATACAACGCGCCGCACCCGCCCAGGGAGCCGGTCCTACCGCGACTCTTCTCTAAGCAACGCTTGACATTGTAGGCTTCTTACGGCTTATACTTGAATCCATAACCATGCTTTAAGCATCAATTAACAATAACTACCTTAAATAGTATTTTATTGTTCTTCCAGCTCTGGCCACACACTTGCACACTCGCGTTATTAAGCCAATCAATCACGTGAGCGAATGGATGAAGTATAATGCGGCATTATTTACTCACACTAAAGCACATCTTCCATCACCGTTTTGACAAATACAGACAAACATTTCATATTTTCCCCATAACATGATATTTAATAATATTTTTTGTTAAATATATATAAACTGTAAGAAATGAGATTCATTATCTGATGTCAAGAAATGACTCCCTGTACTCGACAGGTATCATATTCGTAGTACACAGCTTCTCGTAGATTCCACAAAACAACAGAAAGCAGGTATGCGAAAACGCACGTGTCGCTTATAGCATTCTTTGATATCTCACGAGTGTCGTAAATGTCATTCATATGTGATGTTCGGTTAGAACGTACGGAATAACATAGTTGGAACTAACCTGCAACGGGAATGTACGGAATAAATTTACATATAACGTGGCTGTATATTTTCGACTGCAGTGACGCTCAATTGGCTATATTTTTTGGTGATAAATTACTTAAAATTGTATTTAATCTTCCCCTGTAACTAGAAATAAAAGCGCCAAGAACCTTAGATATAATATGCAGGACACGATAAACTAAAATAAAATCACTTCTTCAATATTAGCAAAATTACTTTGTGGCAACATATTATATAAATAATAAGAAAAACACATGTTTCAAGACCAATGGTCCCTTCATCAGGATACAATATGTATCTACTAAATTAACACGTTTTCCTTATTTCTAAAATTTCAAATTAATCTAACTGCAAACCCCTAGGTATTTGTATGTAAAATTTCTAAACCCTTGTTGATATCAAAATAATGGTTTGTTTTCAAAAGGTGATTGGCGAATTCAGAATAGTTGTTGCTATTTAGACATCTCACATAAATAAATTCCCAGAAAGATGTTGATGTATCAATAAATAGTGATACTAAACAAAGTGTTTTTTTTTATTATCTATAAAATAAAATCCACTTGACTGAGATATAAGATGAGACTATATTAGACACGATGAAATAAATCCCAATACCGTGTAAAAGTGTTGAGATTTTCATCTGGAGATAAACTCACGAGATTAGCTTGAGATTGGTAGAAAGAGAAAAAATTTAAACCCGAGTGCAACACGTTTGATTTGACATTTAGATTCGACGTGTTACATTACATGAAACTAAAAAGACCTACAACTAAAAAATTATTCTGTAAGTTAGACAAACAGAGGAGTAGTCCAAAAACTATAGTAACTCAATAAGAGTAGTATATTTTGGAAATCAGAGGTGTGAAAAAGACAGGAATATAAAAAAGAAAAAAGAGTAGTCGATATATTAGAGAAATGGCAATGAGCAAGCCATATCACACAGGGAATGGGTTATTGTTGATCAGACAGGTATTTAGAGGTATTCAACAGCTCGAAAGGTCTCTGCGGAAGTAGACAAGTTGGAGATACTTGGGAGGGCGTCAATAAGCAGTGTACAGAAAATGGCCAATGATGATAATGATGAAGAAGAAGCTCTTAGATTAGTTCAAGGAAAAGTAACAATATTGGTGAGATGTGTATTCCACGCACGGTAAAATAATATTGAAAGGTACGATTTAACAGAACATCAAAATAAATACTTTGATCCATAAATCGAATTATTTATGCATTACATAAATAAAAAATGAACCATAAATAAGTATATTTTTATTCAATAAAAATATACCTAACCTAACTCTAACTAGCCTAAATAAT
The DNA here is from genome assembly GCA_031772225.1 of Eubasilissa splendida. Taxonomy (NCBI): domain Eukaryota; kingdom Metazoa; phylum Arthropoda; class Insecta; order Trichoptera; family Phryganeidae; genus Eubasilissa; species Eubasilissa splendida. The sequence continues at coordinate 18,419,327 of CM062862.1, read as the reverse complement.
AAGACAAAATACATTGTTTGAACAACTATTTATTGATTATTCAATATGTTTCGATACATATGGTAACTTCTTCAGGAAATAATGTATACTGAAATTAAAAATACAAGCATAGATAAAAACAAAACAATAAAGTGGTCGGTAACTAAGTAGAAACTGATCACCTTTTGGAAACAAACCATTCTATTGAAATTAACAAGGGTTTATAAATTATTCATATAAATGCTAGGAGTTCATAGTTAGATAAATTTGAAAATTTAGAAATAAGAAAAAAGTGTTAATAGCAAGCTAAATATTATGAATAACCAAATCCTCTTTACAAATAATTCCTTTAAATTTGTTTTCATATTAGTTTCTACTTAGTTATCCACCACTTAGTTTTGTTTTTATCTATGCTTGTATTTTTAATTTCAGTATACATTGTTTCCTAAAGAAGATATCATGGGTATCGACACATGTTGAATAATTAATAAATAGTGGTTTAAACAAAGTGCTTTATCTTGTTATTTATATAAATGAGGCCACAAGGTAATTTTGCTAAAATTGAAGAAGTAACCTAGCTCAACCTAAGCCAACCTTATTTATTTTATTAACGTATTAATAGTTCCCATTAAAAAAAGAAAAATATTTATAATAAAATAATATTTAGTTATTTGACCCATATTTTAATATAAAACGATTAAATTTAATTTTTTGATCAAATAAAAAAGTTATAAAATTATCGTAAAAATCAAATGAAACTGTCAAGCTTGTGCTCAGAATGACTTCAATAAATTTTTATAAATCTTACGATAAAAACATTTTTCGGGCAAATCAATCAAAATCTAACGTTTTGAACGGGGTAAAGCCGACTGTACACGCACCGATTAAAGGTAGCATATCATTTGACAAGTGGGTGATTAATCACTGCGCGATTGTGTACCCAGCTTTAGCCGCCCATCGGAAAATCGGCTCCGAATAGGAAAAAAGACAAACACGCGATGTTCTTGCGAAATGAAAGTCCTGCGTGTTGTAAAAAGCGAACGTTAGGCGAGACTCGGGAAGTTATCGGCGTATTTTAATTTATTTGACATGTCTTCAAGTAACAATAATTATTATCGTACCATGTACTGTACAATCGGCACTAAATCCACAGCTCAACTACAATAACTTGGCAGATCACGATATGCTGAGGCAGCATGTCGGAATTTTCACGAGGCGTAACATAAAATATTGGGTCCCGATGCAAAATGGAAAAAATATTTATTTATTTATTTTAATTAAAATTAAACTTATTAAAATCAAATATTTAAACATACCAATTATATTAATAATTCATACAACGTAAGAGATGTTCACTGTGTTCTTAACTAGACCGAAATCTGTGCTAAAAGAGAATGGTTCATCCGTTATATCTAACAATACAAATATGAAACAATTATTATGAAATAAATATGAAAAAAGTAAAGTTATAAAATAATATAATCATTTAGAAAGATATACAGAAAAAATCTATCTATCGAAAAAATATTTAGTTGCTACCGGGATTCGAATCTAGACCGCTTTCTATCATTTTATACATTTTAGACAAATTTTTGATCTTATATTCTTCGACTTCACATCAAAAATGTGTTCTCTCTAATAAATTATAAAATAATTATATTACAATTTATTTATATATAAATGATTGAAATACAATACGAAGTGTTTGAAATACAATGAAAAGAAAAAAAATTAGAAAATTATAATAAAGAAATGATTGTCTGTTCATGTGATCATTTCCATGAATCTTTGCTCAGTTTCCTTTCTACCAACACCCAATAACCATTGGCATTTATCTATCAAAATAAAATGTTTTACATTATTTGGCAAAACGTTGTAATCTTTGGGGGCTAGAAACATATGGGAGAATTAACCAAAGCTCGTTCGATGAAAAATTTATTCACTTATACATTACACTGCATTGAATACCTAGTCGGCGGCAATGTATGCATGTTTGAATGTTTGCCTTATTTGTATATATATAATAAGTTAATAAATAAATATTAATGCAAAATAAAAAATGCTTTCCCTCCACCACGGCCAGCGCCGAATATATCCGTCGTGGCGAAATTTATTTATCTATGTATTTTATCTTTATTTTGAAGTACGATACCTACCGATAACCTTGATTTAGTCACTAAATATAAATACGTATTTTTATTTTGTTTCGGGTGGGAACGGAATTATTTTACATAAATTTCTAGGCCCTGCGGAATGCTATATATATGGAGGACGCTACGTAGCCATGACTATTGTCTTTGGAATTTATAAAATATTACATTGTTATGCATCACAATTGTATTTATAAAGCCAGGTTCATTGGGCTACTCCAATGCAGAGGCAAACATTTAATATTTGTTGTAACTAGATACTATTTATGAAATAAAAAGACGCAAATGCTTTACAGATATAAAAATAAATAATAATACTTATTCCAAAAATATCATTATAATTTGACTCGGAATGAGAGCAGTATTAGTTATATTTGTTTACAAATGTAGATTTTTATTAGATATCAAGTGACGAAAGTTCGTCAATAATGTCAAAAAAAAAACAATTTTTCTAATTTACGTGAAATAGTTGGTAAGTTTTATGGAGACGATGAAATAATCTCAGATTTAGTTAGATTTAAGGTTCATCTCAATACCATGAACGCATGTAAAGCTTTTGATCTCGAGATAAACTCAAAGATCAGCTTAAAATTAGAATGAATAGAAATATAATACACGACATATGATCCGACAACAATAAGTAATACGTTGTAAGGCTAGTCGGACAATGCCAACTGGAGGACAAGAATGATGAGACAGGCGTCAGCAGAAGCAGCTAGCATGGTTCCGAAGTGGATCTCGAAGATTTGTGCAGAATGATGAAGCAATGATGCGATTTGTTCGGGCTGATGCAATCAGCACAGGATTACGGTGGAGGTTGTCGGGCATGCTCAAGACATTGGAAATGTGAAGCACGATGAGATGATGTAGAATTGCGAGTTTAGAGTGATTCTAGTATGACCGGTGATTATATTGTAGTTGTTTCGACATGACGATTCGGTGAGATCACTTGGAACATATAATGGCGGTTGGGTAAAGTACACTAAGAATAAGATAGGTGCAGATATCTTTGATCACTCGCAGATTTACAGTGAAAATGTACTCAAAAATATGATAAGTTAGATGGTGAATCACGATAGATTGATTTCGAACTGCAGCTCTTTAAAATTGAGCTTAGTTATATAAATGAAATTAAAAATCCATAGCGACGATGTTAGTACTCTGGGCTCGCTGGGGAGAGTGACCGTTAGGACACGTTGGTCCTTCGGAAGCGGATATTCAAAAATGTGCAAGGGAGCGAGGGACTAGACGTATCGCGCATCGTTTAATTATTTATGGCAGTAGGTACTCGAATATTAAAATAGACTTACGACAACATGCATACAGACGTTACCTAAAACCACCACACAAATACCAAAAGAACCTTAAAATTATATATACTGAAAATATAGCATAAGTCATAAAACATTTACATTAATTTAATTACAAACATTTATTCTATTGTAATAATTGCAGCTGGGATGATTCAAAATCACTCAATTGACGAATGACATTTGACATACATGACGTAAAGTGAGGCGCGAGATGGCGAATCTCTGAAACACGGTGACTACGAAAATTGAGAGTTGTGTTTATTTTATTTTATTTATATATATTTTTGAATCGATGTAAATAAAATCATAAATAAGGTGTAACAAAAATTGAACCAATGACAGGTTTTTCTCTGAATTACCAATATACAAGATACAGTGTAAGACAATAATTTGAATAAGACTTGATACGATATTAAGATTTTAGCAATAAGAGAAAAAAAAAATTTTACGCTAGATAGAAAACGATAAAAAAAGTGAGAACTTTCTCTTTTATTGCAAAAATACAAAAAAAAAATAGTAAAAATAAGGGAAAGAAGAGAAAAAGTAGATAATAAAAAAAAGAAAGATAACAGTTTAAAAGAAATAAACTTCCCAGGGAAAACGGGAAAGTTAAAGGGAAGGAAAATGAGATAGGGAATAAAATCTGTGTATGAAAAATGAAATAAAGGGCATTAAGGTTTATATATTGTTGTCTCCAAATAATCTCATGGGAGCAAAATCCGTATTTCAGATATTGTATCAAGTCTAAAATCTATTAAGACACTGACCTAGAGATCTAGTGGTCGGTGGTTCGCGCCTCGTTCCAGGATACCAACAAGTTAGTCCTGTTTTCGTAGTACAGGCGTTTAACGTAGATTGAAAATAGTAATGATATTGATATATGTATTCCATATACACATTTATATATTTTTTTTAAAAATAAATATATGAAATATATTTTTAAAGCAGATAATGTAACACAACTGGATACGTTTGGGCAGCCCTGCTTCGCAATGCTTAAGCGAGGAGGCCCTGCGGTTGGCATGGGTGGTTTCACTACATGGTTGAACTACATGGCTTCAATATACACATACACAGTAAGTAAATAGATATTATAGGTTTATTTCTCATGTTAAAAAAAGTTAAAATAATTGATTTATAAACAATATTTTTAAAATCATTACACTTTATATCTACGTGTACGTCAACGGCCAGTTCATTGAAAAATGTTACACCTTGGTAAGTATTTAATTTTGGAATTTAGATACTTTCGTGAAGAATTTCGCTATTTTCAAAGTTCTCTGTGTATTTGAAATGAAGGAATTCTTTTGTAGATTTTATTCACATTTAGAAGGTACATTAAAGTCACGGAAAAGGTCGTTGGTCGGAAAATATCTTCGTATTTAAATGACTTTAAATATAATTTTTTTTCAGGGTTCAAGGTTCTTGTTTCGTATTCAGTTTGGATCTAAATAAAGGGCGTTTTTCTATTCTTATCGTGTATCATCATCATCAGTCATTCTATATCCACTAATGGATACCCCAATTCATTGATTATTTCGCCAGTCCTGCGGGCTTTAGGGAAGCCAGTCGGCCTCTTGATTCTACTCTGATACCGCACTCCTGCCCATTTTCAATCCATTTTCTTGGTGTATCAACAACTGTGGCCGGTTTTCTTATATGTTTTCACAAATTTCACTTCATGTGATGCCCAACATACTAATTTCCAAGTTTCTTTGCATTTTTAGGTATTTTGACCTCTTTTTTTTTATTGAAGGTTTGTGTTTCGTAGCCATACGGGAGCACTGAACATATTCATTGTCACCATCATCATTATTGGCCGTTTTCTATCCAATAAAAGCCTCTCCAAGTCTTTGACACTTACATATCCATCAATTAATATTCGCTGCTTTGTATTTCCGCAGTGTTTGATGTGTTCGTCGGTTCAATGAGTTTTAGGGCGGCCTGTCGGTTCTTGATTCCCCTCGGGTACCACTAGATGTCTGCATTCGTCCAGAGATTATCCGGAACGTATTACATATATATATATAATGTTCCGGAATGGAAGTATTACGTACATATATGTACACCAGATAATAACATCCACTGACGTCACAGTCACGTATACGTGCAAAGGGAATTATTTCATTTCCATTAGGGTTAAAATAAATTCGACATGAAACAGCAATGCCAAATATGGACTTTAATAATAATTATTATTATTAATATTATATATTATATTTAAAAATATACTGCCTCTAAAAACGTATAAAATACATATAAACATAGAATATAACTAAAAATTACATATTGTTGGTTGCGACAGTCGATATGAATATTTAATAAGATAATTTTTAAATAAGTTCCGTTAAACCATTAATAAATAAATAAATATTTAAAAAAAAAGTTAAACTATATTTTAAAATGCCATATCTATGTTCTCTTTAAAATATATATATATATGTTGATTAGAGTATATCCAAAATTTAATAAAATGAAATTGAATAATTTCTGGCGTCTTTTAGCGTATATTACTCAAAGGTATTCGCAATAAAAGGTAATAACTTTAATAATAGATATATTAATCTGAAACAGCTGCAACATATAGGTTGGAAAAGTTGTCGTCAATTTACTAGGCTGATATGGTGTTATGGACAGCGCGTTTACTCGGATAGGAAAAGTTCCTGGTTTGAATCCCGGTGCCAGCTAAAATATTGTTTGGATAAATTGATTTTATCTGTATGTATAATATGTATATCCTTTTAATTGATACATTTAATGTATATGCTTGATCAATTATGTAAATCTGAATTTAGCATAGTGAGTAATATTAAGAAAAGATCACTAAGATGGTTTGGTCATATGCAACGGATGAATGAAGAGAAAATGGTAAGAAATATATATGACGCAATTACAGATGACACCAGAAATAGAGGACGCGCGCGGAAGACTTGCCACGACCAAATAAACCAGATACTAGAAGATAGTCCCATTAGAAGCCTCAATAATCGACGAGATTGTCTGAGAAGATGTATGAATGTGGATGAGACGAGAATTATCTGTCAGAACAGAAGAGTGTGGCACTCTATCATATCTGCATACTCCCTTGGAGAAACGGCGTGATGGTTAGTTAATTAGTTGTTTAATAATTAGTTTACAATTATTCATTTTACTTGCTCCGATTTGTTAATAATTTATAATGTCATTCTTTTTCAGAAGAATTTTTAAGGTTTTGATACGATTAACTTTTGACAAAATACTAAACTTCTCCATCATTTCCAATTCATCACTTATTTATCCCAATGCATCTTTCGGTGATCTTGACAGGTATAAATTTATCGGAGCAAGGTACGGGGAATCAGGAGAGTGTGGAAAAATTTTAAATAGTCTTTTAAATCGTTCATTTTGAATTTTGAATTTAAAACTTTTATATTACGTTTACAAAACAAACACTGCTTAGTATCTAGTAGCTGTAGGCAAAATAAATAGGTGTCATGAAATATCCGTTTTTTAGAAAATAATATTATATAACGAAATTTATTTATGATTCAACAGTATTTGCTGGTCTGTGGATTCAATTCAGTATTTAAAATTATTAAATAAAACAAATATTTGTTTTTGGTGTAATATATAATATTATATTAGTATAACCGACGCAAGTCGCCGATCACAATGGTGGTGAGGATGGGTGGATGGGAAATAGGGAATCGAAAATGAGGGAATGATGAGAGATGAGGGAATACTTCGATAGCGGACCAGAATGGCTTACGGGATAAGGACGACAGCTCGACTCACCTGAAGTTCACCCCAAAAACAAAAACTGCCATAGCAAAAATATGTTGAACTTCACCCCGTCCACAAAACATAAAATTCATAGCGGTATGACACTTCGATGAATTTGACGAATTCAAAAACAAACAAAGGAACAATGTGGACAGGACAAAAAAAAACTTTAACTGGTGACAATAATATTTACTACATTTAAGCAATACTATTTTTTTACGCGCATGCAATATTTATAAATCACGTGTTCACCAATAGGCAACAACTAGTGATGGTTGAATCATAATTTAAACCATAATTGCGACTGTAACATGTGACATAAAACAATGATTGGTAACGAAGTGTTTTGAGAAGTTATTGGTACACTAGAAAGTAAACAGTTAAATCTATGTTACAAATCATTATCACAATTATAGTCACATAACGGTTAACTATTTCTATATTATACCAGTGGTATACGAATATGTACAATATATAATATATCATTCACTTTAAAAAAAAATTACATAAATATTAACTCAATATATGATTCAATTGGGTAGAGATCAGTCAGAAGCATCACTGTTCAACATTCTATCTTAATCATAATACAATACATTTTGAGATGTTTGAACAATAGTGGGTTTTCAGAATTTTCTAATCATTTGATAGAAAATGGTTATGGTTTTTGCATGTGAACGGTGTTGGTCATAAATTAAATAATTTTTAATCGTTGGAGATGAATAAAGCGTGTAAAACTAATCAACAAATTATAAACAACCAACTAAATTTAACTACGAGTCCCGTTCTATAATTTTTTCCTTAAAATTATTCGAGTAAATGTGTATTAAGCAACAATTTGAGATAGGTATTAAATTTATTTTTTAAATAATGGTTATTTTTATTTATTATCTTCATTATTATCTTTATTATCTTTATTATCCACTTAATTAAGTGGTTAATAAAACAAAGATAATAAATAAAAATATGAATTTTAACCACAAAGTTAATATTGCTAATTTTAAAAGTATAAATAATTGGTTTTTTTTTTAAATTATTTCTGGTAAAGAAACAATAACATATGTTTTTAGTTAGCATTGATATCCTGAAGAAGAAAATTATATTTTTTGAAACCGGTAGATGTGTTTAAACCCAATAAGTGGTTAATAAAACAATGTTAATAAATACAAATAATTAATTTTAACCACAAAGTTAATTTTGATAATTTCAAAAGTACTAATAATTTACCTTAGATTTAAAACACATTCACTACACTTTTTTATTGTCTATTTATTTTTATAAATCTCTGCCAAATCTGATTCTTGACTTTTAATGTTTATTAATTAACACCGTAATAGCACAGAAGTATCAGTAATAAAATAAAATAAATTAAAATAAAAAATGCTTAATTTTTTTAAAATTAAGATGCATTTAATGAATACATATGACATTAATATTGTAACTATTTTCAAACTAACCAAAACATTTATTCTATGAAAATAAAAGTAAATTGATGGCTCTCTGGAATGAGGCTCACTATGTCACCACTAGATCAATAGGTGAGTATCGTGACCACAAGCGCATTACTAGATTAGTACGAAAAATTAAAGATTATATTATTGTGTAGAGTATTTATAGTATGTATGATATTTATATTATTGCATTCATAATAATAACCAAATTACTTATATTTATAACTTTACTTTTAATGACTATTTCCTAACAATTTATGTAACACATATTTACCATAATAACAAACGTCGAAAGTTATAACGATGTGTGTCTGTAAGTTGAAATGTATTCAGCTAGGACTACCCTTCAGCGGCGGCTACGTCCCTCCATCCCCGGATAGTTTCCGACCAGATGGTCAAAGACAGGCTGTCAGAGAGTAGGCAGAACTGACGAAAAAGTTGGCAACCAAACCCGAGAAGTTCGCTTGAAAAGTTGATCGTGGATGGCTCTATTCAGCATTGCTAATCGACTGTGATATTTTTGGGTTTTCAGGCACAAAACGATTCCGCGACATTATTTTTATTAAAATGTTATTTTTTGGGTTCTTAATGCGGCCTATGGTACGTATAACGTAACGTATTACGTATAAACGGTACGGCCGATAGTACTCTCCAGGAGAACTTATTAATACAAAACGAGAAAATCTTCATTCTCGTTTATCTTCACATTCATGAAACAATATTATTATTATTCATATATATGCCAATAAATAATTTCTACAAATATACAACATGTGATTCAAACTCGACAGTTATTTGAATATTTTTTTGCATAATTGAAGCCTATTTCACCAATAGCAGCTCAAATATTGACGTTAAAGGCTTGAATCGTTTCTGGAATATTAGCGACGATTTTTTTTTCTCGTAACTCAAGAAAATAATAATCCAAACGCCTTAAATCGCACGATCTGGGCGGCCAATTGATGTCTCCGAAACGAAAAAATACACATCCAAAAAACTTCTGATGTAATAACACGATTGCTTGTGTGGCATGTAACCCAACTCTTCTGAAAATAGACTTCGTCAAAAAGCAAATTTTGTTTCCGCAAATTATTTTACCATTTTTGTAGTGAATTTTCACAATTTCAATACACCGCTCAAGCTTATATCGACTAATGTCATATATGACGTTTCTAACTCTGAAAAATAAAAAATAATCTGATATTTAAAATAATGATTAAGTTTGAATCACCCTGTATATAGTCTGCCCTAAAATAGGTAGTCATCTAATACAACAGATGATGGGATTATTAAAATAAAACAAAAAATAAAATAATATATTATTATTGTAAAAGTTGTTATTATTTGTAATTATATGTACATATATATATGAATGAAGGAAAATTATATAAAATAAATACTAATTAAATGTAATAATTATAAATGAATACACATAAAATCAATTTAATCGATAAATATTGTGATTGCGCTACCGGAATTTGAAGATGGATCTCTTTTCCAATCCGGGAAGGATGCTATGCTAATATTTTTATATCTTATATTGTACAACATATTTTTAAAGCCCCTTCTATTTTGCTATGGGATCCATTACCCTTTTTACATTAGGGCTTGTTTACGCACCTTATTACATCGATTGGCACCACTGAGTTTTCTGATTTATAGTAATGTACATATATGTATGTGATTATTGCCGCCTTTTTTCGGAGAGCCAAGAAGATGATAAACGACAGGCGGTTCAATTACATCTTGTGCTTCGCCTAATCTAGAGGTCTATATAAACCACCAGTGCGCACTTCGGTTGATCGAAATCTACTCAGCTAAAAGAACAATAACATCGGACCAGAAAGACAGCAAACACAATGAAAAAGATAGTGCAGTGCTCATATATCATATAGGTCCTTATTGTCAATCGGAAATCTGGGAACCAGCTATCGAAGGCATTTACATAAATAGGGCCCACTTTTTGTAGCTACGCCGCTGAAAAAAACCTATATGTGAGATTATATATCTATTATGATCACACTTCTATTAATTGTTCATTTATATTTTGTAATAACCAGTAATGTAAATATTCACTTTGTTCACACCCTGTATAAACTTATTTTTATGAATATTATACAAATATTCATACTTTTTATATACGAACAATAAAAATAATTCAGAATAATAATAAACTACAGGGTGCTGAACGGCTTAACTATAAAATATCGATAATCAAAACATCCTTCTTTTATATTAATTTGTGAATATAGCGTTAGATTTTATTAAAGTCTCTGGTTATTTTGATGAGTGTAACCGACACGGGAAATGCATAACTGTCAAAATGGTTTTGGGAAAGGGTGGGTCCTTCCTTTCAGTACCTTTCAAACAAGTGACAGATGACAGGTGTCAGGTGTTAGAACACAATTGACCGAATGATTGAATTGAACTCTCCATTATTTCAAGAGTGCGTGTGGCTGGTGCTGTGCAATACCACCAACATTTTTAACAACCCCACGTATATGCCTCAGGTATGGCCATCTCAAGACGGTAGAAGTCATTCTCGTAACGAAGGATCACCGAAGAAGAAGACATTTCAAACCTTTTCAAACTGTTGGTTTAAAAATATCATTTGGGAATACAAGCTATTTATTAAGAGCGGCAACGAATGGCGGAGCGTTTTCATTTCTCAAGTGTAAATGTCATTTTATTATTTTAAAATATAAATTAAAACAGTTTTATAACTTTCTAGTGTAATATCATAAATCAGAACCTACATATAATTAAATTTACAAATAGAATAAGTTTCAAATAATATTTTGTGTATGTGCAAGTATCTTAAAGTGTTTGATTATTTCTTTATTTTAAAACAATTGAATGTTACAACGTCAAAGCCTTCGTGGAAGGAACCCTACCTGCCCGCTGAAGAATCCTATGTGAAGAGGATACTATTAACCCCTATTCATCTCCGGGGTAATGACACCCTACTCGGACCAGCAATGGTATAAGGGTTGCTTTCCACGAAGTTCTAACATTTCTATAATATATTTATTACCTGAAAAAATACAATCATTTTAAAACTTTGATTTATAGACAGTTTTTAATCCACCCTTAGGATCGGTTGTGTGATCAGTAGTAACTTTTTACTTACTAACTAACTTACTATCACACCGTTTCTCCGCGGGGGTAGGCAGAGAGGATAGTGCGCCACACTCCTCTGTCCTGACATACAATTCTCACCTCATCCACATTTATACATCTTGTCATACAAGCTCGCCGATTGTTGAGGCTTCTAACAGAACCATCCTCCGTTATCTGGTTTACCTGGTCATGCCAAGTAATCCGCGGACGTCCTCTACTTCTGGTGCCATCAACACTTGCGTCATATATATTTCTTACTATTCTCTCCTCATTCGTCCGTTCAATATGACACAAACCACCTAAGTTAACAAATATATATATTTTTATAATTATAATTGTCATTCATACTTCACCCCTGTGTGTAAAGAAAGGTGACAATAATGATAATAATAATTTTAATTAGTTATAATACTAAAAATTATTTTTACTCTGTAACAAACAAAATTCTGAAAACAATCAAAACTTGCGAAATACAAAATAATCATTTTGGCGAATGTCAGCTTTTTACATTTTGAAAATATTACAAGCACATTTGGGCGTAAATACTTTGTTAAAAAATGTGAGATTTTCACAGCAAATGTTTTCAAAATAAAATTTAATTAAATTCCTAATTCCGTTTGTTGTGCGAGATTGGCGGCATGTTCAATCATTTTTTTGTAATATGATTTCCAGTTCAATCACTTGTATTGATCCCATGCGTGACGGAAGTTATCAGCAAAACGTGAAACCTCTCTTGCCAATCTTCTAATACTCTTAAAAATATTATAATACTCTTAATCCTTTGAGTCCTAATGGGACATCGCGAACATTTCAGATTTGTTATTTTTATTTGTTAACTTTGTTTTATTAACCACTTAATGAGTTTAAATACATTTACCGGTTTCTAAAAATACAATTTTCTTCTACAGGATGTCAATACTAACTAAAAACATATATTATTGTTTCTTTACCAGAATCTATGTTTAAAACAATAATTATTTAAAAAATAAATTTAGTACATAACTCAAATTGTTACTTAATACAAATTTACTCGAATAATTTGCAGGAAATAATTTTAGAATGGGACTCCTACTTAAATTTAGTTAGTTGTGTATAATTTTTTGATTAGTTTTACACACTTTATTTATCTCCAATGATTCCAAATTATTAAATTTATGATCAACACCGTTTACATGCAAAATTGACAATCAGAATTTTTTATCAAAACCATGACAATTTTCTATCAAATAATTAGAAAATTATGAAAACCCAAACATCTCAAATGCTAATTTCAAAAGTATTTCAGATTTGCTTCATAGTCGGGACATATCTTCTCACCGGTCACTCCTATCTTTCTCCATACTCTAGCGCATCAACAAGTTTGTAAAATTACCGTTTTTGCGTCATAAGTGACGTATCCATGCTGGTGTGCAGTTTGTGCAAAATTATGCAATTTTAACCGTATTTTTTGTTGTCCATAAAACCAAGGAGAAGTCAAAGTAATACTAAAACATCACATAACAATAATATAAATAACGATGGTAGCGATTTTAGCAGTGCCAATACAGAATCTAATCACGCGTATCAAGAAAAGGATCAAGAATCTAGTGATGATGAGTTCAGTAATCAAATAGCTTCTCCATTTCCGCCAAAATCACCACAACTGCCTCCGAGAAATCCTGTAAATATTATTAGGTGTGATAAAAAAATAGTACGGAACGCAAAAGGGTTACTACGATATTCAAATCAAATATTTATATGTAAATTTGAACCAAGTTTGCTGGCATTAAAAGATTTACTAATCTGGCACCGATTTCTATTCAATCATCCACTGGCTTAGCTTGCAACTTTTCCCTCCCCCGAGCACCCTAACTCGTGGCTAACACTACCCCCCTTTACTCCTCCATACATTATTACCCACTGACTTGCGAAATATACTTTATTTTTCACTGACTTGAGTATTTTAATCGAATTCAACCTTTATGTAATTCTTTTATAGTCTTTTAGTTTTCCTTACACAGAGAATTATTTTTTAACGCATTATAGTACACAAAATATTTACGTAAATAATAAAAATCTATATATTGACTAATCTAAGTTTCGTAACAAATATATATTTAGATCATTTTAATTTTTCGCATTTATATGACACATTTTAAAGTGGTAATACATTTTTTTATTGTATTCAAATGAACATAAAAAAATTACTGCCACTTGAAATGTAAATTAAATATATGCAAAATACTAGAACAACTAAAAATGGCACATGTCACTTGTTTATTTATTCAACTTGTTTAATTTACTTGAGACGCGATTTGCCTTGCAAGAACATTATCAATCTAATAATTTTACTCAAAAACACAGACACAGACAGAGACAGCTATACAATTTTATTTACATGAGGTGATAAGGGACAACATTGTTCATTGGAATTCTGAGGATTTTCATACATTTTGAATGCTTCTAATTATTCTAAGTCACCATTTAGTTTCAACACTAATGGTATTTTAATGTCATGAGTAATTTGTAGAAAAGGACTACTATATAATTTTCAATCTAAGAATACAATACGGCATGAGAAACATTTTTTAGTATTCTGAAGTTTATAAAATGTTTTCATGATTCTATGAAATGGTTTTACTCAACACGAATGGTATTTTTAAAATTATTGCAGCAACGAAACTCGTTTTAAGTAAATTAAACGAGTAGAATAAAAAATTAAGTATTTCATTTTCCTATATGTGATTATGGTGTTCCACAAGATTACCTCGGAAACAGTAAACTAAAAAATTAATATTTGTTATAATAATTTACGTAAGAGTGGTCATGTACATAATATATTATATTTTTATTTATTATCTTTGTTTTATTAACCACTTAATTGAGTTTAAATACATCTACCGGTTCCGAAAAATACCATTTTCTTCTTCAGGATGTCATAACTAACTAAAAAATATATTATTGTTTCTTTACAAGAATCTATTTTTAAAAAAAAAAAAATTTTTTAGTACCTAACTCAAATCGTTACTTAATACAAATTTACTCGAATAATTTTTAGGAAAAAATTTTTGAATGCGACTCGTAGTTAAATTTAGTTGGTTGTTTATAATTTTTTGATTAGTTTTACAAGCTTTATTTATCTCCAACGATTAAAAATGATTTAATTTGTGACCAACATCGTTTATATGCAAAATTGACAATCCCAATTTTTTATCAAAACCATGACCATTTTCTATCAAATAATTAGAAAATTCTGCTAATTAATTAATATTGCTCATTTTAAAAGTATAATATATTACCCTAAAAATGTTGCGAAAGCTGCGCACGGTGCACATATAACCAAGAAACACAAATAAGCGGTGCCAACGTCTCACATTACTTACCGTGGCGGATTAGGCTAAGGTGTCTGACTTTCCCCGTGGGGGTACAGATTGAAATCTCCGGGTGTTAGCATTTTTTTATCTTTATATATTTAGTAAAGACACAAAGCGTTTTATTTATTATCACCGAAAGGATCCCAAAAATAATCAGTCACAGTTGTGTATTGCATCATCGTCGGAAAAATTATTATATTATGTATTAAAAAATCATTACCATTGAAAATCGGTATAACGGAAAGACTGATTGTTGCCGTACAGCGGCCTCCATTAAGCATATAGCGATCACTATCTAATCGAAGGATATCTACTGGCAGTAAAAAAATAATTATACATCATGTCTAATTCCGATAAAGTGCAAAACGATAACGTTTTTGTCTCGAGGCATGTCTGAAAAAAGGATAATGCTCCCATGAGATTATTTAGAGACAACTCTCGGCTTTTGTAGTTTACCGTGTTCACTTTAGTACTCGGAATAAGTCACTGAGGAAGCCTCGAGGATGTGGACAAACCTTCAAATACTGGCTCAAATTCTGCCAACATACAAAGTAACAAGCGAATAAATTCTACGACGATAAACAAATGTCAGGAATATGCTCACAATAAAGAGAAAAATCAGCGTGGATACACAGTACTGACTAAAGATATTTTATTTCAAATATTGTTATAACTCGGGAGGAGTTTAAGTTAATGTGACGTATCAACGGAACGAATGCGAGACGAGCACAATGTTGGCAAGATGACGCACGTGAAAGAGATAAAAGATGACGGCGTGGTCGGCGTGGTCTCTCTGACCTACAAACCGTTGAACAGATAACATATAATAAATAAAGGCATTCATTTTAAATATTATTGTTAGACGTACGAGTATTATTCCATCGACCCAATACCGAACACAACCAGGAATATCATCATCAGTACAACTGCGGATATATAACAGTTATCATATTAAATATACTCTTGTCTTGTCGAAACATATAACGTTGAATATATTTATTCAGCAGGTTACCCAGTAAAATTTGTCATGAATTAAAATTTAATAAACTCATTTTCACATTTACCAGTACCGGGATCGACATCAGGCATCCGTAAAACTTTTTTGATAACAAAAATATCTTCTTCTTGTTATGCCATATGCGTTCAACGGACGTTGGCTCTCATCACATTTTTTAGTGCGGCCCGATGCAGCTCTACAGTAAACTGGCTAAACTATTGCCTCAGGTCTTTCAGCCATGAAGTTCTTCTTCCAGGGCTCTGACTTTCAGCAATCTGTAGTTGCATTATGAGGTGCGAGATCTCATACTTCTCCGGATGTGTCCATCACATGTCCGAGATATTGAAGCATATCTGGACCATAATATCTTCGTTCATAACTCTCTCCATCCAGCTTATTTTGAGCATTCTTCTGTAGATCTACATTTCAAATGCTTCAAGTCGCCATTTCTTCCGTAAGTATCCATGCTTCCATTACATAAAACTATAGTATCTGACCATTCTTATTCGTAATCTAAGGTTGAGATCATGACTCCACGCGGATAAAAGTTACGTGATCTTTCCCAATGCGGTATTTGATTTTAACAGAAGGATCCCATATTTAATTTATATTGCATCCCAGTTATATAATATTTTGTATCTTTTCTATTTCCAAAGTATTTTGAAGGCACCAAATATCTATCACATGTTAAGCGAATACTCCTGTAGCGAATACCTGGCGCCATCTACGTGCGGCCTTACAAAGCTCATGGTCTAGCAAAGGCTCCAACCGTGTGAAGATCGAGACGAACGCCCAAAGAGCTACCACTGTACCAGTCTGTGTACCTTGCTAGCTGTGTTATCTTCGCCGAGAGCACTTTCTCATACAAAACTCACGCGATTTATTTTCAACCAAGTATATTATAAAGACAATATCTGATACTCGCACTTAAGTTCCAAGACCAGCTTTTATTTTACTACATTTTAGTGAATACATATGTTTCCTATACAATACCTACCACACCTACTTAACTGTATTCTCAAATTGTTATTAATTATATAATGCAGTTTTAATATTAATTTTTAATATAATTAAAAAATATTTTTCTTTGTGAACTTTGGAACAAGCTATCAGATAAATCAAAATATGTGTGGTGAATGGTGATGTTGGGATGGATCGCACGGTTGATACCGAGTTATTCATTTAGTCAGGGTAGAAAAGGAAGAATACCAGAGATAGCGGAGCGTGACATATGAAGAATGTAGAAGCAAATCGGTGATGAGCGGTTGGGTCAGACTGGGCATGGGTTTTCTCCGCTGAAGCCTGGAACCTAGATACATATGTCATTTGCGAATTTGAATCGCCATCCCCACAATGTAAGCCATTTTTCGTAAATATACGAGAAATATCCTAAAAGATTATATTATTGTCGGACGACTGCGAAATTCTAGTCACCTAATTGAAAAACTTTTAATTTTAAATATAAAATAAGATAAACGTTAAACAATACAAATATTTATTTTAAATAAGCAACCCTAAATATATATTGTCTTATTTTTTTATTGATTATTCAGAAGCTTTCATTTTCTGGCATACTCAAAATAAGAGTTTCACGAAAATTACTGAAAGGGATCGATAGAGTTTTAATAGAATTATACCATCGACCGATGAAACAATAATTGAATTTACACAACGATTGGACATTCTAAGCAAATCTTGTATACAAAATAAAGTAAGTATTATAACTCACCCCCAGATATTCAAAATGAAGGACAATATTTGTTTTGTCTTTGTATATTCACAGCTGGAGTGTTACCGAAACATCGCTTGTGTTTGTTGATTAAAGAACATAAAAATGATTGAGAAGCGTCAATATTTTGACAAAAAATTGAGAATTATAAACAAAAATAATTAATTAATTTTTTAATTTTTTAAAAACTGTGTGCATCATAAACAGCCACCGCGATAATGCAGAATGGTGCCTTATTACTCGGTCATAAATATTTTCATTATATTTCCCTGAGGAATACAAAAATAGGATTATTTTTTTTTAGCGAGTAAAAGGTACCGATATAAAGGAGCCCCTCGGGAGGTCAACTTAAGCCTTAAACTTTATTAAGTTTAGTAATCATTAACACTTGCTGATGAGAGGGACTGCATCTCTTTAAACTATATAAGTGACAAAAGTATATCTCGAAGTGTTTGTCGTACAAAGTTTAGTTTATTGGAAAAAATATAATTCGCAAAATACTTATTTAGATAGATGTATAATATTATAATCTGAGCTACTGAAATTAGATATCTTAGAGGAGAGTGAAAAGTGCCGCGATAAATAAGGCTCTCTTTATGGTGCCTCTACTTCTACAGAGTGATATTATGTTCCAGGTCGATTTTGTTTGATTGCCATTTTGGTTTGGCAGACATTTGTCAGTTTGAATTTAGTAGTCGTAGAGAGAAGTTGATTAGAATTTATAATAAAGCATCTAACGCCTCAATAACGTGTTAAAATCATGTAACGATTAATAGTGATCGCTATTTGCGCCACCTCATACACAGCTCAAGCTATGCTTGAAATTTTGCGAGATATTTTTCCCGCCTGCAAAACAATATAAACGCTAGGATGACGCCGGGGCATATATTTTATGGGAGTGTCCGATTACGTATGATGCATGCGAGTCTATGAGTAATCAACTAATTATTAATTAACTAAGTAATCGCCCTCTAAAGAATGACGACCTAATACGTAATGATAGAAACTTCGGACTTTTTAGGAATTTTTCAGGACATGGGTGACCCACTAGGTAATGCTAGGAAGGTTGAGGGGAAAAGGGAGGGAGCAGAACATCATTTTGGTGTCCGTTGTCTCTGTGTAAATAATATTTTGATTTTAGGTCGTGGTCGTGCTTAACGAAGAGACTCGAAATCTTTATCTCCATGTTCAGTTTATATCTCCGTTCAGGAAGTATCTCTATAATAACCTATAAACTTTATGGCAGCCTTGTCTGCAATAACTCTCTCTTGTAACTACAATTAATATCTATTTTTAATTATAATTTTTTTTTTATGTCTCAATATGCTTTCAACTTAATTGTAATATTTTGTCAGCACTTCTTTGTATCCGTGTACTTCTTTGTATCTTAATAAATATCACCTAAATAGCGCTGAAAGCTAATATAAAGGAGTAATACGCATTTAACTTTAAGCTAAAGAATTAATTAATACCGCATCCAATTTATGGTTAAATTAGACCCGCGTTGCTTTGCTTTGTCGGAGGGAACTGGTACGAGAGAAACTACGCATATAACAGATCTAGGTTAGGGTGGGTCCTTTCAACCGTATAAACGTACCCAGTGCCGACGTCAGGTACCAATACTAATGCGTTCGCAACCATTTATAATAGAAGGCCGGCTCTCGCGAAACCCACTCTTCTCGTCGCCGTCTTACAAATAAGATCTCCGTGAAACGCCTCTGTAACTCGTCGCGTATAGACGTTTCACTGTACAGCCTAACCACTTTTGTAGGTAATTAATGAGGCATCCACCTCTCACACTTAATTAAATCTTTCTGATCGACACGAGATCAACCCACACATGCACTAACATATTCCAATTGAAATTACGTCTAGGACAATTTTAAATACCAGTATAAGAAATAAAACATAATAAAGGTTACATTTTTTTAAATGTTAATGTAGCCAAATTTCGTATCCAAAACGGCGGGTCTCCAAGAATATATAAATTTTAATTTAATGTACAAATGTTATACATACCTTTATTTAAGCGCAATTTTATTTAATAACGTTATCTAAATCTAAATGAGATTGCCTGTAGACCGTTTTTAGTATTTTAAACTCGCATTGGAATTAATTAAGACAATAATTCTAAGGGTTAATTGTGTTAATTCATAGAATTCTGGTGCCAACACTAATGTAATTAAGGGGAGCATGAAATTGGAAGCCAAAAAAGATCTAAATTAGACTGAATGCGGAAGAAATACGGCCGCATAAATGCACGTGTGGGAAATAAAGGTTAGACACAGTGAATAATGTTTTTAGCATGGTCGATAGAATTAGGAGTCGCTGAAATGGTTTGGCCAGGTGAAAGGCAAAAGGGACAGATAGAGTCCGTAGAAGACCTGACATAATAAGACAAATCAATTCAGGAGAACGCATCAGTTAAAAGCTTCAACAACCGAAGAGCATGATGGAGCATGAAAGTGGACGAGGCGAGAGTAATGTGCTAGAATAAGAGTGTGGCGTTATATCGTCTCTGTCTACCACTGCGGTAAGTTAGTTAGTGTTCAGTTCATTATGTCACGTTTGTAGGATATAAAATTAATATCATTTCAGTGTTGCAATTCTTTGTATCTTAACACTCAGATAAATTTTCTTCGGTGTGGTTAAGCACTGATTGTAATATTAATTCGGCAGTTAAATATATATATTTTTGTTTCTTGCGTACTTTTTTGTCATTTTGTATAAGATAATTTTTTTTTATCTCTACCACTCATAAAGTTGTCACTGACCTATTATTAACGTGGCCTTATCAATATTTAATTAGTATAATGACTAAGATTAAGAAAGGATCACTTAGGTGGTTTGGTCATATGTAACGGATGAATGAGGAGAGAATGTTAAGAAAGATATATGACGCAAGTGTTGATGTCACCAGAAATAAAAGACTTGGCACGAACAGGTAAACCAGTTAATGGAGGATGGTTCTGTTAGAAGCCTCAACAATCGGCGAGCTTGTATGAGAAGATGTATGGATGTGGATGAGGCGAGAATTGTGTGTCAGGACAGAAAAGTGTGGCGCTCTATCTTCTCTGCCTGCCCCCGCGGCGAAACGGCGTGATGGTAAGTAAGTAAGTAACAATGATTTGGTAAAACTTCATTCTCTTAAATTTGCGTAATTTTTTTTGACAATCTGTTTATAAATGGAAATGGAATCTCCTATATTCATTTATTGAATCATACTTTCGATCCTTCAGAAATGGGATTGAAATAAGAAAAATAACGTGTCATTTTTTTTGTAATAATTTAAACATGAACACTCTATAGTGACCACCACGCAAGCGTGAAGGAAGCACTTCTGAACAAACAGTTAAAAAAAATTCGGATCGTAAACGTAAGATTTAACGATGAAGAAGTTCGAAGAGATCTTTCTACTGACGAAACCGATAGATTAGTGAAAAAAAAAACATGGACAACCAACCAATACTATTATTTAATCAAAGAAGATCAATTTTGATATAAAGTAATTTTCTCATCCTCAAGCAACTCTCCAACTATTTACGGTAAAGGATAAGTAATAAGACAAGAACAGAAAACGTTTTTGAATTTTAATTGGCTCGAGGCGTTAATTCGTTGGTAAAAACACGTACAATTGAATGGTTCTTCCATCGATTAATAAAACTAATTTAAAGTATAAATTATAAATATATACATATAAAATCAATTTTGTCGAAAAATATCGTTTTTTGCGCTACCGGGATTCGAACCTGGATCATTATTTCTAATCCGGGGAAGTACACTACCAATTGTGTTATATTTTTTTCATGACAAATTTTCGAGCCTACATGTTACACTTTTTCAAATTAATACATCTGTCGTTCCATTATTTGAAAGCCATCTACATTGAATCCCGGTAGCGTAAAAAACAATATTTTTTGACAAAATTGATTGATATGTATATAATTATAATTAATACATTCAATTAGTATTTAAAATATCACAGACCTGTGTACTGAATAATTACAACTTCACAAAAATAATGTGTTCTCCTTAATAAAACTAATTTACTCTTAAGTTGTGTTTTACTGAATTTGTAGCTTAAAATCGGTCAATATTTTCATTTTCATTTTTAATACAATATGTATTGTGGCATACGATTCAGCTAAATTGTAAAAGGCAACACGTTTGAACGTTATTCAAAGGTTTAATTACACATATAAACGAAAATGGCTTACATACTCGTGGCTTAGATCCGAGTGCGGAACTTTGTGTGTGTTTTTACTTTACATCGGCTTATTAAAACGGTTCAACACTTTACTCGCCTCTAAAATTAAAGCCGCACACACACTATAAAATTATCCAAATTACCTTTTTAGTAAGCTTAAATAATTAACTAACATAAATTTAATAAGCTTCTAATAAATTAGGTGTATTATTGTTCTCTTTCCCTCTCTTTCTTCCTTTTTTATCTCTGTGTCACACTTTGTCGTTTATTAAATTATTATTCATTATCTGATCAAAATATTGAAGATCATTATTTTCGTTTTCCGTCTCCTTATTAGTAGCTATTCGGAATTAATCTACAGCTACTCGAAAGTGATATTCAACATTAAATTTATTTGTTAAATATTTATAAAGTCGTGAGATTCATCTTCTGTCAGAACGTCTTCATCCGCTGATTTTTTCTTATGTAACAAGGTGCAGTGCCTCATAAATCTTAAGGTGTTCCATAAAGTGTCCAAAGTTTTCAAAATATGACACACCCTCCTGCAACAACAATGTATGTTGGTTTTTACAAATGTGGTTAGATAGACGAAGCGTCGGCTGTCTTGGATGATAAATAGTGTTATTGCAGATTAGCTCACTTCGAAATTCTGTTTAATAGTATTACATTTAAATATGAATTAAATATATTAATTAGAAAGATATACAAATAAAATCAATTTTATCGAAAAATATTGTTGTTGCGCCTTCGGGCTTCGAACCTGGATCTCTTTCCTAATCGGGTAATGTGTATTATCTAACTATGCTAAAGCGACAATATTTTTAGCGACAAATTTTCGAACCTATATGTTACCTTTTTTTGATATTAATATATTTAATCGTTCCATTATTTATAATTACAACTTCACAATAAGAACGTGTTCTCCTAGGATTACATTTATTTTATATGGTTGTTTAATATACTATATTCATAACACAGATCTACCCGTTGTTGCAGGGGTGGTCTCGTAAACTTGTGATATTTGTGAGGCTAACAGTTGTGAAGAAAAAGTGTATTTGTTCTTTTTTTATCGTGCTTTGAAAATCTTTTTTTAATGCATTGATCGATGTTCTTGGTAACTTTCCCCCACCATTCAGAGTTCAGAATAGCCGTTACAAATGTCTCTACTCTGAACACAGATTTTTCAAGTACAGTCCAACCACAATTATATATATGTATCATATAGGCATATAAATAATAATAAGATAGCCAATAGCATCTTTAATATAACTGATTCATCGAATTAGATATCGTATTTTTCTTCTCTCATCCATTCATCTTTCTAGTCACTACCGGATCCATACTATAATTTTCTTAGCATGCATTTTGAATGAATCGCGCATGATTTATCTTGAATGCTTAATTATAATACGATTTTAAAATTTTAATTCATGATTATTATTGCATCGCTCTTACGGCGCAGTATTGACATTGCGGCGCACATCTCGTGACTCGATTGGAGTCACCTTGTATCTCGTACTGTTGAAATTTTAGCTTTCATTTATTAAGTAAGATATTTTACATTAAATAAATGATAGTGTAAACATGTTTCTACATTTTTATATACCCTGTTTCACAAATTTGATATTACTGAAAAGAGCTTATTTTTTTGCTTGTACTTTTTAAACTTATTAACAAATGTGACCGTTAAACTTATTTAAAATAACAGTCGGAGTATGCATTATAATGAGATATGTTTGTAAGGTACATGTAAATTCAGCTCAAAACAAAATATGTAAGTTGCAGCGACACCCCAAAAAGAAATCTACATTGATGATTTTGTATAAATATATTATTTTAATAGTTGGGTAAATAGACATCATATTGATTTTTTCATATTGATTGATTTGAAGGTTTCATCAGTGAGTATTAAAAATTTATTTAATAAATCGATTTGTTAGTGCCACTTTTAAGAAAGGCTTCACGGCTGATACATAATTAATGACATATTTCAATGTTATTCATCCTTAATTAGTAAATGAGAAATCTGTCGACTATTATACTTGTATTCAAGTTGAGAATATATTCGGAAATCACAACTTGACAAAATAACCAAAATAAAATTGCAATGTTTTGTTCAGTAGTATTATTAAAAACTGATTCATCTCTTTTCTGTTGTATATTTCAGTCATATAACGAAATTGTATCGACTCATTTCTATTCCAATTATGATAATAATAACAGACTTAACAAATTTTCTCTTTTTTGCACACAGAAATAACAATTTGTTATGTAGTCGATTTTTTTTTTGTTTACTGTATTTTCACAGTGAAAACCTTCGTTTCGTATATAAGTGTTCTCAAGTAGATCGATCTTCATTGAAAATCATTCAGCGAAAGCTGCACTGGGTGGGAAAAACTTCGAGGAAAACACTCGTCGCATTCCCCGTCTAGCGGAGTTGAACGTCACTTACGGATAACCTAACTTCATTCTCTTTGGCAATCTTTCACTGACGGAGAGCAAACAAATGGCACAAAGGAAGTTGCAAACGAATTCAAGGCAAGAAAAATTAACTTGTTTGTTTGCTTTATTTCATTTTAAATATTTTTTTCAAGTGCTCTTGAGTTTACTTAAACATTAATGTTTTATATTATATACATTAAAAAAATAAAATTATAGTCGTATAGAAATTCTCAAATATAAACGAAATGTATTAATTAGAAATATATACATATTAAATCAATTTATCGAAAAATATTGTTGTTGCTACCGGGATTCGAACCTGGATCTCTTCCAATCCGGGGAACGTGCATTATACGATTATGATATATATATATATTTTTTTTTTTAGGAGAACACATTCTTATTTTGAAGTTGTAATTATTCAGAACATAGGTCTGTGATATTTTAAATATGAATTAAATATATTAATTATAAAGATATACATACTAAAAAAAAAATAATAAAGTTGTATCAATGTATCCAAAATTTTATAAAAATGAATTGATAATTCTGGCGTCTACTATCAGATTTACTTAAAGGTATTTGAGATTCTGTAAAAATAAGGTAGATGGCTCTGTCAAATGATGGAACGATTAAATGTATTGATTTCAAAAAGGTAACATATAGGGTCAAGAAATTGTCGCTAAAAATAATGCCGCTGTAGCTTAGTTGGATAAAGCACCTCCCCCGGTTAGGGAAGAGATCCAGGTTCGAATCCCGGTAGCGCAACAACAATATTTTTCGATAAAATTGATTTTATATGTATATCTTTATAATTAATATATTTAATTCATATTTAGATTATGATATACCAACACACTGGATTGATGACAAATTTTCGAACCTATATGTTACACTTTTCAAATGAATACATCTATCGTTCCATTATTTGAAAGCCATCTACTTTATTTTTACGGAATCTCAAATACCTTTGAGAAAACCGATAGGAGACGCCAGAATTAACAATTCATTTTTATTAAATTTTTGGACACATTGATACAACTCATGTATCACAGACCTGTGTTTTGAATAATTACAATTTCACAATAAGAATGTGTTTTCCTTAAGTGTATAGAAAAACAATTTTAGCGTAGACGCTACTGTAGAGGCTTGGTAGTAGAATAAAATGCTGGTTTGTGTAGAGTTGTTTATTGATTAAGGAATAGAAAAGGGAGAGAACAAAAGATAGCGGAGGAAAATTGAGTGAAGCGAGCTGTCAGAACGAGTGGCGGACTGACAGAGCGAGACGGCGCGCGGATTATCTCGGCAAAAGCCCTGGTCTCCCGGATGTAGATGTCACCCGTGTCGTCGGCCAGCTGGGGACGACGACGATGGTTGTGTATTTGAATCGCTGTCCATACAAGCTTTATAATATTCATATGTTTAATGAACTATGTTAATAAAAATAAGAGGATTTTGGTGGTCAGGCCATGAGGGTAGAATAACCGAACAGCGAACACCGAAGCTATCATTAAGCATTTGCTAGAGATCTAAGCTAAGATGAAACGGTAATGTCCGCAAAGACTGGATAGAATGGTGTGAAATAGAGATTATTGAGGCTACCAGGGGTTGAGTCAATAGTAATGATGATATAAAAAACTAATAACTGATATCATAATTTAATTGTTAATAATTTTTTTTTTATTAAAAACAATACTGGCACATTAAAAATAAAATTTGCTTCTCACAAATTGTTATTAGTCTAAAATAATTGCAGTCATAAAAATATCCCCACTTTCAATCCTTAAAGCTGAATGCATTTTTCAAAGTTGATATCCCAGTTTAATAAAAAGATTTGTCAAGGTCTTAAATATACCGCTCTATAGCCACTAACTATTACGTCGTCTGATGGTACTAAATCAGAAGAATATGGAAGACGGCTCATCAATTGGAAGCCAGAGCAAGCAGCGCAAAACTGAAAAACCAAGAAGTTCTACAAGTGCTATTTCGAAGTAAATATGAATTATTTTCATTAATATAAGATCTTGTGATGTATCATTTCAAAATGCACGGGAGACCGAGCGCTGCATTGCCGACCGGAGTACACGCAGTCGAGGAGAGAGGAGGCGAGTGTGGGAGGGTCACTTTTTGACAAGCAGCTGGTGAGGTCGGGCGAACCCGATGTTTGTCTCCGATTTTATTCACATAGAAGAACTCGCGTTGGGATAGCTCCGACGAGATCGAAGCGAGATTTTTGGACAACAGCAACACCCGGTTATAAATCTGCGGATATGGAGCAAATTCATGGAAATGCAGGAGGGAGAGTTGTGCGCTGGACGTAGGACAAATGCTGCTAAGTCCACTACCTTCGAGCAAAAACGATTAGGCATGCGACGCCGATACATGAGGGATGTGTCCGTAGAATAATTTCCTGCGACTTGTGTAACTTTCATGTATAAATATAGAGTATTCAATGTGTGAATGAGGGTTGTTATTGTTTGAGACGATTTCTATACATCCGAGATTGACATATTTTTATTGAAAAATATGGACATATAATTTTTACATATTATACATTATAAACATTCTAATATAGAAATACAATTATGCTTATTAATATACAAAAAAGGCGAACAAGCTTCATAATGTAAGAGATGTTCACTGTTTCCTTAACTAGACCGAAGTCTGTACTAAAGGAGACAGGTTCATCCGTTGCCTGTCATACAAATATGAAAACCATTATTATTATTATTAATATAATTTTTTTTTATCCAAAACAAAAATATTAGGAATGAGGTAAACAGGGGTTTAAAAGAATTCTAATAACATAATAAATAAATGAAAAACACGAAAATTAATATAAAGAAATGATGTTCTGTTCATGTGATCATTTCCATGAATCTTTGCTCAGTTTTTTTCTGCCAACGCCCAATAACCAGCTCCTGAGATGGTGTTTGAGTTTTTTCATTGAGAATTGTTTCATACTGCTCGGCAAAATGTTATAAGCTTTGGGGTCCAGAAACACATGGAAGGATTGACCAAACCTTGTTTTCATTTCATATCGACATCACACATACCTTACCCACAGACTGAGTCTAGCCAGTGGCGTAATACGCTGGCGTTCGATTCATCAGTGCCAGCGCACTACGTAACAATCTTTAGAATATCTGCAATTTTCTTAAAAGTAATTTGATGTTCATGATTTTATTGGCGTTCCTAGAATACCTGCAACTAACGGTCTTCCACTGAGAGGGTAGTCTAAAACATCATCCTACCCGCATACTCGGATTTTTAACCATTAGTTTTTAACCGTAGGTATGATATGGCAGACTCCAAAAATATTTTCGACATTTCATGAAAAATATGTTTGTGATAAAAAATATAATTGTATAGGTATGATCATTGACAAAAAATATGTAATTAAAAAACCCGGCTGAATATAATCCATGTACACAAAAATGTCAAGATCTTTAAAAAAAAAAATAATAAAACTGTTAAAAGTGAACTAAGTGGCTAAGAATTTTTAGTCTGCTTTTCAGTCAGGTTCTTATTCTTTCATAATATTATATAGATTCCTCTTGTAATCCTAAGCTTCTTTTAGTTTTTTTATATCGTATAGTGTCAAAATTTTTCCCTTCAATTATTTTTTAATAAAAACATATACATTTTATTGTACAAGTATGCTTAAAACAGTACACACGAGAATTTAAAAAAGTTTAAAAAAAAACATTTTTTATAACACTTTTAAAATTAGCAATATTAACTTTGTGGTTAAAATTAATATTTTTATTTATTATCTTTGTTTTATTAACCACTTAATTGAGTTTTAATACATCATTATTTACATTATTTGATGTATTAAAACTCAATTAAATGGTTAATAAAACAAAGATAATAAATAAACATATATATTTTTTATAACGACTACTTTTATAATTACATGAAATTATATTTCAATCTGAATAAATGCGAGGCTAGGCTCAATTTTCACTCTAGAGATATTTGATATTGTTATTTTGGAGACTTTTATTTTAGAGAACCAGGGGGTGCGGGGAACAGATCTTTGAATTACTTTAAGCCGATTACCCGTATGATTATTTGAATCCATCCATTGTGCAGTCCAGATAGAATTTGTACGTTTTTTTACCTTATTAAGTCTGTCACACATCGAGATATGGAATTGATGAGGGAAAACTCCAGAAAGAGTGGCCTCCTTGACCAGTTTATTAACATTAACATTATTAAAATTTATGACATTAATTTCGATGAATTCCCGTATGTGCAGGAATCTAAACGAATGACATCTGTTTTTTGTAGCTGTTCAAATTAAATATACGTCTTTTGATAGAACAGATTATCTCATTGTCCAGCCAAACTTTCATATTAGCAGAGAGGGATTCAAGAGCTGCTTGCGATGTGGAGAATATAACAGCCTTATCGACGTTCCGGAGTACGAAGATGTCTCTTTAATTGCCCAATATTCTGCTGATTAAAGAAAGTACCAAGGAGGAAACCCATGACCATATTCTTTTTACCTGTCCGTTGCGGATCACAGGTTTTTTTTACAGTAATCTCGTCAATGCTAATTTTCAATTTCAGGTTAACTTGTGTCATCTTCTTTCCCTTAACTCGCCACATTCATATATAAAATAGCAAATTTTTTGAACGACATTGACTTGTATATTCATATAATGTTTTAACTTGATTAATGGCACACATCACCACTGAAGAGTGGATTACCTATTTAAAAAAAGAAGAAGAAGAAATTATATTTTCAAATACATCGCAGAGCGGACTCTAGGTGTTGCTAATGACGGGTATTTTGATTGGTCAGTTGGCGAATCGACAATGGCGCGTGACCGCGCTCGGTCAGCCGTCCTAGCAGCCGGCGCTACGCATGCAGAATAGACCCCTGGTAGAGCAAAAAAAAATTTACTCAAATAAACAGCAATAAAATTTATAGAATTGCCGTGTAATTAAAGAATGCATATATATAATTGTTTTATATAAAATAAATTAATATTTGTATGTGAGAAACTCCTGACTTGAAACTCAGTACGAAAGTTTTACAGCTAAATGTAACACAAATTTTAAAAATTACAGTTTCATTTATCTCAGTTTTATTAATAAGATAAATAAAAGTATATATATATATAAGTAAGTCCTTGATAAGGTATCGACAAACTTAACACTTACAAAGTCTTGTAATGGACTTTGGTGAGAGTTTGAAATATATTATTTTACAGAGGAAAATGAATTTTCGTCTTTGAAATTTTATTTATTTTATTAAAATTTCAGTTTGGTTCAATATTAACTTTGATAAGCGGCAGAAACATGAGTCTGTCTGTAATAAAAAAGACTGTGTCTGTAATAATATGTTCTAAATTCGATCTAGCCAATGAAGTCATCGTCTACTGATTTTCCGTTTCTCCGCTGTTTAGAAATTTGACAAAATCATAGAGCTCATAATCTTTGAAGTTGTAAAAATGTAATTGATTGGAATATGAATGCGCAATCTTCAGGTCGCGTGTTCGCAAAATGGAATACGACAATTCTATTCATAAATCGAAATCACCGGGAAGAGGTCGGTGGGGGGAAGAATATTTAGTCGACGGACCAGTAATTTCCGGAACCGAGATTCGGAAGGACTGCTCGCCTTACCTTGAATAGGACGCCTCCGCAAATCTCAGCCATTGCGGCGAAATCAAACGATGGTCGGCACTCGGATGATCAATCCTGCTCCCAACTGAAGACGGCGATGTCACTGTTTATCCACGGCACACACAAATAATAAATACTGTGCTCACAAATCACAGATCACCAAAACACAGTGCTGGTGCACTGAAGTTTAAAAGATCCACGCTGCGAATGACATCACGATGTCGAGATCAAACATAATATCGGTCAAGTTGATGTCTGTTGGCGGTAAGGTTACATTTCACACTAAAGACGAGAATGAGGAAATGTATGAAAGATGGGAATTTGGCGCGGAATATGTGTTAATAAAAATATTCGTGCGGGATAAAAGTATGTTTCACAGATACGGAACAGAATATCTGAATGTAATAAGATTAACGCGAAAGGTTAGTAGAATAATTAATTAATTCAAGTATTTTATGTGGGAAGCAGACTAACCAACTCATGACCTTTGCTGCTAATCTTCACGAGCCTAATCCTAATCCTTGTATACACTACACGCACTGTAAGCATATTATATGATAATTTATTTATTATCATTAAAAAAAAATCACCAAATATTATTTTGTTTATTATAAATACGTTTAAAAGCAATTCTGAGATATATCCATGAAATAATATTTTTTTAATAAAAACACATTTTTACTAGGAGAAAGTGTATTCTCCTAGTAATAAAGTTGCATCAATGTGTCCAAAATTTAATAAAAATGAATTGATAATTCTGGCGTCTGCTATCAGTTTACTCAAAGGTATTTGAGATTCTGTAAAAATAAGGTAGATGGCTCTTTCAAATAATGGAACGATTAAATGTATTAATATCAAAAAGGTAACATATAGGTTCGAAAATTTGTCACTAAAAATATTGTCGCTGTAGCATAGTTGGATAATGCACCTTCCCCGGTTAGAAAAGAGATCCAGGTTCGAATCACGAAGGCGCAACAACAATGTATATCTTTATAATTAATATATTTAATTCATATTTAACACATTTTTATTATGATGTTGCAATTTCAGTACATAGTATTGTGAAATTTAAATAATGATCATAAATCATATGAAATCAAATAACTTAAAATCTAAATAAGCACCTCGTTAACAACTGATAACAATTTAATGATGAAGGTTTTCTTTCCAAAAACAATTACGAGTTAATGGTATCACACTCGTGTAATATAAAGATAAGTCGCACTTGCGAGATCACTGAGAAAAAAGTAGTAAAAAAAAAAAAAAGTGGGAGTGACAGAAAAAGCGAAAAGGAACAAGAAAATGGTTTTCAAAAAACATTATTTTAACGAAAAAAATATTAGCATATACGATTGTGCTCGGCTATATTCGGATAGTCATGTACGTTCGGTCATTGTTGAGTCGGTTCAGGAGCTCTAAGCCCTAGGTCTGTTATTAATTAACAGTTAATATCTGTGTTGCTGTTCGTAGTTCAAGTACTTTTTTTATATTATGATTTTGAGGGCCCCTTGTCACGATACGTGGGCCCCTAAATTATTCAGTGAGACAGTACCTAAATCTACTACCGAACGGCAACTCCCTTTTGACAAACTGACTACTTAAGTTACCTCAAGACCAGTAGTTGTCTCTTCGAAATAAAACACAACCCCCGCTGTCATGAAATACAACCCTTACGTTTCCTGCCACACAGGCATGTATAGAGAAAGGTTGTTGAACTTTCGAAATTGCCCGTATGTAAACAAACCATTTATGTATATAATAATACTAGGTTACTTGTTAAAATGCTGACGAAAAATAAATTGAAATTGGTGGAGTCGTTCTCGCTTTTTAAGGTTGAATATAGATAAACAGAGAGATGTGATATTTTATATACGGACATATTGGTTTTTAAACAATGTAAATTACGATCATCAGAAAAATGAAAAACTAAATAAAAAAAATAACATTTAATTGGCGTATAAAAATTTCGTTTTTAATTAAACGAATTATTATTTACTATCTAATGCACAACGATTTTATCCTAAACAATTCACCTGCAAACTTCCTTTATAAAATGTTACAAAATTTTCCTTTTCTTTTTTATAGTAGCTCAATGTTGAGCGTCAAGAATTCCTGACAAGTTTAGTACTTAGTATACTATACGTCTCCCTTCCTCCCGGTCCTGAACCGTTTTGATGGCAGGACTATGTTAATTCCTTTATTTGGTACATCCATCTTGCACGAGATCGTCCCCTTGCATACATTTCCTCGACTGTCCCAGTGATCACGAGCTTTTCGGTCCACGGGCCTTCGGCATCACATCTCGAAAGAATTCAAATATGCCCCTTTCCTACTTTCTTAATGTACCTCCGTCCCGTACCGTAATGTACCTCAAGTGGCAGTTATAAGTACCGCTATGGATATGTCTCGGACAAATCCTCTTGTATTCTGTATGTGGGACGATCATTAAACTCGTATCAGGTAAAAATATACAGCACTTTATTATTTCACAAATATAATGCTATTTACAACAATATTATGTAATATGAGTTATCTAAATCGCGTCAGTAGATAAAGGAGAGAGCTTGCACTCTCAGCACGCTCGCTTATAACGTCTCACACACAACACACACACACATTCGTAGTACTTCGCCCGCGCTTCTCAGACGGACACTCACACAAACCCTTAAACATCACACTTAATGTATCGCACAGAATTACTCGCCAAAGAGGCGCCATATAATTGATCTGACAAGACACGTGTTAATAATTTAAAGGTGTAATCATCGGCGTGGCGCCAAAAAAGCCGTGGGATAGATTTTAGGAAAACAAAGACGCATTAACCTTTACCATACCATGATATAAAATATCCGAGCGCAGCCATGCTGAAAACTCGTGTTACCGTAAATAACAATTAGAAAAAATGGTTTTATTAGCTTAAATGTCTTTAATGGCACGAATTCACTTTAAATATTGAGCATTCAATTTAAAAAAATGATTATTAACATAATTTAGAGCATTCATTAAGTCGTATACAATGTGTCCTTCCTTATTATCTCTTTTCATTTAATTAGTGAGAAAGAGACAATTATATTTCTATGTTTGTTGTTCTTTTCACTGTGAAAATAGTGTGTGATCTCTATCTTTTATATCAAAAATTGTATTTTTATCAACGTATTAACTTTATAACGGATTGAATGGAAAAAATAATTGTGTTTGTACGATTCCCTTTTCATAATTGGTTTTTCAATAGTTGTTCCTAAGCGCTAATATTTTCTTTAGGATTATCTAAAATATGAATTTTATGTTGCATGTATTTACCGAAATATTACAGGTTTAATTATGATGGTAGACCTGTGTTACTGCATGGTTTGGGAAGGGTTAATAAAACGTCTCAAGCTGAGGCCTGTCGCCGCGTAGGTACTTGCAAATATAATACATGTATTGTTATGAATTTGAATAAAAACAGAGTATTCTGCTTGCGGAAGACATTTTACATTTTGTCGCAGTAGTGTGCTTATATTGAACATCTTTTGTGTTTCATTTCTTTCGACCTCATTATCATCGCTGGTTGAGAGAAGCTGAGATCGGCAAACCACCCTTGTTTACACTCTTGTTTCCTGTACGGAACACTTAATGTCAATGTTTTGATTCCATGCAGTGCTATGGAGAATACCAAGGATTTCACCAGGTTCTTTTTAAGATTGATCGATTTGTTTACCTCTTCGTTAGACTTTTCAAGGCTGATTTTTCCACTCCAATTAGTCCACATTCACTATATTTTTAAATAAGAGTAGCTTGGTACATAAACTCGTTAATTTCCTTTTAGTTCCTTAAGTGATTTCTTCTTTAAGAATTTAGAATCAACCGACAATGAGGACTGTATATTATATATATGTTATGTTATATAAAACTAATTCTATAATGAAATAAATAAAATATTTCTACAGTCATTTTTTTAATATACATATACAACAAAATATAACTTAAACTCTTTCTTCGCATCAAATCAAATCAAGTTAATGTTGACAAAGTCTACATTTAAACCATTTATATAGAAGTTCACATAATATAGGACTTATTTGATTGCGGTAACTATATATCAACATCTGAAATATATTGTATGAAATAAAAATTCATTAATAATTATATATAAATTGTGGGGTAAAAGAATACAGTGTAGAATATAAGATTGGCGGATTATTTTACTTGAGCAACACATACCCACCTCACGTTTGTCACATTTTGCATTCATCCTAAACTAGGAAAAATTTATAGTAATACCTGGAGGTGATAAATAAAAGATGTTATTCATTAGAAAAAGAAAGACATCTAATCCGAAAGAAAAACACAAGAACAAATTAAATTAAATAAAATAAAATCCAGACGACAAATCCTCATTTCATCGGGTTGGGCGCGAGTTCGACGTCCTTCTTTTATCTGACAACCATATGTCTTGGCGTCACATCACGTTTTACACGCATCATCCAGGCCGACGTGATCAGATTCTTAGACGTGATTTGTTATAGATGATTTTCTTGATAAAAAAATGTCGCCCACAGTGAGGCGACTAATTCCAAGGTAGTAATTAAAATCGTATACCCAAGGTAAAAAACATGGGTCAAATCCAGATGCAGAATCCAGAAATATGCACCAGAAACCAGAGGCATACTCTGGAGACAAATCCCGCGGCAAAGCCATAAAGCAGAGGGAAACATCTTGTTTCCTGTAAATATTATTAACCATGCAATTAGATTAACAAGTAAATTGTAGATTATGCTCTAGTGATTGAACAATAAAAAATACTTACCCTCCGGTTATAGTGAATCGCACACAGCTATATTTTAGTCTGACAGATTCGTCGATGGTTTTGAAAATGAACCATAGATGCAACAGTTTTTATAACCTCAGTGTGTGATACCAACTAAAGGGTAATTATTTCTGAATGTCAAGGTGTTTGACGAAATAGGTGACGGAGTAATTTCGTACGTGGGCCAAATTTATAACGTCACAACATACATAATTTGATAAACCAGATAATTAACATAAAAGTAAATCAAATTTTATTTAAATTTGATTACGTGCAATTGTGCAAATGCAACTCTAATTTTAGATTATTTATTTTATTTTATTTTATATTTATTTATTAATCTGTTATAGTAAAATGATACAATACATTTTTTTTTTGTGTTACACTTCTTTAAAAACATATATATAGAAGAGGATTACATATTAATAATTATTGTTTACAATAACTATCTTTTAAAAAAATAAAATATAATAAGTTAATACCAATAACAACATAAAAATATTATATGTTTCGGGGTACATGTTTATCTTTAAAGTATTTTCTGATAGCATTGATAATTTCTTTATTTTCATTAATCTTCTTGATGTGTTCGGATAAGCTGTTATATATTATTTTTCTATGTGCGTATAGTAGTGTTGACCAAATTATTTGTTGATTTTCGAGCATAAAAATACAAATTTAAACCTAGTACGATTTTCAGTAATAAAATGATAAACAATCGTAATCCACAAAAGTGTCATTTTGATTTTTTTATGTAATTAGTTTTTAATTTAAGCATATTTTGTGGCAGTTAACAAAAAAATATTTTTTATGGGTTTTTTCGCAATGCAATTTATCGTATCTTAAATATATAATAATATTATTTGACATCGTACACTATCCTAAGTTCCTTTGCGATAGTTTACGCGGAGCGACGCGGGGCGACCTGCGTAAAAGAGACTACGTATGTGTCTCTTACGATCATCTTCGTCGGGCGAGCGCACGTGTGTCGCGTGTGTCGCGTGCGTCCTTTTATATTATAAAAACCTCATGTTTCGATAATAGAGCGCAATTCCACAAAAAAGAAAGAAATACAGTTAACTAGAGCACAAAAAAAATGTGATTTAGCTCGGGGTACGAAATCAGTAAACATAGTGACGTCAACCATTAGTTATTTCGGGAATAATAATGAAGAATTCAATTTGTACTTTTTCGACCATAATAATTCATACAAAATACGAGGAAATATTTGATTTTCTTTATTTACAATATAAAATATTATAAAAAAGTATCTAATTTATTACTTTATATATAAAAACAAGGTAAAATATACTAAGTATCATTAACGATAGTTTACGTCGTTTTTGCATTTTTAATAATTATTGCATGTAATACTTACGATATTCTACGTTATAAAATAAAACAACTAATATATCTTATGTGATACTTACGATAATATACGTCGTCAGACAATTTTACTTACGATACTTTACTACTGAAAAGATACTTTAAATTACTATAAATATATTTTTGCTACACTCCTAGAATCTCCATTGCCAGCCGGTGATAATTTGGAGGAAATAAGTGCCCTTCTTGAACTATTATCCGATGAGAATAGCACTTACTATGTCACATCGCCTTGTTGACTGTATAAAGGTAACACCACTTAACAATGTGTTGTTATAAATTATATATGATACCACCGTCACTCATTCCAAACAACACATTTCGTGGATATGTATAAAATTTTATTTTTTATTTTAAAGCTAATATTTTCAACTTATTTAAAGTTATTATTATTAAAATATCTTCTTAAAAAATTCGTTAACTGATAGAAATGAAATCTGTATCAAAAGAGTGACGCGAAGATAATTTTTTTTAAAGGGTAAACATAAGCTATAGCATAACTGCAATGTTTTACTTGGGAAATTCTAAATATCTATAATTATGTGCTATTATATATAATACAGAAAACTGCACTGATTATGACGATGATGTCACATCTCATCTATCACCGGATTGTTCATTAAATCACTTGGATATAAATATGTGTTGTACTTGGTTTATAGCACATCCTCAAACCACGATTCCTCTGTCTTGTCAATCATTCAACATAACACCTCAGTCAAAGAAGTCACATTGAATGATATTAAAAACAGTGTGTGTAATCACATAAAATCAATACAACCCGTTGAATCACACTACTTGAGAGAAAAATCAGACAAACTATATATGGATTGTGATTTGAACTTTCGTCGTTTATTTGAATTATATGAGTGGTTTGATTTTAACATTTACCCTATAAAATGTTAGACAGAGAGACAAAGAACATCTTAAGCTAGGATTTTATGTACTCAAAAAAGATCAGTGCTTTAAATGTCATATTTTTAAAAACTTATCAAATCTTTCAACATAATAATGCAAAAGTCAAGAAGAACATATGTAAAATAAGACTCTAGCTTGCCAGTTGAAAGCATCGGATAAACAGGAAGCAAAATTGTCAAATGGCAAAGTTGTAGGTGCTTCGTTTGATTTTTAAAAAGTACTTAATACACCTCACGGTCAATTGGGTGCGTTTTATTATAAACCTAAATATCCGTATTTAATTTGACCTTTTTCAATCTCGCCGAAAGGGAAGATAATTGTTACATGTGGAACAAGGGTGAAGTTAAACGCGGTACAAATTGGGTATCAAGTTGTCTTTTTGATTTGATAACAAAACGATGCGAAACAATAAGTTTAGTTTTTGGTTTGACAACTGTGTCGACCAAAGTCGAAACCGTATAATGTATGTCCTCTATATGTATTTGGTATCGACATGAAGCATTCCTTTCTAGAAAAGAGACACACACAGAACGAGGGAGGCAGTGTATGGTGCATGCGTTAATCGAAAGATCGACAAAAAATAAACCTATTTACACACCGTCAGAATGGGATTGAATTGTTAGATGGACTAAACAGGATGGTAAACCATATAATGTAGTAGAAATTGTAATAGAGTTGTAACTGGAAAATAACCATTTCAAAATTAATTACAAATAACTAATAACTATTTCACTTTAAAAAGCGGTCGACAAAAAGCTGCTCCTTTTTCTACTATTACTTCACTTTACGTAAAAGCTTTACCGATTCTAAAAGCTAAAAAATACGATTTAATAAATATGTGTAATAATAATATCCTAGTTCTTACCATTCTTTTTTTAACCATTATTACGTTTATTATGAATAATGATAAAAATAATACTGATTCTGAGTTTAATAAAATAATAATGTACATTTCTATTCGTAATACTTCAAAGATAAGAATTTGGTAATTTCATTTTTTTATATTATATTATGTTTATTTTGTTTAAGATATTTTATTACTTACTTAAATGCTATGATAAAAAATTAATCTTTAATAATTTGTAATTGTCAAATCTAAAAATACGTATGTCTTATGTCGTTTGTTCATATTAATATAAGTTTCTAAAGATATTCCAAAAACAATTAATATTTAGTAATTTTTGTATTCATCGCAAGCAGAATAGTGTTTGATTATTTTGTTTTAATTTTTAATTAAAGGGTTTAATAAATAAATGTGATTAACAATATAATATTTGGTGTATTTATTTAATTTTTCATTTAAAGAAATGAAGCCAAAATTGCAGTTCTAGCTAACGTGGAAAAACTTACGTTTAAAAATCATTTGAACTTCCCAAAGTATAAATGTGTATGTAACACATATAATAAAAAATATAACCCAACCCCACGTAAATAATGGTATATAATACATACAATAAAAAACGCTGAATGAACTCCAGTGTAAATTATCGTACGTGATACGTCTACACTAAAAATTTTGAATTGAGAATAGTGGGTTTTCATAATTTTCTAATCTTTTGATAGAAAATGGTCATGGTTTTGATAAAAAAATGGGAATGTCAATTTTGCATATAAACGGTGTAGGTCACAAATTAAATAATTTGGAATCGTTGGAGATAAATAAAGCATGTAAAACTAATCAAAATATTATAAACAACCAACTTAATTTAACTAAGAGTCCCATTCTAAATTTTTTTCCTAAAAATTATTCGAGTAAATTTGTATTAAGTAATGATTTGAGTTAGATACTAAAAAAAATATTTTTTTTAAAATAGATTCTGGCAAAGAAACAATAATATATGTTTTAGTTAGTTATGACATCCTGAAGAAGAAAATGGTATTTTTCGAAACCGGTAGATGTATTCAAACTCAATTTAGTGGTTAATAAAACAAAGATAATAAATATAATTATTTTGTTATATGTGCATTATTATAAAATTGGTAATATTATTAACACCTGCTATAAAAATTTTTATACAATTTAAATAAATGTTTAACATTATAATTAAATCGGTCTTTATTTGGAATTATAGTAACATGAAGAAACTTAAAATTGCTCTCCTCAACATCACAGATACGATAATTTACGTAGGAGGGGTTGAAATGTTGTTACTTTGAATTCTTAAAAAAGTAATTATGTCGGATAATCTTTCGGTTTCTTTAATATTACTTTTATGATAAGTTTTTGTACATTTTTTACTGGGATCCGGATAGTATTATAAGCTGATCCCTAACTAACGATGGCATATTGTAATATGGATTGATTAAATTAAATGCATAGTATACTATAGTAGTATACATTTTTTATCGATAAAAATATGTATATTAATTTTCTAATCATTTTAACAACTTAACAAATTTGATCTTCTCATTTAAGATTTTTATCAATAATCACTCCAAGATATTTGATTTTATTTCTTGTTTTTAAAATTGAGCAGTTAGAGAGACAATAGTTTTGATTGTGAGTTATATTTTGTGTGGAGTATGTTCATGATGCCGAATTATTTCGGAAAAACATTTGATTTTATTGAAATGTAAATACATTTTTTTTGTACGGTACTTGTTAATATGTTAATTAGATTTTAGTTTGAAAATATAAAATGCATTTCGGTCTGCTTGTTGAAATAACTGATTTGAAATATTTACAAAAATGATATCAAAGTATTTTTGAGCGAGTTTTGTATTCTTTTGTGCAGGTCCCATAATTTCAACATCGCCCGCTTTGAAACATATATTCCTGTATTAAATTAGATTATGTTCCCTCCAGCGAACACGTTTCACTTAATATTCATCTTCATACAAAAGGGTTTCATCCCTTACATGTACTTTCTAATTGGTTATTCAATCCTCTCTTCTGTCATAGAATAGGGATGACGAGAACGATTGAATTCAAGAAATTTGTGTAGACACATTCCATTATTCCGAAATTATTTTGTTTATGTTTCATTGCAATACACTATTAACGTCTATATACACCTAGTTACGCGTGGATTTGAACTTATACTATAATAGGGATAAATTATTATTAAAATTTGTATGTTATTATCACATCATCGGTTTTGATAGTGCATAGTCTACAATTTGTTCTGCTTCTATGTAGAGTGACTAGCCGGTAAATCTTAATATTGTAATAACTCATGTTCTACTGGAATAATTATAAAAAAACACAGTTATTTGATATTGTTATTTGCCATGAATTAATTAAGGTTGTATTCTGCAGAC
This sequence comes from Eubasilissa splendida, assembly GCA_031772225.1. Taxonomy (NCBI): domain Eukaryota; kingdom Metazoa; phylum Arthropoda; class Insecta; order Trichoptera; family Phryganeidae; genus Eubasilissa; species Eubasilissa splendida. The sequence continues at coordinate 18,378,830 of CM062862.1, read as the reverse complement.
CAGTAGATGAAAAGATATATGTTCGACGACAAAATGGAGAATGCCTGCCGCAGCAAAATACCTCATGTTTTTATTCAAATTCATAACAACGCAGTCATTTTGCAAGTACATACGTAAAACGGCGTCAGCCCGCCGTTTGGGACGTTCTGCTTAGACGTCATTGTTTTCCTAAATCTATCCCACGGGTTTTTTTAAATCTTGAAATTATTAACACGTGTCTTATGGTATCAATTAATATGGTGCCTCCTAGGCGAGTGATTTCTGTGCGGTACATTAGTATTTAAAATATCACAGACCTACGTTCTGAATAATTACAACTTCACTCCTTAATAATTAAATATTTATTGATCTCGACGATATTGTAATGTTTCTCTAGACAAAGATACGTCTTACACTTTAGAAAATATATTTTTCATTTGCGAGTTCATCATTAGGCAGTTTCCATCTTCTGGTATTGTTAAGAAATGTCAATAATTTATTATTATCTATATTAAAAATTATCGTTGTGATAATCAATATATTTCATGTTGATGGAATTTATCGATTCGTAAATCAGAATTATTTTCATCGGTTCCTGTAATGGTCAATCAGTTCTATATATTTTGTACCGTTTGTAAACAGTTACAATTTCAATGTTCTTCACATGATTCCAATAATAAATTGTAAAATAGCTTCGAGAATCGATATTTTTCATTTGGGCAAGTCAACTCAAACAAAAAATATTTTATTTTATCTAATATTGACGTTTTATTTTTCCTATATTACTCTGAGTTTCATTGTTTTTAGATTTTGTTTGTTGTTCTCTTAAATTCGATATTGTGTTCACAAATAGTAAATAAATGAGATGAAATGAAAGAATATTGCCAGGGGCAGAGAAATTCCAGGGATGCGTTCAATGTCAATCGCCGGACTACGAAAATAGATACATATCCGTTCAATGTGAACGCAATATACGGTTTTTTTAACAATATTCAAAGTACGGTGATTCATTGGTTCGAGCGTGTCGCGCTTTTTATACTCACCTTAATATTCGACGAGAAAGTGATGGGTCGAGCACACAACTTTCTGGTGTTTGATTCAAAAGTTCAGACAAGAAGGGACAATGGTTAACCAAACTCAGGGACCATCAACGTCAGCAGCGACGCCAGAACATGTGGCTCAAGTTTGACGTGAAATTATGCTCAATCCGCGTAAAACGATAAGGAAAATTGCAGCCTTTACTGGAATAAAAAAAATCAACAGTGCACGTTATTTTGAAAAAGAAACTACAGTATCACCCATACAAACTGCAAATCGTGCAGTTTCTCAACGAAAATGAATATTCTTTACTTAGCGAGAACGATGCTGGAACGTTTTGGAATGGCACGAACGTTTGGAAACATATTGTTTACTGACGAAGCACATTTTCATATCGATGGCTATATTAACACTAACTGCCCACTCAGATAAAACAAAACACGTTCGGCGGTGGTGGGTTATTTTAGACCCACCCCAAGTTTTCGGTTTTTTAACCGTTTTTTGAAAGATAGACATATCATTTTAAATATGATTTAATGAAGTGGCACGATGTCCCGTAATCTTTCTCTTCAAAAATTAAAGTTTTTATAAAAAATATTACGAATAATGTAGGTACTTATATTTGCGCATAAATGAACGTCAGACACGGACCAAGTACAAACATCCATTAAACCGTCAGTACGTCGTCGGCTACCTGCCGATTTGCGACAGTGATTATAAACATTTTACATTCTCTGAATAATTTTTAAATTTTATTTTTACACATAATTATATTGGCTATAAACAAAATAAATAAATAAGAACAAAATATACACAGAAGTAAGTAAAATAAAAATATTATAAATGAAATATAAAAAAATACATCCTTTTTATACGAAATGCAATTAACAAAACTATAAGATAAGCAAAAATATAATTAATTATAAATAAAACAATAGATAACTTATATTCAAGATAGATATAATATTTATTGTCTTCTGTGAAAACAATGCGGGAAGTAAATTATTTGTTATTGTCATAATGAAAATAATTTTTGAAAATATACGTATGTAAAAATAAAAATATATATACACACACTTTTTATACGATGTCTAATCAAATTATAAGAGAATTGGAACTGACATAATTTGAGAAATAAATAAACAAAACTTATACACAAAATTGATACAACCGATCAAAATTGATTGTCTTTACAATCCGTGCAGTAAATTGTTTCATACTTGTAAGTCTTACAAACTGCATTGTGTGTGATACACTGCACAGAAAAATGAATTATCTATGTCATTTTTACAATGACAAAACTAGACAACGCCAGGTAGGCGCGGCGCGCCATAAAACTAATTTTCTTATTTTTTTGGGGTCACCCAATAAGGGGGCACCAGTAATAAGAAGTCAATACAAACAACAATATAAGTATGTGTAAAATAACTTGACTGGATTACTAATACGCAGAATAGTTGGAGTGGAGCTGTATCATTTGTATCCCTAGTCCAAAATATTGACAGTATATGATTTGGCCCAAGCGGTGAGAGGCTATCCCGTAAAAATGACTGTCCTAGATCAGTTTTTGGCATTTTTCACATATTTGACAATAACTCATTTAAATCTCGTCCTATAATATTAATTTTATATCTCAAATAATTAAAAAAAAAAAAAAGAATAGCTAGAAGGAAAATGGCATTAAACGAATATTTATCACGTTTATATTGTATATTTTTACAAACGCCCGGGTCAGATTTGACCCAACGCCGTATAGGATGAGTTAATAAACAGAACATGAGAGATTGGTGCCCCGGTAACCCAAGGGAACGCCATCAAAAACGTTTGCATTGTTCAAAAACGACAGCGTGGTGTGCAATTTCTGTCACTGCTGACGTGTATTGCCGAATAATCGACGAGTTTTTTCCAATAAATTAGTCAGTAAGTACGGAAACATGCCCTGGACACCTCGGTCACCGGATCTTACACCGTGCGACATGTTTTTATGAGGATACCTTAAGTCGAGAGTTTACAGCAACAATCCTCTAAAAACTTCAGGCCCTACAAGAAAATATCCGCCGTGAAGTTGCAGCTATTGAACCACTTTGGAGTCGGATTACAAGTATCTTGAGAGAAATGGACGGCATTTAGACGATATTGTATATAAAATGTAAAATGCGCATCGTTAAACTCCATTAGGTTTAAATAAAATATGAAAAAACAATGTAGTTTTTTTTTAAATTTAATATTAAACTTGAATATTTTCCACAGGACACATTTATATTCATATAAAAAAAGTTTTAAAAAAATATTTTTTTTATCGACTACTTTTATAGTTAGTTACATGAAATTATATTTCAGTCTGAATAAATGTGAGGCTACCTGGCAACGCCTAATTCTCACTCTAGAGATATTTGATATTGTTCTTTTGAAGACTTTTCTTTTAGAGAACAAGGGGTGCGGGGAACAGATCTTTGAATTATTTTAAGCCGATTACGGATAGATATAATTCGTACATTTTTTTACCTTATTCAGTCTGTCATACATCGAGATATGTAATTAATGAGGGAAAACCCCGGAAAGAGTGTCCTCCTTGGCCAGTTTATCAGCACATTTATTTCCATGAATTCCCTTATGTGCAGAAATCCGAACGAATGACACCTGTTTTTTGTAGCTGTTCAAATTAAATAGACATCTTCTGATGGAACAGATTATCCAATTGTCCAACCAAACTTTCATATTAGCAGAGAGGAATTCAAGAACTGCTTGCGAGTCGGAGAAAATAACAGCATTATTGACGTTCTGGAGTACGCAGATGTCCAAGGCTTCTTTAATTGATTGATTTTTTTTCCCTTTAAGGGGATGATAAAAGTATATTTTTCACCTTTACTATTCTTTTTCTGTGCTCTTAATATGTTTTCCTTTATATATATTGTGAGAGGTGATATGAGGTAATTGAGATAATTGGTAAGGAATATATCAAAAACACACAAAAGCCCGTGTGCATGGAAGGAGACAATCTCAGAGATTTAGTTGAGATACATATCAATACCGTATACACGTTATGAAATTTTTAGAAAGAGACAAAAACTCACACCATTGTAAACGGCGTACAATGGTGTTCTGACAGCGAGATTTGATACGTGCACATAAACGTCACCTAAAACTACCCTAGATCACTACAACTATCTATTCTGATAGTTAGATATAAATCATTAAACATGAACATTAACATAAGGTGTTAAATTAAGAATATTTATTGTGTTTTAGATGCTACTGGGGAGATTCAAAATGACTCAAATGAAGAACATAACGATAATGACAATGGATAGGCAAAAGTCGAGAGTTGTCTCCTAAATGGAAGCAAAATCTGTATATCAGATTTTCTCGAGTTGAAAATATCCTAAAAATTTGTTCCGTGGACACGGGCCATAAATATTGAATAACACGAAAGATATACAATTTAAAAATAAACAAACGAGAGTCGATCTGCGCTGAACGGTATCCGACATGCAAATGACTCACTGACATCTGCTACAACAGCAGCATTAAAATAAATTCAGTGGCAATAGTATGTAGTCTCCATCCATTATACCTGCCCAACACAACAACATCTACAACACAATTCACAGTTTAATGTAAATTTTGCGAAACGAGCACAAATGTAGTAGTTGATCTATAGGAGCAACCGTACTATCACACTTCTGATCGCTCTATCTGACGCCAATAATTTCCCATGTATCTATTGTGTGCGTCAAATTATCATAGAAATATAGTAGATGATGTAACGTTGGTGATGCATGCATCCTCGTTTGTGAGCCCACCAAAACAATAAGATGAAAAAGGTCACACTGTGTGTGGAGCCCACCGTAGTCAGCCAACGAGAAGCCTGCTGTTCGGTGAATAATTTATGGTGCAAATCAAGATGGAATAACTGTAAATTCTGATTTTGGAGCGAATCGCAAGAGGCTCGTGAGAGCCGTAACGAGATGCTGAGCGTCCTTGGCCCAATTATGGCCCGAGGAAGAAATGTAACTTGACAATATTATTTTTAATGTTTGTTATATTTTCTTATCGACCCTTCAAAATAACAAGGTTCCATCTGACACTGATACACTGATAATGAGCTCAAAAGTAATGATTGAATTTCAACATATATTCGTGTATATTTTGTATTGAGTATGCAAATGTGATCAGTTTTAAGGTCTTAACATATTTTCAGTATTATCAATGACCACTGTGAGATGAAGGAAATTAAAAATAAATAATATACATTCTGACATTGCTATTTCCTTTAATATCCGCTAAATAGAGTTGGTGTGCATGGAAGAAATAATGAATAATGCATTTGTTACCCTTTTCACGCAATAACTTAAATTAGCCCAAAATGTTAGTTGGAATCTTGTTATTAGTTGAAAGGCAATTCATAATTCAAAGGCAATAGTAGTTAGTTACTTACCATCACACCGTTTCTCAGCGGGGTAAGCACAGGTCTTGACACAATTCTCGCCTCATCCACATTCATACAGCTTCTCATACAAGCTCGCCGATTGTTGAAGCTTCTAACAGAACCGTCCTCCATTATCTGGTTTACCTGGTCGTGCTAAGTCTTTCTCGGACGTCCACTATTTCCGGTGCCATCGACACTTTCATCATATATCTTTCTTACCATTCTCTCTTCATTCATCCGTTCCGTATGACCAAACCATCTAAGTGATCCATTCTTAATCTTACTCACTATACTTACATCAGTTTTACATTCTTTCCTTATTTCTTTATTCTTTACTCTGCCATTAATAGATTTATCACATATAAGCCTAAGTAATCTCATTTACACTACATTCAGTCTACTTTAGTTCCTTTTCTGTGAGCTCCAAGCCTCACTTCCATACGCCAGTCTCGGTACCGGGACTCCATTGTGAACCGTTAGTTATACCTCGGTTGACAAGTTCCTATTAGCTATAATTTCATTCAAATCTCTGTTCACTTTATTCCTTACAGTCACCCTCTTTTCAACATCATTCTCAGCTTTTCTATTTTTATTAAATATACTTCCCAAATACACAAACTCATCTACTTGTTCCAAACGTTCACGGTATCTTGCTTTCCTCCTTTTCGAATACCATCACTTTCAACTTGTTAACATTCATCATGAGGTTGCTTTCCTTGCATACATCGTACATTCTACTCACTAGATTCTGTAGTTCTTGTTCATTATTCGCCATTAGTAATGCATCATAATAAATGTATTAAAAAATAAAAAGATTTATGTCATCAAGTGCCACAAGGATTGGAATAACTTGCATGTTACATTTGTGGGAAATGTTTATATAGAAACGAATTAACAAATTAACAGCGTGGCTAAGTCGATGGTGAGGAGGCACAATATTCGATTAACCCCTTTAAACATTTAACAAGTTAGGGGTGTGGGCCAGTTTGTTAGTTTGTTGTGGGTTTGGTAAGCTGTTGGATTCGGTTATGTTGTTAAGTGGTGTACTCGTATTTCTCAAACACTGGGGTAGAAGTTACCTGAATGTGACAAATTATTCGGTAGTAGGTATAATATGGTTTTGCGTAGACTCTATATGTTCTAATTTTACTTTATTTATTTATTATTCTTCAAATAAATTATATTATAGAAACGTGCCTATTCAAATACATCAAAAGATTGTAATTTATTACACACTTTATCATTATTTTAGTTTCCATCTAACGCATCTGATAGTAATGATACCACCCCTATTTTAAAACACAAGAATAAATTTGACTATCAAAAGGGTTACGGGTTAATATGCCTATCATTGACATCAAATAATTGAATTGTAATATTTTATACTATTATATTCACTGATCAAAATTAAGTGAAATAAAATAGGTGCTAGCCTAATTTGTCGAACAAATGATAGGTAACAAATTTAAATATATATTTTATTATATCATTTATTAAAATTAACCCAACATCCACTTACCAAAAATGAAGTTTTTTTAATACAAGTAATAAAAAAGCATCATAAATAAGTAATAAAATAATTAAATGTAATAATTATAAAGATGTACATATAAAATCAATTTTATCGAAAAATATTGTTATTGCGATACCGGGATTCGAACCTGGATCACTTTTTCCAATCCGGGGAATGTGCATTACCAACTATACTACAGCATCGGTAATTTTGACGACAAATTTTCGAACCCATATATTACGCTTTTTCAAATTAATACATCTGTCGTTCCATTATTTGAAAACCATCTACATTGCTTTTACGGAATTTTAAATACCTTTGAATAAACCGATAGCAAACGCCAGAATCAACAATTATTTTATTATTAAATTTTGGACACATTATAGTGAAGTTGTAATTATTCAGAACATAGGTCTGTAATGTAATAATTAGAAATATATACATATAAAATCAATTTAATCGAAAAATATTGTTGTTGCGCTACCGGGATTCGAACCTGGATCTCTTCCAATCCGGAGAACGTGCATTAACCGATTATGCTACAGTTTTCAAACCTATATGTTACATTTTTTTAAATTGATACATTTTATCGTTCCATTATTTGAAAGCTATCTACTTTATTTGTCAATATACTGTGTGCTATAGCATATTCGGTTAATGTACGTTCCCCGGATTGGAAAAGCAATATTTATATAACAATAATATTTTTTAATAAATTTGATTTTATATGTATATATTTCTAATTAATACATTTAATTTGTATTTAAAATATCACAGATCTATGTTTTGAATAATTACAACTTCACATTAAGAATGTGTTCTCCTTAACAATCATTATATAATTGTTATGTTGATTGTGAAAGATTGTTCATGTTTGATTTGATTGTACTGTATTAAATCGTGTCATTCTATTATATCGTTGTAGGCCCGACGGGTCCAAAAAAAAATCCAGGGAGGGAGCGATATGCTGGAAAAAAAACCTTTAGGTACATGTGTGTTTAGCCGTATGACAATGTAAATAACTATCTGCTGCTGTAACAGAAATATTTTCAATCAATATGAAAATTTTCGTGAAATACATTGCGAGTTCCGAACGATAAGTACAAATTTGTTTAAAATTAGGGTGGCGATCGCATCTATCCCCCCCGGTGGATCCGTCCTCGGTTGCAGAGTTTGGGTCCCATGTCGACAGAGGGATGGTGGAGGTACATTAAAAACAAAAATGATTTAATAATAATAATAAAGAATTACAAAACTTAGAAAATTAAAATAATACTTTTCGAAAGAAGCGGGCGACGACATAGATTTCTCGATGCCCATCCGAATGATTTATGATGTAACATTGAATTAGTGTTGCGTTATAGCTTGCTGAATAATTGACAAGTGATATTGACGTTAATAAATTACCTCAACGTTGTCAAAATACGCAGGTCGGTCTTAAATTGAAAAACATTGAACTAGTCAACACTATTATTTTACAGACAAAATATAACTGTCTCGTTAGAGTTCTGTGACTCTTCTTAGCGTGATCGAAGGCCTCTAAATTTTTGGTAAAGTTTATACACAGCGCCAATAAATTGTGTCCTGGATATGTAAAATGATGTAATATGAAGAATGAAACAGTGTTAATGTGTTACTTATTAATGCAGAATTTATATTTGTCATATATTATAATTTTTAAAATTTTTCCTAATTGCAGAACAGTTTTACGGCAAGGATTGCCATTCACGTAGTAATTACAGTGTTTAATTAATTAGAGTAGTTTGTTGATCTAGTGGTTAAGACGCTGACGTAGTGATCTAGTGGTCGAGGATTCGCGCCTCGTTCCAGAAGACCATCAAGTTAGACCTATTTTCATAGTACACCGTTTAGCATAGATTGAAAATAGTAAGAATACTGATGTGACATGTATTCCGTATGCGCATCTCTATTTTTTAATAAATAAAATTCTTGTTATAAAAATATATACAACATTTATACAAAGGTAACTAATACTTATATGAGAATGTATTATAAATATGAATTAAATATATTAATTATAAAGATATACATATAAAATCAATTTTATCGAAAAATAAAAACATTGTTGTTGCGCTACCGGGATTCGAACCTGGATCTCTTCCCTAACCGGGGGAGGTGCTTTATCCAACTAAGCTACAGCGGCACTATTTTTATCGACAATTTTTCGACCTTATATGTTACCTTTTTGATATCAATACATTTAATCGTTCCATCATTTGACAGAGCCATCTACCTTATTTTTACAGAATCTCAAATACCTTTGAGTGAATCTGATAGTAGACGCTAGAATTATTAATTCATTTTTATTAAATTTTGGACACTTAGTTGGATAAAGCACCTCCCCCGGTTAGGGAAGAGATCCAGGTTCGAATCCCGGTAGCGTATTGTATTATTTTACTTAACATTTTAGGGTGGTCACTGGGGGCTCATTATTTTTCACTAGTCTTTATTTATCCAATTAAATATTTGTGGCGCGACACATTCTCTCGTTCTCTCACCGTACATATTGTTCGCTCATCGGTACTCTCACGGTTTGACTCGGCGATCTGGTATAGCTATGGTGAGGATGCGGAGCTCCATCGCCTACACTCTTGTCATCACCGCCCGACGTTACTGAACGTACACATTAGTCGTAAAGTCTCCCAGTACCGACGCCAGGTGGAAATACTAATGCGGCCGGCAACCGTCTGGAAGGCCGTCTCTCGAATCTCACTCTTTTCGCCGCCGCTTTCTCAATAATAGCTACAACATTCACCTCCTTTATTTTTCGGTTAAATTTCACTATATTTGTTATCTGTGTTTAACAATAAATCAAGTGACATATGTAAGTATTTTTTCGTTTTTAAGCTGATATCGTCACGTAAGTGATGGATTAATGTTGGAGCATTCATCACTCACACATTAAACAGTCTCATAACTTAAAATAATAATAAACCCTTTTGATTCTCACACGCATAGTATTACATTATTCTTATATTACACATGTTCATACAATATATCTATACATTCAAAATTGCTTAACCTCGTAAAAACTAAACTAACATTTCTCTAGATATCTGTCGATACTTTAATCCCCAAAAGTGTAATACTGTTTTGAGACAATAGTATAAGTGATCAAAGTATTTAAACCATTGTGTTAATCTAAAATACCTTTGAGTAATCCGATATATGATAATATCACAGACCTATGTTCTGAATAATTACAATTTCACAATAATAATGTGTTCTCCTTAATAATTTATAAGTTGTATCAATGTGCCCAAAATTTAATAAAAAATTTACTAATTCTGGCATCTACTATCGGATTACTCAAAGGTATTTGAGGTTCCGTAAAAATAAAGAAGATGGCTTTCAAATAATGGAACGATATATGTATCAATTTGAAAAGTGTAATATATAGGTTCAAAAATATGTCGTCAATGCACTGTGTTACCGTAGCATAATCGAATAATGCAGTTTCTCCGGATAAGAAGAGATCCAGGTTCGAATCCCGGTAGCAATAACAATATTTTTCGTTGAAATTGATTTTACATGTATATATATCATTCTAATTAATAGATTTAATTTGTATTTATATAATTCTTTATTAGCAGAACTCAGGGGGTCACTTGAAATTATCAAATGGGTAACTTGGTACCCCAGGGTTATAGGCTGTCGATACCTGAGCTAAAATATACATAATATATTAACATTAACTGCCCGATGGGTCAAAACAAAATACGTCCGGCGGTGGTGGGTTATTTTAGACCCACCTCAAGTTTTCGGTTTTTCAACCGTTTTGTGGGAGATTTTTTGTAGATATTTCATTTTAAATATAATTTTATGAAATGGCATGGTTTGCCGTAATGTTTCTACTAAAAAATTCAAATTAAAAAATAAAAAATATTACGAATAATGTACATATTCTCACGCATCAACAGACACTTTACAGAGCCAAAATAAAAACGTCTACCGAGCATGTGTTATTCTCGTTGGAACCCAAACAGGTAGTGTCATAAAACTTGGAGGTAGGCGCAACACCCCTCAAATAATTATATCACTGGCATTGTCTAGGGGCCGCCAGACGAAAATAAGTCAAAACAAATACATGAACGCATACCTGGTATCCTTTGTCTACCCGCTCAAAATATTGACAATATATACTTCGGTGTAAACGCTGAGATTCAATCCTGTAAAAGCGACTGGTTTTGAGCGTTTTTTCACATTTGTATCAATAACTCATTTGAATCTCGTCCGATAACATTTATTTGTATCTCAAATTTTTTGGAAATATTTAATAAAAGATTAAAAGATTAGCTAGAAGGAAAACAGTATTAAACTAGTATTTGTAGCGTAATTCATATTTTTACAAACACCCGGGTCAAATCTGACCCACCACCGTAGAGTGTGTGTTAAAATAAATGTAAGTCATATTAAACCACATTGAATCGAATACGTTTACCACATGTAACTGTAAGATAATAATATGTAAGGATTCAGCATGATGTAATAGTACCAAGATGAACACACCGGTAATTAAGAATAATCACCTAAAATTATTGCTCGACTTCCCCCTATTTTCGCCAGATAGAATTGGGCTGTCTCTCGTCAACTACATATATTTGTTCGAGCGTGCTAAATGCCAAACAACCTGGATATTTTCGTTGCATTAGTGTACAAGTTTAGACCAGCCTACAATTCTCTTACGACGTTGAATTTCTCGTCCAAAGGTCTAATGGAAGCTGTCGCAGCATGCAGCAATAATTTAAATGCGTAATCATCGGCGTGGCGCCAAAAATCCAGTGGGATAGATATGAGGAAACAATGACGTATTAGTAAAACGTCACATGCGGCAACATTTGCAAACGTGACTGAATATATTGTAATAAATCTGAATAAAAAAAAGGTTACAAATAAAAATACACATAGACACTTAGAAACGTACTCTGGGGCTAGTTGATAGGCAATTGATAATTCAAAGGCAATAGTAGTTAGTTACTTACCATCACACCGTTTCTCAGCGGGGGTAGGCAGAGGTTTTGACACAATTCTCGCCTCATCCACATTCATACAGCTTCTCATACAAACTCGCCGATTGTTGAAGCTTCTAACAGAACCGTCCTCCATTATCTGGTTTACCTGGTCGTGCTAAGTCTTTCGCGGGCGTCCACTATTTCCGGTGCCATCAACACTTTCGTCATATATCTTTCTTACCATTTTCTCTTCATTCATCCGTTCCGTATGACCAAACCATCTAAGTGATTCTTTCTTAATCTTACTCACTATACGTACATCAGTTTTACATTCTTTCCTTATTTCTTTATTCTTTACTCAGTCATTAATAGATTTACCACATATACGCCTAAGTGATCTCATCTCCACTACATTCAGTCTACTTTAGTTTTTTTTCTGTGAGTTTCAAGCCTCACTTCCATACGCCAGTGTCGGTAAAAACAGAGTATTCTGCATGCGGCAGTCATTCTCGATTTTGCAGTCGCAGTGTGCCTATATTGAACATCTTTTGTGTTTCATCATAATCGCCGGTTGAGAGAAGCTGCGATCGACGAACCACCCTTGTGTGCATTCTTGTTTTCTGTTAGTATTAAAGTAAAGCTAATTGGGAAGACTCCAGACTACCAAATATATAGACATTAATTATCGCATATTCCTTTTTTCAATATTTTCAAATTAATGTCACCGCGTGATCACTTTGGCTCCACGATTTTTTTTTAAATATATGACTCGATTGGAATGAAAATTTAAATGCTGACAATATAATATGCATTAATGTGAAAAATACGTCAAGTTTATACAAATATTTAATTTTCGAAGAGTGAATAAATGTGTTAACTATCGAATTTATCTTTCGACCAGGATGTGTGTAATTACACCTCGTACCGCAATTAATGTTCCAATTCCTTCTCCTGTATATACGCTTTATTTCATGTTTATTCATTTAATGGTGTGTGGAAGATTCGAAAGAAAGTGAAGTAGAATTATGATCGGGCACACATTCTCGGGAGATTCTCAAGGAAGTCCATTAATTATGCACTCTGCTTAATTTATATAAACACTATACATACGCGCTACACTCTGCCAACATTCTACTTTACATTGACTAGATGAATATTTTCGTCCGTTGTTAAGAATTCAAGATAAATAATCCGAGTATACATATAATAATTGAATGTCTATCTGACTATCCATCTGTCTATTATCTACAATCGTACGCAGTCTCTTAAACCGACATAAACTATCTTTCGCATAGAACTAGTGCATCTTTAAGACCCTGCGCGTAGGCACCCTTCCCCTCCTTCTAGTCGCTCTACCCGAGGATAAAAATGTATATTACATACCATCCGTAATAATTTTAACTTCTCTGTCTTCTTCTCGTTCCTTATCCGTTCAACGGACGTCGGCTATCATTGCCTTAGGTTCTTCAGCCATGATGTTATCCTTCTTCCAGAGCTCCGAATTCTATCAATTTTACTACGGATACCATCATTTTTATTACGCTCGTGCCGATTTAGGTGCAATACTAATTTCTAACTCCTTTTGGAGCACTATCTAGGTAAAAATAATATTTTAGAAACAAATCATATATCAAATATATACATATCAAAGAATTTCTGATAACAATAATTTATTAAATTTTTTAATGAAGACGTTGCGGATTGACATTGTAATTAAATGAAATAATGTTTTAGTTTTAAACCACTTTATTATACACATATACTTAAGTCAACTAGTTTCAGTTGGACCCAACCTTCTTCAGGACAATATAGTATATTGTTGCGTACGGTCCTACCACCTAGGGAGGCTGGACGATCTCCACCGGCTAGTCAGGGGAGAACACGAAATATTGTGGGTACGTTGCCGAATTCAGATCACCTACTTACCTCGTACGACATCTGATGATCATCATCGGAGGATATGTGTGTTGGTGTAGCTACACAAGTGTCGGTGTGAATTGAAGGTTATTCCAGAATAAAATCAAAATTAAATGTAACAAACAGAATAAATTTTAATCATGAAAAATTACAAATAGCTGAATTGTTGAGAATTCTTGCTGTATACAAAAAACTAACTTATTTCTATCCCATTATAACCCCAGTTTAATAAAAAAGATACCAAAGTCGTGATGAATCAACCTGAAGAATATGTTCATAACTTAGCTGGTTCACCCTCGTCGCGGCGCTCCGTCCAATATCCAAGATAGTACGCAGAGTTCGAGATGATAATTCCTGTTTGCTGAGCGTCTATTATCTCGGCAAACTCATCCCAAAATGTCCTTCCATATTGTCACCAGTTTATCCATTTGGCCTGGCAGGACCCAAAAACTCTGTCAGACATATAATCGTAGTGAGTGTCCGGCACAATAGGTTGACACATTCCTCACGGGATCCGATCATCCGAGTCTGGTCCGCTTGACCCTGGAAGGTTTGTACTCCATCACACAGGGGCGGCCTTGTATAATTTCTTGTAGATCTTTGACCGCCGGCCGAGCCGTCGGCATAAATGACCAACTAGCTCTGTCCGTTCGCACCTCGCTCTCCCTTCCCGTAGCAATATTTTTCATAGAATTTTTTTTTAACTGGTGATACCAACGAATAATTCTCAAAACCCTTTTATTTTAATGTTATTACAAATTGAACATTTAAGATGACGTGACGAAACTTTATTTCGTTATAATATATTCTAATCTAAGTACAGATATTTAAATATGAGGTTAAGAAGACAGAGCAACAGTATATCAGAGTGGGACAGAGTATCAGGTAGGTGGATGGAGAGAAGGGAAGGGATTACATGGGAACAACTTTAATATCGGACCTTCTTAACCTCGTATTTAAATATCTGTACTTAGATTAGTCTATCTACTATATTGCCCTGAAGGATGTTGGGTCCAATTGAAACTAGTTGACTTTAGTATATGTGTATAATAAAGTGATTTAAAACTGAAACGTTATTTTATTTAATAATCATTTATTAGAAGAACACATTCTTATTGGGAAGTTGTAATTATTCAGAACATAGGTCTGTGATATTTTAAATATGAATTAAATATATAAATTAGAAAGATATACATATAAAATCAATTTTATCGAAAAATATTGTTGATGCGCCACCGGGATTCGAACCTGGATCTCTTTCCAAACCGGGAAAGGTACATTATCCAACTATGCTACAGCGACGATATTTTTAGCGACAAATTTCCGAACCTACATGTTACCTTTTTGATATTAATACATTTAATCGTTCCATTATTTGAAAGAGCCATCTACCTTATTTTTACGGAATCTCAAATACTTTTGAATAATCTAATAGCAAACGCCAGAATTATCAATATATTTTTATTAAATTTTGGACACATTGATACAACTTTATTATCAGGAGAACACATTCTTATTGTGAAGTTGTAATTTGACGCTAAAAATATCATCGCTGTAGCATAGTTGGATAATGCACTTTCGCCGGTTTGGAAAGAGATCCAGATTCGAATCTCGGTGGTGAAACAACAATATTTTTTGATAAAATTGACCTTCCGCTGGCAACAGACAATTGGAACGTTTGACGTATTATATAACAAGTATGAAGTGAAACGGTGAGTCTTAGTGTGTACACGGTAGACTACGAATGCTGAGAGTTGTCTCCAATCTCAAGAGAGCATAATCCATTTTTAAGAGATTGTTTCAAGCCTGAAATCTCATAAAAATCTCACCAAAGTAGACTCGCGGCATTATCATGAAATAATTGATTAGAAATGGACAGTATGGTTCGGTCATGTAGAACGCATATTTATTAATTCTTAATATAAAGCATACACAGGTTTATTTATATATGCTCTAATATAAATAAGACAAAAATTTTCCTTTTAAATACAACTTATCTTGCACATATTTGCTTTGTTTCACATTGAATCTATGTAGTTTGTCTTTCTTTCTTATATAATTTGGCATTTCATTAAAAATCTTCATCGCACTGTACATCATCGATTTTTGAGATTTAGCTTTTTTCCTGAATGGCAGTCTCAGTATATCTTTTTCTTTTGTACGATGTTCGTACTCATGTTGATTTGCACAAAATTTTCTTATAAATTTTGTCAATATTTTATAAGTGAGGATAATAAAAATAAATACCATGGCATTGAAATATATTTTCTAATTAAAGTTAGCGTGGAGATGAAAAAAAAATACCGCACGAAGCAGGAATCTCGTATGGTCGTGATATTAATTTTTCTGTTCTTAAACGAAGGTGGGGGAAAACTTTTTTTTTGTATCAAAATATATCTCCAATTCAGTAGACGTTCAATGTAAATGATTCGAAATTTGGCAGATATTCAAAATGAATAAACCCTTCAAAACCTAGCTATCCCGATCCGCCTACATCTTGTCTTTCTGGTGGATTTAATTTGTCTATACATTGCCTTTAATATAAAATATTGTTTAGATCTAATGAGTACATATCGATAACTCCGTTTGAAGAGTCTTAGCAAAAATGATGAAAATCGCACACCACGAGTTTTATTGAAAATTATGAAATATTAAAATGTTACTAATTAGAGATATAAATTAAGTGAATGGTATAGAAACAAACAAATATATATAATGTTGAATTCTGTTTTATGGTGGAGCATTATCTTCGAGTGGGTGCAGCAAGATATTATTATTATTATAACACACGCCCTGGAATTCAGGCATTAACATAATTTGTAAAATAATATAAAATTTCATTAGAAATGTAATACACAAAGAAAAAAATTACATAATATCAGCATTTGTTTCATAATCAAAATTAAAAATAAATATAAAATGTGAAGTAGAGCAATTTATCCGTAACCATTGAGTTGAGACACAAACAATTATAATAATATAGTCCTATAACGAGTTAAATTTACACCAAAAATATGAATTTAATATATTAATTAGAAATATATACATATACAATCAATTTTATCGAAAAATATTGTTATTGCGCCACCGGGATTCGAACCTGGATCTATTTCCAAACCGGGGAAGGTGCACCGCACCTTATTTAAAATATTAACAATATTTTTCGGAAAAAATGATTTTATATGTATATCTTTTTAATTAATATATTTAATTCATATTTAAAATATCACAGACCTATGTTCTGAATAATTACGACTTCACAATAAGAATGTGTTCTCATATTCATTCCCCAAGAATGCAATCTGGGGACTGCGGAGAACGATGAATTGTGTCTCGATGATCTCAATGGTGCGTTAAAGTCAAGCAGACCAACAATCTGGGGGCAGTCTATCATACCATTGATGATTATGTATAAAAATATATGGTCGGTCATCGTACGTCTCACTGATAAGTTGAACAAGTACAGACGAAGGTAAGGAGATAATTATAATTGATATTCTCAGAGCGTATGTAAGAAATGTACAAAAAATTCAACTTTGCTATTATTAATGAATCATTGTACGTTATACGGTACATCGAATAACGATAATACATGAACCGGTAAAATACGATGAAATGAAACATTATTTGAAAAAAATACGGTTAGAATTCAGAAAATAAAAAACTCAATTATCGTCTTACATGCCCTATTTCTAAAAAATATATTTGTATGGAGCGTTTAACCCCACGTAGTACAATCTACCTCATATTACAATATGTACTTAAAAATAATTTATCCTTTACTACCGAAATGAGTGTGGGTCGTTCGTCAAACCAGAGTAATTATTTTACAATTCGCGTTGGAATTATTTAGAAAGCACGCCTGGAGATGGAGAATGCAGTATAAACAGCCCTTGTCTCACATCCCCTGGCGCCTCACCACATGTCCTGTCTGGAGGACCTACTCAAACAGCCGCCTACGTAAATATCCTTTCTCTTATATCAATATTTGCTATCTGCTGTTACACGTTCGTGGAATTAATATTACTGAATAAACAAGATCACGTGATCGGAAGATCCTTAAATTAAGGAGACTTAAAGGGAGTACAATATTGGATTTTGATAAAATTTAACTTGAGAGGCTTTACGAGATATCTTATACAGAATGAATATTATGTTCCAAGTCGGTGTTGTTTTTGAATAACTAAGAAATGATATACATTTTTTTATTTGAATTTTATTTATCGATTACTTTATTTATTACAATTATGTATGGTATATGATATTGGCCAAGTTGCCGCCTCCTTGAACCATATTTTTCATAATATTCTCGCACACTTCGCGTGTTATTTCAGCAAATTTATTAAGAATATTATCCTGTAGCATCGGAATTGTTATTATCTTATTGGCCTTTCCTTTCATGTACTCTCACAAAAAAATAGTCGGGAGCCGTCAAATCAGGTGATGGAGGAAGCCAGTCGATATCACCACTTATGCAGCCGAGAAAAATCTCTCGGGGTGGTACCGTCCTGTTGAAACCACATGTGTTGCAGACCCAATCGACCCAATTCGTCCACCAAGAAGTTTTCAAACATGTGAAGATAGTAATCACAGTTAATGGCTACAGCATTGCCATTATTATTTCGATAAAATGTTTCAATGACTTCAGCACGTTATTGAGGCATTAGATGATCCAGAATAAATTGTAATTAAGTATAATCTACGATTTCCAAATGCGAACTGCCAAACCAAAGTGGCGGGAACATAATATTCACCCTGTACCTATATAAAATCCCAATGTCTATGTGTATATCATCAAACTTAATAAAATAAATCTACACGTGTTATTGCAGTGAAGATTTGACCTTAAAATACCTACAAATTAATATAGAAAACAAGTCTACTGTTAAATATTTGAAAATTAGAACATTGCAATATTACTATATTATAAGTAGGAAAATATTAAAATTTTTTAAGAACACATTCTTATTGTGAAGTTGTAATTATTCAGAACATAGGTCTGTGATATTTTAAATGTTTACATTGTCCATCATTGTCTGTGATACAACGTGCTTTTTGATCTAGCTCGCCTATGATCGAACGGTCGGGGGTCCGAGCCTCATTCCAGGAGACCAGTAAGTTAGTCCAATTTTCATAACACAAGCGTTTAGCTTAATTTGAAAATAATAAGAATATTGAGTGACACTAGTCCGTGCATGCACATTTAATAAAAATAAAACTTTCAAATAATAAAACATCATTAATTAATACGGCGGTTAGGTACTTTGTAGTGAAACAAGATTATTTTAATTTTTCACAAACTAAATTTTGTACTACACATGCGTTGAGTTATTTTGTAACTTTTATAGTTTCGAGAAGTGCAGTGCAGTTTCTCTCATCGTCAGTAAATCAAAATAATATTTGATGATGACAGGGACTGCATCCCTAATTTAGTGAAAAATTAAAACAATAAATAAAAACTAGTTTTTTTTTTACCTTGACTTATTTATGTATACATTAATCGGGTTAAAAAAAAACCTGATCACGGAATAAATGCATTATTATTAGTATTATTATTTTTTATTATTAGATCTCAAACTATTTGTTACTTGATTCGATTATTTGATTAATTCGTATTTAAGCTTCTTAATAAAGCAAATTTGTTTGTATTTATTTGTAATGAAGAGAGAGAAATAAAAAATAAAATTTTGGTTAGATTCTTGCCCTCAAAATTTGATACCTACTTGAATTGAATTTATATTTGAATTATACAAAATCGAAAATCGTTTTGTGTATATAAAAATAGAGATTATCATATTAATGTCTAGTGTTGTGTAATAATATGTATTTTGAAAGGTTATTTAATGTCATATCTGGAAAGAATGTATTTTTGTCAAAATTTATCGTAAATCTACGATACGTAATTTTATTTGTTTAAGACAACTGAAAGAGTCGTTTGAAAGCATTGCCAAGCGCTAGCGAGACACTACGTGGACTGCAGATGCCATCTGGCAAAACTTCCGTCAACTTTAAGTTGTTAACGTCTATTGTTTGCCAGGGGTCGGTGGTTGTCTCAGAAATACCTTATTTAATTACTGCATATATGGGGCGGAGGGTAGTTTCGCTTCTGTTCGTGCCAAGCGTGATAAATTGCATTCTTGACTTTTCTGGTATCCAGATTACACAAGTTTTGTATAACCGTGTTTAAACAATGGAATCAGGACGACACGGAAGTACGATTTTAGTAAAATCTGACTACAGTTTTGATAAATATACAGAATTATTTATTTTATTACATAATAATTAAATGGTCCCAGATTAAATTGATTGAATATACATAAATGTCTATATAGGCAAATTAACGCATTCTATATAGGCAAATTATGAATGAAGTATAAATTTATATATATGTAACCTTTCGGTACATAACTTATAATATATATTTTTTTAAATACAGATATCAATCACACAAAAATATGAAAAAATCAAACTGATACAATATTGCTAAATTCATTTAAGTGAAGTGAAGATCAAGAAGTATTAGCGGATAACGAGGATGCCACGAAAGGGCATCTGGGAGACGTACATCAATTTACACGGAATAGAATTTGGGAAAAATTGGCGGTTAAAAGATTTCCAAATCTCAGATACGCGGACGATACAACTTTGATCACTACATCAGAAGAAGATATGGTAGCACTGCTCTGGCGCATTGACGAAGAAAGTACAATGTTGGGCCTAGAGGAAAATAAGAAAAAAACAAATCTATTGATCATAGATCGATATAACCAACATCCACAAACAGATGCCCTTCTAGACCTTGAAATTGTCAAGGAATTCAATTATCTCGGATAGACTGACAACGGCAGCTGCGAGCCAGAAAGTAACAACAGATAGGTATGGCGAAAAATTCTATGTCCAGACTTGACAAAAAACAAACGAAAGTCAGGCTTATACAATCTCTGGTGCACTATTTACCAGAACAATGATAAAACTTTTTTTTTTTACATCAACTTACTTACAATCCGAAACAAACGAAAATATAAGGAAAACCTTAAGATAGTATCAGTGCCAAAAATGAATACCAAATTAGGTCAACGAACTTTCTTGTTTTGTGCAGCGCGTATTTTTAATAAATTGTCACAAGACCTTAAAGGGTCTAAAGTCATTAACGATTTTAAATTAAAAATAACAAAGTAACATAACTTAATCTAACTACTTACACATTGTGTCTCCAACTATTATATATACTATATTGTTAGGAGAACATATTATTATTGTGAAGTTGTAATTATTCAGAACATAGGTCTGTGATATTTAAAATATGAATTAAATATATTAACAGATCCAGGTTCGAATTCCGGTGGTGCAACAACAATATTTTTCGATAAAATTGATTTTATATGTATATCTTTTAAATTAATATATTTTAATATACTATATTGTAGACAAATATCTTTTTATAACTTTTATTACAATAACATTTTATAACTTCTGATTGTACCTTAACACATTAAATTACTACATTAAAAACCGTACAGGTGATTGCTTTAGAACAGGTCACGTCTAGTAAAGTAATTACCTTTATTTTCACACGTATTATTTCATGTTACAAAAATAAATAAATAAATTGTATATTTTAATATGATGCGGAATCATTAATCCTGAAAGCAAGGGAGAGAACACAGATTTATGTCCTTGTGATGTGATGCTGGAGATACATGTTGCATATATCATGGACGGCAAAACGCACGAATATCTTCATTCTGTAGGACAGACTTTCAACCATTTGCCTGATATGAATCTTTCAATATTTTTGACGTATTGCGAGAAATGAAGATATCGTGGAGAAGCTTGTTGTGGTGGACCACGTAGAAGGATAATGAGAAAGAGAATTATTCCACACCCGTTGGATTGATCAACTGAAAAGGACAACAGGCACTTATATAGTGACAGCTTAAGGTTTGTAGGATGCCGAGAAAAGTGGAGAAGCATAGTCAAGAAAGCGAGAGTTCATGAAGATCGCTATCCTCAGTCATGGGATGTGGATGTGTGTGTGAGAATAGTATTATGTGAGATGTTTGAAACGTGTATCTAAATTAATTAAGAATTAAGTATGTTATAAAATCACATATATCTGTTCTATTTTTTTTTTAATATTATATCTTTTCAATGTTTGCATTTTTATTTTAGTATACAAGTATCAAAATATGTGGATTTATTAATAAATAGTGGTATAAAAAAAGTATTTTTTATTATCTGGATGTAATGTTTGATTGTAAATTATCATTCATTCCCCACATTGATTCTATAACTAAAAAAGGTCTCAAAATGTTGGGAATTGTTTTGCGGCTTGCAAAAAAAAATTCAGACCTGCACACGTATAAAGTCCTCTACACTTCTCTAGTCAGACCACAGGTAGATATAATTCAATCATATGGACGCCACACTTCATTGCTCACATGACGGCGATTGAAAGAATCCAGATAAAGTTTCTAAGATTCATTAATTTGAAATTAAATATACGCTCTGAGGATATCAATTATGATTATCTCCTTAGCCGTCTGAAATTGTTAAAATTATCAGTGAGACGTACGATGACCGACCTTATATTTGATGGTATGATAGAATGCCCCCAGTTTGTTGGTCTGCTTGACTTTCAAGCACCATTCAGGTCATCGAGACACAATTCATTGTTCTATTACAGTGGTAATGTCAGAACTCATGCATAAGTTAAATCCGCAGTCCCCAGATTGCATTCTTTGGATTGAATATGGGGAGGTAGTCGACATTTTTGCTGTTAATTTAACTCGTTATAGGACTACATTATTACATTTTTTTGTGTCTCAACGTAACGGATAAATTGCTTTACTTCACATTTTATATTTATTTTAAATTTTTATTGTGAAAAAACATGCTGACATTATTTTTTTCTTTTCTTTATGTATTGCACTTCTGATGAAATTTTCTGTTATTTTACAAATTATGTTAATGTCTGAATAGGGTGTGTATAATAATAATAATAAAATAATAAATATATATATATACTATTTGTATTTGTTTGAAATATTTGCGCACATTTTACTAATCACAATGTCCTACGACAGACTATGTATAATAGAATTACAAATCAATTAGATTCTAAAAGTCAGACACAAGGTCATGGGAAGGGGTAATCCCAAGTAATCGATAAACAATCAACTGAACCTAACATCTAACCTTATTTTAAAATTGTTTACAAGAACCTCACACTCTTCCCGTGCTTATTTCACTATTCCTGAATCAGATCTAAGGCGTCTGATAATTATAAGTTAAATAAAATAAAAAATAAAAACTTAAATCGACATAATAAACACAAATCTTTATAAGCTATTTTCGGATCATTTATACTGAAATAATTTTCCCGTTTAACTATACTCCTACGTCTGTTCGTCACAAATCGAATATTGAATGAAAGTTTAATTTTCTTTTTCTTATTCTTCATCTTCTTCTTTCATCAGTACATCAGTAATGCTGTTTACCATCTATAGTACTAAAGATCACTGTAATTTTTTGATACATATATTTTATCTGTGTATCTTCCTAAGCGATTTATTTAAAATTGGCTTTTAACATTATATGAAAATAAAATAAATGATTTATTTTCATAAGAATGTATAAATAATACTAAAATATTATATATATATATATACTTTTATTTTTATTTTAGAATAGATTCAGTTAAAGAAACAATAACATGTGTTAATGATGTTTTTTGAAACCGGCAGATGTATTTTAATTCATTAAGTGGTTAATAAAACAACGTTAACAATTTAATAAAATGGATTTTAACCACAAAGTTGATTTTACTAATCCTAAAAATATTAAAATAATACTAAAATATTACTTCTCCAATATTATCGAAATTACTTTGTGGCCAAATATTATGTAAATAATAAGATAAAACACTTTGTTTAAACCACTATTTATTGATAAATCAAAATGTTTCGATAATTATGTTATCTTCATCTGAAAACAATGTATACTTAAATTAAAAATGTAAGCATAGACAAAAAATACTATAAAAGTGGTAGGAACTACTGTTTAAACTAATTTAAAAGGTTAAAATTAAATACTATAAATAACCAGAACCTTTTTGCAAATAGTCACCTTTTAAATTTGATTTATATACTACTTATACTTTTATAGATTTGTTTTTATCTATGCTTACGTTTTTAATTTGAGTATTGTTTCCTCAAGAATATACCATAGGTATCGAAACATTTTAATTTATCAATAAATAGTGGTTAAAAGTGTTTTATCTTATTATTTATACTAAAATATTATTTTGTCCGGAAGATGTTATGATTATAACGAAAAACGCTTTATTTTTTATGTATTTACGTTGACGTGACGTGATATTAATCACTTTTTTATAAAATAAGTTAGTCATCAAAACATCAGCTGTTTGTAAAAAAAGTATATTCGATTTTTCAAACAAGTAAAAACAAAATAAGTTTTTTGAGCCACTCAGTAATTAAGAACTTAAAGTAGCGTACAAAGACTTGATTCCTCTCCGCAATCTATAAAACACCCCAAGGAGACAGGATTAATCCAATATTTTTAAAACAAAGAACCACCTGCTGCCGATGCGTCCTCTGGGGTTGTAGAACGACCGCGAAGTTGGGGTTGGTAGCTGATTTATTCTAAAGGAATTTAAATAATGTACAGTGTGCAGAGATAGCGTGATTCGTGATTAGTATCTTTGCTTAGTATCTTAAACCTTTATTTATTCCATTTTATATTTTTGCAATATATATATATATATTTATATTTTTTAAACAGAGACAAACTGCCACTTCTGAAGCTTATTGCCGTATGATTGATGAGATTTTAGTGCCGCAGTTGCAAATATTTCTCAGATACAATAACAGATCGCAGTTTCAACAAGACAGGGCAATTCCACACACTGCAAGGGTCTCGATGGAGAAGCTGAGGGCAATTTTCTAAATTTTCAAAAATCTAAAGTGTACAATAATAATCCTCGAACATGAGGGTTCTGTCAATAGAGTGCATTGCAAGAAGTGGACGTCATTTAATAATAATAATAGTTATTATTATTTATTTATTTGATTCTTAGTACAGTGTGTTATCATCAGATAAACATTTCAAAAAAGTAAGAAATACATTTGGGTACCCTGCCTGCTACACTAGTAGCACACTGTATTATAGCAGACAGTGTTTTTCCGGTATAGTAGTTAACAAAGTGCAATGATCAATGTACAAAAAAATATATATAAAGAGTTAAACAAGATGTCATTAGATTAGATACATAATATATAAAATTTAACGTAAATGCATTGTTCAATGTATAAGATATATTATATGGTATATGTAAAATGTAAAATAAGATTCAATTAAATAACATAATTACAACAAAAAATATCCTATATAAACACGACTAAAATATAATGTACAAATATTATTACAGTATCAAAAAAGACGTCAGAATAATGCTTGCTAATTGTGCAAATTCATTGCGAAAATCGTGGTTCAGTTCGGGAAACTTACCGTGCACTACGTCCATTTTACGGTTGACATAATCGTCCATCCGAGCACGTAATTCGAATAGCCATGGATTGTTTTCACACCACGCATACTCTAATTGATAATACGCATCCGCAGAGACGTCGTATAAATACGCACCGAAGAAGCTGTTGCTGCAGTGGAGCGAGTGTTGAATGAGTCGATTCGCCATCGTGCATAGCAATTTTTCGCCTTTTTGTTCCCCAATTAAATGGCATTAATGTAAAAGAGCTGTATTTTCAACAAGACGGCGTAACATTTCGGTAAATACATGCAACATAAAATTTATATTTTAGATAATCCTAAAGAAAAAAAAAAGTGCTTAGGAATGACTAGTGAAAAACCAATTATGAAAAGGGAATCGTATAAAAACAATTATTTTACATTATTTTCTTATTTCTTCATTCTTCTGACACACATACGTATCCATTGCATCCAGTCTACTTTCCTTCCGCTTCTGCCAGCTCTAGGCCTCACTTCCATACATCAGTGTCGGTATCAGAACTCTATTTAATTTGTATTTATATGTTCCGAGTAATATTGCAACTTCACAATAAAAATGTGTTCTCCTTAAAAATAATATTCTGTTTATTAGTTTCATATTAGTGTGAAGATTTCATCTATGTTAGTATTTAAAAAAAATCTAGTGTATAAACTATATGACTAGTGTGTATATGACTAGTGAAAAACCAATTATGAAAAGGGAATCGTACAAAAACAATTATTTTTTCCATTTAATCCGTTGTAAAGTTAATACGTTGGTAAAAATACAATTTGTGATATGAAAGACAGAGATCACACACTATTTTCACAGTGAAAAGAACAACAAACATACAAATATAATTGTCTCTTTCTCACTAATTAAATGAAGAGAGATAAGAAGGAAGGACACATTGTATACGACTTAATGAATGCTCTAAATTATGTTATTAATCATTTTTTCAAAATTGAATCCTCAATATTTAGAGTAAATTCTTGCCATTAAAGCCATTTAAGCCAATACTGTGTTTTATTTCATTATAAATTTCTACACCTCTAAAAAAACACTCTTTACTTATCAATCTCAAAACATAACATAATTTATGGTTGTTGTTTACAAATAAGAATATCGACTCGAAACAATCTTTGAGATATAGATTATACTTCCATGAGATATTTTGGAGACACCTTATCTTACTGTGTACACACTTTGAAGAAAGTGTTTATTTGTGTTATCAGTATAGGTGTTAATGAATATGAGTGTTTAGCAGATCTGTTTGAATATCAAATTGGGAGCCCCGACCTCCCCTGTGCTTACTGTGTTCACTGATATTGCGGTGCACATGTAGACGCGTACGCGGATATATGTCTACGTGTCTGGCTGGAACGGACAGATGAAATAAGATAATAACTTACAGTTGATGGCGTTTATTGAAGTATGATGCATAATTTACAGTACACAAGCCGAGGTAATAAAAAAATTATGTCTATGGTGAAAAGTGTTAACTGGAAGCGTGTTCTGGAAACCGGCCAAGAGAGAAGTAAATAGTTAAGGCTGGTGTACTTTTAAGGTTGATACGAGCCTAGTTTGTCAACCAGATAACTATGAGGCGCATTCGGGGCCTCCATAACACCAAGTCTCAAAGATTTTCTTTCTCATACACATCAAATTTTAATACATTGACTATTGATATTAAATTTGTCAGTTGGGTGAATTTTAATAAGAATTAACAATTATAATTTAACACTTTCTATTTTTCTTTAAATTATTTAATACATTTCAAATTAAATAGTTGTATGTATTTATGATTCTAGGTGGCGTTAATAAGTACGTATCAAGTGTCGCTGTTAAATCGAGCATCATGTATATGGGTTTGAGTTTAAGTCTCTTTCTACCAATCTCAAGGTGATCTCTGAGTTATCATCAGAAGAAAATCCCAACAAGTGTATTGAGATTTATCTCATCGTGTCTCAATCCGTTGTCACGGCCCATTACAACATAACATAACATCAAGTGAATTACTGGGCAAATAAGTTTTTATGAATGTGCTTAGGTGAAGTGTTGTGTATTTGAGGTATACGAGGTGGACTTGTTGAGGAAAAAAAATAGGCAATTTTTTTTGACCTGTAATAAATTGTCGTAAAAAATATCTATATCTTTATATTTATTTACATTTTATAAGTTATTATATTAAATTTGTATAAAATAAAAATAAAACCCGGTGTTAAATAAATATTTCAAGTTGTCCGTACCCTCATGACTTAGGATTGCAATAACGACTATATTCCTCTACACTTCTCTACATTCTACATCGATTTCTCATAGTGGGTGGGTAGATCTACCGCTTTCTCTAGATCTACATTGCCGACCAACACAGCTACTACAAGCTGTCTTTTCTTTTAGTAAAATTTTCGAAATTTGAAGTATTCGTTTAAACCACATAGAATTAATCTTAGGTGCATAAAATTTAAAACAAATTAATGACGGCCGGGTGAAAAAGCATTTTCAGACAGTCGAATTTTGAGCTGTCATCATGGTTTTTATTATTATTGATACGTATGTAGAAGAAAACACATTTTTAGAATTTGACTAAAGAAAGGTCAGAGTGACATTGTTCAGCGACGAAAAAAGTTAGGAGAATTTTTAACGTCATATGAAACTTTACAATTAAACGAATGTAAATTCCGCAAATATATAAAAATGTTAGTGTCAACCTTTGACTACATATAATATTAGAAAAAAAATATTTTCACATTGTTTTTGTTCAAAGATCATCTCGAACGTCAACACAAATCGCTGTTCAAACACAAACTGGTTTGAACTTGCACGCTCACGCGACGCCGAACGCAAACAAGCACGCTCCTAGCACCGCTTTAGGCGACCGACACTCAGGACACTCGCATTTATAAACATAACATTGTTATGCACGCTGAACGCCTCTAGCGGTAACTCAGGCCTTACACTCAAAGTATGCGTGGTTATGTATGTAGGGTATTATAAATACATACATTAAATACTCTTCATATTTCTGCAAGGTGTTATAATCATTGACCTTGATTATATTTTAATTTATTTGAATGAAAATACATTTTATTGTAATGTTGCAGTTTCGGAACAATTGTTATTATTACAAATTTTTCTATAGATGGATTTTTTCTGAACACTTTTCTAATTTGTTTAAAAAAATGATTATCGATAATGTGCCTAAGGTATATATTGTTATTATAAGGGCAGCCTTTCAAAACTAATTGGTCTGTTTGCATTTTTTTATTTATTTTATATTATTCATTAATATCAGAAGTTATACACTAGATTTTTTTTAAATACTAACTTAGATGAAATCTTCACACTAATATGAAACTAATAAACAGAATATTATTTTTAAGGAGAACACATTTTTATTGTGAAGTTGCAATATTACTCCGAACATATAAATACAAATTAAATGGAGTTCTGGTACCGACACTGATGTATGGAGGTGAGGCTTAGTGCTGGCAGAAGCGGAACGAAAGTAGACCGAATGCAATGGATGCGTATGTGTGTCAGAAGAATGAAGAAATAAGAAAATAATGTATATCTTATATTAGTATAGTGAATAATATTAAGAAAGGATCACTAAGGTGGTTTGGTCATATGGAACGGATGAATGAGGAGAGAATGGTAAGGAAGATATATGACGCAAATATTGTTGGCACCATAAATAGAGGACGTCCGCAGAAGACTTGGCACAATCAGGTAAAACAGATACTGGAGGATGGTCCTGTTAGAAATCCCAATAATCGGCGATCTTGTATGAGAAGATGTATGAATGTGTGTAAGGCGAGAATTATGTGTCAGGACAGAAGAGTGTGACATTCTATCCTCTCTGCCTACCTTCTGTAAACAGCGTGATGGTAAGTTAAATGTTTCAATGAGAAATATATACAGATAAAATCAATTAATGGAAAAAATATTTTTGTTTCTACCGGGATTCGAACCTAGATCCTGTCCTATCTGAGAAAATGCGTTAACTAATTTTCGAACTTATATGTTGCACTATCAACTAGAAAGATATATAGAAAAAATCAATTTATCGGAAAAATATTTTAGTTCATATTTTTATTTTATCCCGGTAGCAACTAAAATATTTATTTCTATACAAGTTGATACATTTAAATTGTATTATAAATATGTTATAATAAAAATAACAATAATGTGTTTATTCCAGCGTGATCAGGTTTTTTTTAACCCAATTCGCCATAGAGATATATTATTTTATGCATTGAAGTTACGAAATAAATATATAAAAGGGTAAAATCAGTTTTGCTTAAACCAATGTTTTTTCAAATTTCTTCAATATTATTATTTGTAGAGGGTTGGGGGTAGAAGTTACTAGATAACAGAAAGCTTTCTAAGAAAATATGTGTTCTTTATTCGCATACATACACAATATGTGTGTATGTGTGTATTAAAAACAGAAAACAACTTGGCGCCCGAAGTCTATGTAAATGAAAAGTGTATTTTGGTGTCCAACTACCTAAAAAAGCATGTGTCCTGAATCGTTTAATTCAAAAAAATCGCTCGTAAATCTAAAACACCTAACAAAAGTGTAAAATAATAATTTAATAAATTGTATATAAACTCGCATACATGAGGCGCATTTTTTAAGTATGTAATGTTGGCAGATGTTTCCCGGTGTAGCATTGCGGTTGCGATGTTGCGCATGCGCAATGGTTTCCGTCATCTGTTGACTCACCTCATGTAACGTTAGAGACATTCACATAGTGTGGCCATTTTGTAGTGAGTGGTTGAAATGTTCAAGACAATAGATCAGCCCGCCAACTGTGAGATATGCTCCGTGATTCTTTTCTTGAATGCACGAAACATGAAATTAGCTGACATTCATCGTCAAGTGTGTCCTGTTTTGTCTTGATTTGGCGCCAAGTGGCAAGCGTTTTGATGACCATGTTGAATTCAAATACGGAGTACAGACATGGTTTTATGACGAAGGTATACAACAATTGGTGCTCCGTTATGACCAGTGCATTAATAATGATGGCGACTATGTTGAGAAGTAGTTTAAGGTGTGAAGCGTTCGAAGAAAGTCAAATATTGTAAAATTGATGATGTTTCTTTAAAAAGAAATACGTTACGGTACTTCCTTAAAAAATGCGCCTCGTACATATGACTATTGCTCATATAAACTCAGAGTAATACACCGCCGTGACTTTTCGTATCCTTCAGAGCCACTTTTTAGAGAATTTCTGGTTTTGGATATAAGACAATGATATGTGCTGAATATATTAAATAGCTTTCTTAGGACAATATACGCTCCATCTGTGAGGACTGAAATATATTGTACCACAAGAGCAAATAAGCGTAAAATAGTTCCAAGAATGAAAACTAGTTTTACCTTTAAAATTAGCAATATTAACTTTCTGGTTAAAATTCATATTCCAACTTTCATATTCAAATATTCAGGATTCCACTCCATGATACATCGTTTAGTCAATATTTCTATGTCAACATCCAATTTCAATATTGAATTGAATACAATTAAAAAAATACCAGTTAATAACGGGTATAATACAGATTTGATTGACACTATTTTAAAAAATAAATTAAAAGAATATAATAATCAATTTTTATATAAATCACAGATAAAACATAATGATAATAATGATTATTGGCGTAGGATTTTATACATAAATAACTTTTCGAATCAAATATCTAAACACCTACCACGAAACATTAGACCAGCATTTTATACAAATAACAGTAAAGGAAATTTACTCATAAATTCTAAAGACAAAGATGATAAATTTAACAATTCTGGTGTCTATAAACTTAGTTGCATGGATTGTGCTGCATTTTATATTGGTAAAACGGGTAAAAATTTTAATATAAGAGTAAGGGAGCATTTGAGATGTTTGAACAATAGTGGGTTTTCAGAATTTCTAATCATTTGATAGAAAATGGTCATGGTTTTGATAAAAAAATGGGATTGTCAATTTTGCACATAAACGGCGTTGTTCACAAATTAAATCATTTGGAATCATTGGAGATAAATAAAGTGTGTAATTTAACTACGAGTCCCATTCTAAAAATTTTTGCTAAAAATTATTCAAATAAATTTGTATTAAGTAACAATTTGAGTTAGGTACTAAATTTATTTTTTTAAATAATTGTTTTGATTTTTTTAAATAGATTTTGGTAAAGAAACAATAATATATGTTTTAGTTAGTTATGACATCCTGAAAAAAAAGGTATTTTTTTAATCCGGTAGATGTATTTAAACTCAATTAAGTGGTTAATAAAACAAAGATAATAAATAAAAATATAAAACTAGTTTTGGTCAAAGATTATCAATCTTTCAAGCTCCCAGAATATACAATCAAATTGGAAATAAAATTAGAACTTTAATTGATATTAAGTCTTTTTAAAAGGATATTTCAAATTGGTTGTTGCAATAAGGAAGAGAATGTACAGAAAGTAAACATTTTTATATAATGAAATAATTCTTAAAACTACTTTTCTGTGTTTTGGTCTTGCTTTTTTTCATCTACCTTATATGTACTTACATTGTATTGTATTGCACATTGATATTTTTTCTTCTCTTTTTTATATACTTTTTTATATATTTAAAAAATATTTTCACATTATATGCTATGTATGTATTCGATCTTATTGTGTTTTGCCTTTAATGAGTTTTGGTTTGGTAAAATGTATTTGTTTATCAATTTGTCCTAAAACAGGCTTGTCTAGTCTGGCAATGCATTTAAAATGTGTGTAAAAATACGTTACAAACTGTCTTTTTTTTTTCTTTTTGCAGTTGTACAAATGTTAAATGTCTAAAAAAATAATAAAAAAATTCTCGATAGCCATAGCTAAAAAAATTTTTTTTATTGTCCATTCGCTGACGTGAATTCTAAGAGAGCCATTTTTAGTTTTGTGAAAAACACGGTAATTTTAAGTTTTGAATACGTAGAAAGAGATAAATCAATAGTTAATTTTTTTCTTGTAACGAGATTAATACATGAAATTTTTCTACACACGTGTACATTGCTGGAAGTTTTTATAATGTTATTCGAGACCTGGGCGAACCAGACTAGTAAAGTAAACATCGACGTTTTCTGATGGATTTCGCCTGTTGATACAATTATTAAACCTTTCCAGAAATATACAATTTTCAACTCAGAAACGATATGTGAACGGTTATAATTTTATACCGCATTTAAAAAATGGCCCAGAAATTGAGTTTTCATGTTTTCAGACGGTTGTCCCTTTCATGCAAGCATCAATTTTTAAGGGTGGGAAATAAAGGTCCGTGTCCCTTTTCCGCCCATATAATTTTACGTAATATACACACCTGTACCTGTATATATAAACGATTATGAATCGCTTTAGAAAATGTTTCCCGCCTCAGGTATGGTGCGGTGTAAGTAAATATGAATGTCACAAAATGAATATTAAAATTATAAGTAAAGAGAGAAATTAATGATATTTTAAATTATGACAGTTGTCGTTAAAGTTTGAATGATAGCTAAACGTGATAATACAGGTAACCCTCGTAGATCGCGCGAGATACGTTCTGGACATGGTCACGATAAGCGAAATTTCGCAATCAGCGGGGTATTTTAAAAAAAAAAAAATTTAAATCCGAAAAAAACACATTATTAATAATACTAATTTAATGTATTAATTATAAACATATACATATAAAATCAATTTTGTCGAAAAATATTGTTTTTGCGCTACCGGGGTTCGAACCTGGATCTCTATTTCCAATCCGGGGAAGTACCCTACCAATTGTGTTATAGCGCCAGTATTTTTCATGACAAATTTTCGAACCTGTATGTTACACTTTTTCAAATTAATACACCTGTCGTTCCATTATTTAAAACATCACAGGCCGTCTGTTCTGAATAATTACAACTTCACAATAATAATGTGTTCTCCTTAACATTATTAATAAATCAAACATTATTATAGTGATTTTCCAATTTGACTGCACCAGTGTGGAAATACTATCACAGATTCCCTTGGGTTATTTCCTCGTATTGTTCACTCATGTTGATTGAAGTGAAACTCGGTATGAATCTTGTAACAACACTTGTTTATTCCAATAATATATTTACAGCCCCCAGTGACGGCCTCTTTAATCTCATCACCCCCATCACTCATCTCACACACACACATACCCACTCATATAAAACTAACAGTTCTCACAATTATCAATAATAATAAATAAAATACATACGTAACATAATTCATTATTTTTGTTCCGCGTTGCAATAAATAATCTAGATTCCCTTGTTTGGTCTCTCCACGTTTATTATGCAAAATTAACAGATAACTGTTAAACTACGAGGGGCAAGTAAAAAATAAGGTTCCTACATTTTTTTCAGGTATAAGGTATTTTTTATTGCAATAAATAAGTAAACCATCTGAAAGCTTGTACTTTATTCTATTTTTCTACATAGTCTCCTGATTTTTCTATGCATTTTTCCTGACGAGTTATCCACTTCTGAAAACCCGCTTCGAAGAATTCCGCCGCTAGGCCGCCGATGAACTTGGTGACCGCTTCTTTCACCTCTTCATCTGTATTGAAGCGTTGTCCACCCAAGTGTTGCTTCAATTTCGGAAACAAGTGGAAGTCGCTGGGAGCAAGATCAGGGCTGTAGGGGGCATGGTCAAGCAATTTCCAGCCGAATTTGTCCAGTAGGGCGGTGGTCTGTCGAGAGACATGCGGGCGAGCGTTGTCGTGGTGCAGCCTAACGCCCTAACTCCTTTGCTCGTCGTGGACGTCTGTGCGTCCTTCGGAGAACTCCCTGCACCATTTTCGGACGTGTTGGACGCTGATGCAAGCTGTGCCATAAACTTCTTCCAACTGTCGATGAATTTCAACAGGTTTAAGCTTCTTCGCGTTTAAAAATCGAATCACCGAACGGATTTCACACCTGGCGGTAACGGCGATGGCGGGTTCCATAGCGGATGGCTGTCAGGCCTTTACTGAGCGTCGCAGCGTTTGCTCCCGGTAGTGGGGATGCAGTTAAGGGACCAACAATCAAGGCGGTGTTGCCGGATTTCGCCTAGCATCTCGCGTGGCGAGTGTACAGCGTAAGGAACCTTATTTTTTACTTGGCCCTCGTAGTTGTTACAGCAACGCTTTTCAGCACTCACTCGCTCGTAATCTTCGTCGTTTTCTTCTAAAAATTACACGCATTGACCGTGGAGAGAAAGGGCCTTTTCAATAATTTGTATACTTCACTTTTGCACGGGAAAAGGTTCCGAGACGTCATTTTCTTGAGACATAATATAGCAGTCCATTTCTTGCATTCATTAGTTAAAAGTTCACCGTATGATTTAACTAACCTAAGATTATACTGAGGGATAGACCCAAATGATGCATTGGCTCAACCGTTATTTTGTCTCACTCGCAACTTTACGTATATATGCGTATATGATTATGAGTGATTGAACATGAGTGAGCAAGAAAGATAGCACGCACGTGCGACCACTCATTATGATGATTCCTGGCACGTGTCAAAGCCAGACAAGTGCAAAAATTTTTTTTTTAAGATCTCGATATAACGAATCCGCTCTCTCCGGGGTAGTTAAGTTTGGGGATTACCCGTACATAAATAAGTAGTAGATATTTTAAGAATCTTCTTGGTTTGTATTACGTAATCGTTAAAGATAAACCATACCAAAATCTCAGATGTAAACATTTTTCTCTTAAATAAGCTCGTTATGCTTTTATATTCACTGAAAGTAGTATGAGTAGTAGTAATCTACATAGCGAAGCCGACTTTTTCCCAGCTAACATTTAACACATATCAGTAAGCTCAATCCTTCTGCATAGCCATATTAACAATCTAAACTTGAATAAAAGCGCAGGATTTGATGGAATCCTTCCCTTATTTGTACGAAAGTGCTTCTCTAATATTATTATTCCGTTGTGCTTACTATTCACTCAATCTCTCGATGAAGGTATTTTTCCAGACTAGTGAAAAAATTGATACATTACTCCTATCTTTAAATCTGATCAAAAAAAATAATGTAACTAATTACAGACCTATATCAAAACCATCAAAATTCAGCAAACTATTTGAAAAAATTGTTTACACCCAGATTTTCAGTGCGATTAAGTATCATATAAGCCCGCAACAACATGGTTCCACCGTTACCCATATGTCCACCTATATACATTATGTGCTCTCCGTGCACAAACCGATACAATGTACATAGATTACAGAAAAACCTTTCATAAGGTCAACCATCAAATATTAATTGACAAGTTATACAAATTAGGAATCCATGTAACAGAACCAAGTGGTGGTCATCGGCAGTTTTAAATCAGATTGGGTGCATCTCCTCCGAAGTCCCTCAAGGGAGTTTTCTAGGTCCACTACTATTCAGAACCGATATTAACGATATACACACATGCTTTTAATTTAACATTTTTCTTCCTTACGTGGATAATACGAAGATCTTTACCAAAGTGAGCTCCCTAGATAACTGCCATAAAATCTAAGATTATATCACCCGCGTTGCAACCTACTGCAAGGTGAACAAACTCCTCCTGAATGCTAAATGTTTTCAAATAACATTCTCAAGAAAGTTCAACAAAATTAATTTTACTTACACAATAGACAGCACTCAGCTAGAAAATAAAAGCGATGTTAAAGACCTAGGAATAATCCTCGATAGCAAACTTCTTTTCAAGAATCACATCGACCAAATTACGTCGAAGGCCTATAGAATGCTAGGATTAATACTTCAAACCTGCAAACACTTCCAAAATCCATGTTGCTTCAAAATACTGTATTACGCATTCGTTCGCAGTCACTTAGAGTATGCATCTCATATCTGGAACCCATGTCAGATTACATATATTGCGAGATTAAAACGAATACAATAGGTTTCTTCGATATCTTAATGTTAGATCTAATCTATTAATCTATTATTCAACTCCTATTTAGATGCAGCAAACTTTCACAATATGAAAACCATAGAATATCGAAGAACACGTGCTGACCAAATATTTATCTTTAAACTAATGCAAGTCCATATTAACTGTCTCAGCTAATTAGAATTAATATTCTTCCACACACCATCTAGACCCAGCAGTCCGCACTCTTCCACATTCAGTAAAAAAGTAAAACATCTTTCATACTAAATTCATTCATTATGTTAGTTCTATCACTGTCAAAATTCCTTAATAAAATTAAAAATTTAAAAATATATATTATAATTTCGACGATTTTTTTTCTCGGTGTGTGTAACTTTTAAGTGTGTTTTATTTTATTTTAATGAAAATGTATTTTTTGTTACATACGTATTACTTACTATCACGGCCGAGATGATAGAACACGGCAATCTTCTGTTCTGAAACACAATTCTCGCCTCATCCACAATCATACATCTCTTCATACAAACTCGCCGATTATTGAGACTTCTAACAGGACCATCCTCCAGTATCTGATTTACCTGGTGGTGCCAAGTCTTCCGCGGACGTCCTCTATTTCTGGTGCCATCAACACTTGCGTTATATATATTTCTTATCATTCTCTCTTCATTCTTCAGTTTCATATGACCAAACCACATATGTGATCCTTTCTTAATCGTACTCACTATAGTAAGATCAGCATAACATGTTTTCCTTATTTCTTGATTATTTACTCAGTCATAAATGGATCTGCCACATATACGCCTAAGTGATCTCATTTCCACTACATTCGGTCTACTTTCATTTCTCTTCTACCAGCTCCAGGCCTTACTTCCATACATCAGTGTCGATACCAGGACTCTATTATGTATGGCTAGTCTTGCCTCGGTTGACAAGTTCCCGTTAGATAGTTAATTCAATATAATATAATATAATTCCGTTTAAAGCTCCGATCACTTTATTCCCTGCAATCACCCTCCTTTTGATATCTTTCTCAGCCTTTCCGTTTCTGCATAACATACTTTCTAAATACACAAACTCACCTACTTGTTCCAAACATTCATTACCTACAAGTATTTTGCACGGTGTCTTGCTTTTATCCTTCTTGAATATCATAATATTTCAAATAAATATAAATTAAATGTATTTATTAGAACGATAAAGATACATATGTATGAAATCAATTTTATCGAAAAATATTGTTGTTGCTACCGGGATTCGAGCCTGGATCTCTTTCAATCCGGGAAACGTGCATTAACCGAATATACTACAGCACACAGTGCATTGACGACATATTTTCGAACCTATATGTTACAATTTTCAAAATGATACATCTATCGTTCCATTATTTGAAAGCCATCTAGTTTTTTTTTTCGGAATCTCAAATACCTTTGAACAATCCTGAATAATAATTGTAACTTCACAATAAGAAAGCGTTCCCCTTAATACGATAATATTTCACTAAGTTAATTTGCTCAGTATTAGGATGCGTAAAAGTATCTACAGTTAAATCACATGATTTATTCAATAAGTGTTACATTTTGAACGCGGAGTCAATGCCTGCGAAGACCAATGAGGCGGATGGTAGAGACGTTGATACGAGAGAGGAATGAGTCCACAATCCTCCAATTCGCAGCACAGGTTGGTGCGCGCTCGTTATAGGAGCAGTCAACTGTTTCAGATATACGTGACCAGTTACGTTTGCGTTAAGATTAAAAATAATATACAAAATAATCCTTTTATTTTGTCAAATTAAGACTAATCATATAATAAATTAGTCAGATCAATGCATCTTTGTACTATCTTGTAACAACTAATTCGTGCGTAATTGAAACAAATTTAACGCAACAAAAAAAAGAAAACAAGTCTTTATAAAGTATAAGTCGTTGTAAAGAAAAATTAAGCAAAGAGATTTAATTAATAATTTGACTAAAATATTCAATAGATTATAATTTGTTGCCGGAAAATTAGCCTCCCTTTGAGGCGTTTGTTAATTAAAAGAAAATGTTTTTATCTTTCCGGAGAGGGATGAATTAAAGGATAATAATAAAGTATAATTAAACCCTTTGAAAGTGTGGTCATTAAGATATAGCAGGCAAAATATTTGGCGAAATCACTGATGCTTTGTGATTATAGTATTTTATTCTAACTAATCTCTCTCTCTATTATATCGTGGATATACTTGAAGAACTGTAAGGAGTAGGTCACGGCTCCGTCACGAACTGGGACATACAAGATAGGTACCTGGATCTATTCTGGGTTTTCATTTGGTAGGAAATCTTGAGAATACCTACAGCGGGGTCTGATTGGTTTACCAATCGGACTCTTCGGAGCGTTGCTATCTGAATGCCGGCAGTAATGTTAGAGCTACGAGTCGATCTTTATGTTTTTAATTTTGTTTATCTTTATAATTTTTTTTGTCTTATCTCATAAAGGAGTGTTACAAATCTTCACCTCTGCTCCCTGGCTTATTTATGCCTGCCTCAGTGCAATCGCGTGAAACCAGAAACAGAGACTCTATTTGTTACACATGGTGATATATGTTACTTATAAAATTTCTCCATGTCCTTGTATAAATTATTGTTGATTATTTAACATTGTTTATAATTAACCACCTAATGACTAATTTTTAAACATCAACCGGTTTCGAAAAACACACAAGAGTCAAAAAGCATTTAAAATGTTGAATAGTGATTTTTCAGAATTTTACAATCATTTATTAGAAAATGATTATACTTTTGATAAAATGTCGCTTGTCTACACTGATAAACCATAAACGATAGATAACTTGGAGGCCAACATTCGTCGCATTATTGCCCATATACGTCCCCATCTGCTCAAAAAGTGGTCGAAAATTGGACTTCCAGATTGCGCTTTATTATATGCACGAAATCATATTTAAACACTAATAGCATAAAATGATATTTCCAATAAAGCCAATACCATGGCCATTACCACGATTTTTATTTCATTTTAAAATTCTATACCTCTAAAAAAATTACCCTTTACTAGAACATTTTTATTTTTTAACCATCATTAATTTTAGTTGTTTTAGCATATAACTTATTCTTGTATATCTATTACATCTTAAAATAGTCCTCATACGTAATTTGACTCAAAGTTACCTGAAGACATTTGTTTACTCACAATGAGAGCTGGATGGTCCGTATAACTATGATAATGAGATTATTATTAATATTGTCTTGTAAATAAACTAAGTTAAACTAAGTACTAATTTAATGTATAAATTATAAATATATACATATAAAATCAATTTTGTCGAAAAATATTGTTTTTGCGCTACCGGGATACGAACCTTTAAATTAAACATACATTAAATTAGTATTCAAAACATCACAGACCTATGTTCTGAATAATTATAACTTCACAATAAGAATGTGTTCTCCTTAATAAGTTAAACTACATAAAATCAGAAAACTTATATGTGGGTGCGGGGGGTCTTAAAGGTCGAAAAGTCAAAGGTACATCCATCGAGTTTGTGTGATAATAAAACGATGAAATATCAACCGATATTATGTCAACCGTAGTTGGCAATTTAATACGAATCGTGATGAACGGCTTAGACTCGAGCAAGAATCGAGAAATTCCGATAAAATTTCATATCTCTGAGGTAATTTATGCACGCGTTTTCGTTTCAATGGACGAATATATCAAGATAAAGGGGTTCTTTGTTACTTGAGCACTTTAAAGCACGGGCTTAATGGGTTTGGTTAAGTGACAGATTAACCTGGGAGCACCCGCTATCGGTTAAAAAGACCCCGTTACGGTTATCAGCTGTGATAACCCCCGACAAAACATTATTTACTCAACAACCTTAACGCCACTCTTACTCAGTGGTGATTCTAACATTGCTCTCGTGTACTAAACCGCCAGTAAGTACTGTTTGAAAATAATCATATTTCTAATAAGTCATTATATTAATTATATTTTTTTTAATTAAATAATAGGATATATAGTTTTAAAATATTTTATTAGTATACAAATATAATACAAATGTTAACTAGTTTCGCTGGACCCAACATTTTTCAGAACAAGGTAGTATACTATAGACTAACCTAAGTACAGATATTTACATAGAAGATTAAAAAATTAAAAGGAGAGAAAGGCAGCATTTTAGAGGACAAAGTATCAGCTAGGGGGGTGGAAAGGAACGGTAGGGTTTTCACTGAGAGAGAGGGAATAACTTAAAAATCTGATTACTGGATAAATTGAATAGTCTGATTTTAAAATTGTTCCCTCTATATTTTATTTATGAAAAAGAATTGCAACAGTTATCAGTATAGCAAAATAAAGTTAAAATAATAATAAAATAATACTCAGCAAAAATAGTTATACTCGGATCAGTGCAATGCTGAAGGATCTGAATATGATGACCTTTAAGTAGAAAATATCTTTCAAGATATATTTTTTTAATTCTCATAAAATTTATAAGAAAAATTGATGCAAATTAACATTAACACTAACCTCATACAAGAGGCAAAGATAGACTGAGACTGCCATTCAGGAAGAAGGCTAAATCTCAGAAATCGATGATGAACAGTGCGATGAAAATTTTTAATGAAATGCCAGAAGATATAAGAAAGGATAAGAAACCACATAGATTCAAAATGAAACCAAGCAAATATGGGATAGATATTTTTTAGTAAATAAAAACATTTTAATCTTGTTTATATTAAAGTATATATAAATATAATGTTTAATTTCTTTGATTTTTTTAAATTTAATTTATAAATGTTGCTGCGTATGTAATGCTTCATGTATGTATCTTATTACAATATTAACTTACTAAATATTGATTAAAAAAATGTTCAATAGCAAATACTAACAATGGCATAATATACGAGTAGGAATAACAAAAAATTAAACGAGCTTAAAATAAAAAAACTTAATGTTTCTCTCTCTCTCTCTCTCTCTCTCTCTGTCTCTATCGGCCAATGTGG
The DNA here is from genome assembly GCA_031772225.1 of Eubasilissa splendida. Taxonomy (NCBI): domain Eukaryota; kingdom Metazoa; phylum Arthropoda; class Insecta; order Trichoptera; family Phryganeidae; genus Eubasilissa; species Eubasilissa splendida. The sequence goes on along the minus strand of CM062862.1, from coordinate 18,337,566 downwards.
TCATGACATCGTTGTTCTCTATTTTTATTTCACAACGCGAACTGCTTGCCTCCGTTCTTTGCGAGCTTTGATTTTGTTTAGTGCAACGTGTTGCAGGCTTCGGCCATATTTCGGACTTAGTCGGTCCATCTTATTGAAAATCGACCTCTCTCCCTCACTCCCTGTACATCCCCCGTGATTACTAATTTCTCCAAACTATCTCTGACTCTTTTAGCAACATGCCCAAAGTATGAACATACACGTTTCCTACATGTTGTAGAGAGCCTTTTTTTAGTGCTGAGTTCCTAAAGAATAGAGACTTTCGTTCGATTAGAAAGTGTATAACTAACGCTAAAGAGAATTGTAACACTTAGCGTAAATAAGAACCATTTTCCCGTTAGGGACACGTCACATGTATTTATGTCAATATTTTGCCAACTTTACATCTGCGCCTGTTGGCAATATTAACAGGTTTATACCAAACAGCTGAAATTATTTTAGATAGTAATAAAAGTTACCAAATATATAAACATGAACTAACGCAAATTGCTTGTTTTAATATTTTCATTTTGGTGTCACTCGCGTGATCACTTACGCAATCAAATAGCTCCGCGACTTTTTTTAAAAATATGACTCGATCGGAACGAAAATTTGAACGCTGAAAATATAATATGCATTAATGTAAAAAATACGTCCTGTTTACACAATGATTTAATTTTCGAAGCGTAAATACTTTTACTGTTGCATAAATGTGTCATAAACTATCGGATTTATGTTTCCACTAAGAATGTGTGTAGAAAGACCCTCGTCCGGCAACTATTGTTCCAAACCCCTATCCCATATGTACCCTTTATTTCATGTCTATTAATCTACTGGTCTGTGGTAGGTATCAAAAAGAACATTCCAATTCAAAAAATCTATTTCAAAACACTCTCTTAGTAAAGGGGGCGGGATGGAGGTTGTAACAATAATCTAAATTACAAATTACATAATATTGAACAACAAGATGAGAGAAGGTAATAGATAATTTTTACTTTTGAAATTAGTAAAATTAACTTTCTGGTTAAAATTCATTATTTTTATTTAAATACATCTACCGGTTTCGAAAAATACCATTTTCTTCTTCAGGATGTCTAATACTAGCTAAAAACATATGTTATTGTTTCATTACCAGAATCTATTATTAAAAAAACAACAATTATATAAAAAATGTATGGACGTTTTTAAGAACACTTTCTATGACTAAACATGATTCATTTATTGTTTGAAAATCCTTCACGTAATTACTAAAGGAAATAATTTTATTTATTTAAGGTTAACTTTGGAAATAGTTCTGCCAATTGCTTTTTGTTTTTCCCAAATTAAAAACCAATCCATGCAACAAATTAAAAGAACAATCATGAAATCAATTTGTTAAAAACACTAAGATAGTAAAATTCGCGAATTAGTAAAAGAGGAAGTAGACACTTTAATGATTTGCACGCAGTTGTAAGCCTTTATAATGTTATTCTGTTAAAAAAATAGCATAGGTAACGACTACATACAAAACGGATCAACCAAAAGGAATTTTCAATTCAGTATATTGTCATTTATATGATTTGAATAATCTACTAGTTTAAAGACAGAACAGAGTAATGTGAATAGCTCGATGCGGCGAATACCAAAGAGCGTCATGGATACAGAGGTGAGTTGTCGTGGTATTTTTTAAAACTAAGCAATTAAAGTCTCTTCTGGTACACAGATGGCGCTAATTGTAAAATAATGTTATCGTTTATGTTAATATAATTATTTTATTTATGTTTGTTTCCCAAATTTTTAATAATGCACATCTTTTTTTCTTATGTGAACTGCACGCCCTTGCTTACGACTTATACCGTTTTTCAAAAATTAGAAAATATTATACAATTACAGCAGATATTTACACCGACGGTTGACATCTTTATTACTAACTGTGGTGTACTTGTGTAATGATTTATTTATTATTATAATGCACGCCCTATTCAGGCATTAACTTAATTTGTAAAATAATATAACATTTCATCAAAAGTGCTATTCACAAAGACAAACATTGTTTTTCATTATCAAAATTAAAAAAAAAAAAAAAAAATTGAAGTGAAGCAATTTATCCGTCACCATTGGGTTGAGACACAAAAAAATGTAATAATGTAGTCCTATAAAGAGTTCAATTTACAGCAAAAATGTCGACTACCTCCGCATATTCATTCCCCAAAGAATTCAATATGGGGAATGCGGAGGTAGCTGATGCATGTGTTCTGACATTACCACCGTAATAGAACAATGAATTGTGTCTCAATGACCTCAATGGTGCGTGAAAGTCAAGCAGGCTAACAATTTGGAGGCTGTCTATCATACCATTGATAATCCTGTATATAAATATAATGTCGGTCATCGTACGTCTCACTGATAAATTTTAACAATTTCAGACATCCAAGGGATAATTTTAATTGATATCCCCAGAGCGTATATTTAATTTAAAATTAATGAATCTTAAAAACTTTTTCTGGATTCTTTCAACCGCCATCGAGTGAACAATGTAGTGAGGCGACCATATAGCCGAATTATATTCTACCTGAGGTCTGAGTAGAGAAGTGTAGAGGTATATATTTGATTTGTAATTAATATTAAAATGTCGAAAGCCGAGTGTAGGAGTGCGCGCATGTAGAAGTGGTGAGGGGTGCTAAAGCTATAAAAGGGAAGTCGCGCGCCGATGGCGCTCTCTTTTTATTTTCCTTCAGCAACCACACTCGTAGCTCCAATTCTGTATTGATAGTTGTATTGTTATATATAACAAACAATTGTTCATAATTACGAGTAATTACTTCTACAAGTATCCAGATAATAATTGTCTCATAGTTCGACCGAATCAATCGGCGAATTACACAATTACTGGATTCTTACCTACAATTACCCAATATTTCTATATATTTCCATTCAATATAATAAAAATAGCTTCATCTCTATGAGATATCTGATATTTATTTAAAAACAATGCCTTTTTAGGTAAAAATTCAGTAATTGTGTGTTCTTGGACATATTCAAAAATAGCTAAAAATTAAATCATTAAAATTATGAAAACTTTTATATCTCGGACATGTGATGAGACATTCGGAGAAGAACTAGACCTTGTACCTTATAATGCAGGCCTCATAAGTTGGAACCCTAGAAGAAGGAAAACATGGTTGAAGCTAAGGTAATGGTTTGACCACTATACCGTAGAGCTATTAACGGACAGCGATAAACAATGTGATGATAACCAACGTCCGTTCGACGGATTAAGTACGACAAGAAAAATAAGCTATTTGTATTTAATATTTCATTTAATATTCTGGGTAAAAATAGCCAGGTAATAAGAGTTCAAATATTATAATACTGTGTGACCGTTTCTGGGTTAACGAAATAGGCAGGTCATCATATTGATATTGTATCCATAACAATATTACCAATATATTTTCTCGGTTTCGACAAAACCCGAAAAGTTTTGAAGTTTATGGAAAAGATTTATCCGTACTATGGCCTTACAAAATTCACCACCACCAGATATTATTTTAGGTGGAAAACAAAATGATCTACAATAGAATTATGGTGGGGTGAAAAGGAACACGCTTAACTCAAAAGTTAAGTTCTGTGAAAATCAATATTAATTTGTGTGGGCAATCGCCTTCATTCTCGTTATGAAGATACATCACAATGAAACTAAATTGCGGTATCGTTAACACAACTCCCACCAGCCATAAAGACGTTGGGTACCGACTGCATGCAACAATAGACACGCAGTAGCTGGCAGTGGCACCCGGATGGAACGAGCTACAATGAGTCACTCTACCTATCGACATCGAGCAGCAGCTCTAGAAGCCGTATTCGATCTTAGTTTGCACACCTAAATACTAAAAACTTCTACCTTTATACAATTAAATTCATACTCACATATATTTCAACATATATATTACATAGTTTAACACAAATACGAACAACATACAACACTCCACTATACAAAAAAATACGAGGGTATTAGTGTAAATATTGCAGCATCTATAACTGTACAAAAACCACAACATTTTCAAACCTTTTCATTTGGAGCCAATATACTTGTTCACTCACAATCATCCATAATTATCAGATAAGCAATCGGCTATTGCCTATTGTGACCTATCACTTATAGCCAATCGGCTACTGTGGCTTCTTCACGGTACGGTCTAGGTTTCATCGGCTATCGCCGATTGCTTACTGCTAGGCCCTGCAGACGACTATTTTTGTGATTGTCGAGAAATTTGCAAGCTGTCTTTATAAAAACAAGAGCTGTACCATAAATACTTAACGTATCATAATAAAATTTGACACACGTATTCTATGATAATGTAGCTACTACAATAAATTACTTGTAGTTATTCACGTGGACCGGATTTGTTTTTTTGTTCAATATGACATATTTTCTCTTCTTCACAAGGAATTTTAAGAGGCTTACTTCTTGTGTAGAAAAATTTGTCGTGGATTCTCTGAATAAACATTAAAAATAATGTTTATTAATACGTAATTTACAACATAAACTTTTAAATATAGTTAAAATACAAGAATACTTACTTTGTATTGACATTCATCGTTCAAAAACGGTCAATTGCTCATTTCGGCAAAGTAAACACATCAAATTAACGTAAACGTCAAATGTCAAATGAAGCGTTCTACACGTGTTGCCACAAGCAAAATTACTCGCGCGGACATTTGTTTTTGAAAATGAGATTTTAAGAAACCTATGTAATTGCTACACTGGGTTGCTAAACTCTGTTCACGCAACGCGATTTCTGTCAAATTATTTGAATCTTATTTAAAAGTAAACTAGTTTTAATTAAAACTCGATTACATCTCAGTTATAGTTACCGAAGATGACGCAACTGGCCCCTAGTCCACAATATTATATGTGTGGATACATTATTAAATTACGAATCTAAAATGTTCAATAAGTGCAAACTCTGTACAGTTACTGAAAATATGATTATTATTAAAAAAACTTTTGCAAAATTTATCCATCATTAATCAATATCATTGCTTCAAAGAGCTTGCTTAAATCATGGAAAAAAATATTCTGGCTTTCAAAATTTGATGACCTTTAATATATAATTTGGAATCAATAAAATATTTCAATTAATCGAAATAATTGTTAAATGCCCGTATGTCTGACACGGTTGAGAAAAGGTATATATTAATATCGTTAACTCGTAATTTAGTCAGGTCTCCACCTATAAAATATTGTGAACTAGGTCTGTTACACCCTGTGTAAAGATGACGTAAATTCTGCGCGCGTCCCGCGAATTAGATTATGACGATTCCGGTCGTAAATGGGAATCGTCGCAGAGGCGGGGGAGGGAGAAAAAAATAAAGGACCTGGAATATAAGGGTCGATAAGGGGTAGGGATTCCAGTCGAAGAACCGGCGATCTCAGGGAACCACGATTCGGAAGGACTGCTCGACTTACCTTGTGTCTGACGCCTTCGTCTCCGACCCCGCAGTCGTCGCCGATATCACACAAACGGCACGCGGTGGGGAAATCTCCGCCTCCGAATGAAGACGGCGATATCAATCACTTCACCCGCGGCACACAAATAACATACTCCACGCGATCACCAAAACACAAGATCACATATATAATATTACACAATACAGTACTGATACACCGGAGCTGAATAAATCCATACCACTAATCGCCATCGAACAAGTATCGCGTCGCATCGACGTCTACTGACATCAAGGTCACTATTTACACTAACGAGCATTAGGAAAAGGTGTCAATAATACGGGCCGTGGCCGATTCGCAAGACGCGGTAAAAATATGTTTTACGAATCCGGAACACTCTGTAATATAATCTATGTTAAAATAAAAAAAAATATTTTATCCATATTGAAAAGACACGTTTCTATTCAGCTTAATGCGAGATACGAGGTCCCGAGTGATCGTAATGAACGCCCAGTCGGAGAGCGTTTAATTAATCGGGAACAATAGGGAATTAATTATAAAAGGACTTTATGTTTAATAATTTCCCTCGAGTAATTCAATTAAGTATTGTTTCATTTTTAACAGCGTTTTGACAATAGAGCGTGAAGTATTTTATGATGTATCACTTAACAAGATGTAAGCTCCATATTAAAGGTTTCCTCAATTTTGGAAGAAAATTCATATTTTTACGAAAGGCAGGCAATTATATTTTTTTTATATATGAATGTTCGATCTTTATGAAATGGATCGCGGTCACGTGTGAATGCGACATGTGTAAATATAATGGTTCCTGTCGTATTACCTACCTGTTTCTCAGAGCACTACCATTTCTGTGTGTGTATTATCTATGATTTTGAACCAGTTGACGTTCTGCTATCGAGCTCGTCAGATTGGAAGTTAACGTTTTCTTATAGAGCGCGTTATACTGTTACATTAACAAGCATACGTCATACTGTGCGAGCTAATAAGTTGAACTGTGGAAGTTGACGTTTTCGTTACGGGTATTTGAGTGTGTCAAATTGTTGAAAGTTGACATTTGAAAGTGTCAAATTGAATTAGTTACAAGAATGAGGGCGGACCCACTGCTTACCCAGAACCGATGCAATAAGCTCAAGACTCTTGTCTTATTCGCCGCCTGGTTGGAATTTTTTAATGCTGCGGGGCAGCTGTTCGATAGCGCTCCGCATATTGACAAGCCGATACTGCACAGCTGCCAAAATTAAATTTGCCTTCATTGTTCCTGGTTGAATCACTTTACTAGTAAATAATATTCACAAAATAAAAACATACAGGAGACTTTCCCTCCACGCACCACTGCCGGTAGATTTAACCCACCAGAACGGTACATCGTAGATCATATTTGGATAGAAGGTAGAAAATAAAAATAACAGTGAACAAAATAAGAATAACAAATAATGATGAAGTTACTCAGCAGTCCTCCGAAGGATATCCCATCTGGACACCCACACTCAAACAAAGGCTCTAAACAACTCCAGATTCCTGCCACGCTTGAGCAGATCGGAGTCTCTGATGGAACCTCGATCTACTCCCTCCAAACCCTGCCTTGCATCCGTCAGAATCACGCAATGCCAGAGTATGTGCTCCGGCGTTCGCCTCACCCGTTTGTCAGATTGTACTGCTCACCTTGCTTTTGTGTGATGCAGGTAGTGCTCGCTTTGTGCGTATCATCAAAGTGCGTGTTCTAAAAGCCAGGGTAAGCATTTGTAGGTGGGTCATGTTCTTTCTGGTGTCTGGTTGATCCTCGAGTTCTCTGTTCAAAATTCCTCATCACCTATTCCTTGCGCAATCATTTTGAATTGGTCAGAGGTTTGTCGCATAACCACAAACAAAATACCTGGAAAAGACCAGAAGAGAGACGTCATCATTATTATCTCGATTTACTGTAAGATGCCAATCTTTTGAATCAGTTAAACAGTTTTAATATCTAGAAACAAATGTGACAAGGAATAATGATATAAAATAGTAAAATAAAATCAGGAAACTCTTGTTTGTACTAAAAAAAAAAGATTAAACTGTATACAAACTAATACAACTGATTGTTATATAAAGGTGTGAAGATTAATTTCTAACTTTAGTATAAGAAAATAGGTCTTGCGCAAAATTTTCGGCACAGTACATGACAATCTAACCGCAGAATGGAAGAGATTATAGAACGCGAAACTTCAGCCTTTAGGAACGTGACAGAATAGAAGAGACATTCGGGATAAATAAGTGATCACGGAGAATCTACAAGGATGAAGGGTAGAGTCCGAGATATCACTCTACAAGGCCCAGGATCGCGAAAAGAGAAAGCAAGCAGTTCGCGATGAGAGATTTATTAATTTTAAGTTTGTGTACCTGTAAACAGATCGAATGAATTTCTCAAAAATATACTTCATTAATATTCTTTGAGAGACATCCCTGGAGTCAATGACGACAAAATAAAGATCAGAAAAGTAATCAGCAGTTTTCCGGGTACACGAAGTTTCGGTTCGGGAATATTCGGAGATCTTCGTACACGATCGCGAATGCGTGACATCTAGTAACAATGTGCGAAAATGACTCGAGGGATGTCGCAAAGCGAATCAATGTAGGGGCGGATTATTTGGAAAGGCATTTCCTGGGGAAAACTTCACATTTAGTTTTCACTTACCCTTTTTATTGGCCCCTGGGATTTCGTAAAAGGGTAGTGGAGGACACACACGTTGACACTAGAAAAAAAAACTTTTACAATTACATGCCTCCGTGAAGACAGAACGTGGCACGTCAAGGAAATTGTTTTAGGACCTTTCGGGGAAACCGGAGAAATATCTTGCAAAGTTTCTTGTTTTACATTGTTATTTTTATCGATTTATTTATTGAATTACTTGAAAAAAGACATTAGCCTAGCACAAGCGTCGAGACATGAGCCTGGGCACTTGACGGATGGCATTAAAATGCTAAGTCACACTCGTGCTGTCCCAACAAGATGATCTCTTGGGTTGACCACATTTCTATTGAAAAGTTGATACAAGACGCATAGCTAAATCAATATAACTAATAACAGCAATCAAATGAAGGAAAGCTGTATACTTTGGATATATTCTTCGCAATGAGAAATACCTACAAATTACTAGCACCATCTATAAAAGGGATAAGAAAGCTTTAACAGATATGGCAATAGACATAATATTTTATACAATGCCAGTAAATCGGTCATAATAGCGTTCAAATATGGAAAAGGACCAGGTAATATCCCTCCTGTGTGGCTGGACGGGACAAAATAGAACGTTGTAAATAAGGTCAAATACCTTGGCCATATATTCAATGAAGATAGAAAAGACGATGATGGCATAGAATGGCAGATAAGACAGTCGAGCGTTCGTGCAAATATGCTGTCACGGCGTTTCTACCGATGCAGTAAGGAGGTGAAGAGAATTCTGTTTAAATCGTTCTTCACCAGCGTGTATACCTGTGAGCTCTGGTCGAAATACAAACAAGTGACGTACAACCGTCTCCGAATTCAGTCAACAACTTATACAGAATACTGTTCGGATTGGCGCGTTATTGCAGCGCATCTACAATGTTTACCGAAGGCCATATACATGAATTCGTTCCGCTTTTGAGACATCGAGTTGCGGCAATAAAGCTGCGGCTGGAGCTCAGCACCAACTCTCTGGTGCAAGCGGCGCTCTCATGGAAAGCTGGTTCCCTGACCAGAGAATGGAAACGCCTACAGAATAGTTACAGATACAATAATGGCCGTGACTGAAGTACTTATATATGTAGTATTTATATTTTGTTTATATTTATATATATGTGTGAACTTTTTATTTATTTATAATTTCCTTGGTTTTCTTTTCATGACAAAGATAATATTTCTTAACTTTATTATTATATAATATATATATTATCTTTATGGCGAATCGGGTCTAAAAAAAACCCGATCACGCTGAAATAAACGCATTATTATTATTATTGTTATTATTATATAAAGCAAGATATATGGCGTAATATCTGAATCATCTGATCACTGGAGAACGTAAAAGACAATGGCTGTTGACAGAGCAGGTTGCAAAATCGACCCCTAAACCAGCTCTATCATCAAATGAGATCTCATATTATGTATCGTGGAACTGCAATGGATGCCATTTTAAAATACTCAAATCCATCCAATTAATAATTTTATTGCGATCACCTGATTACAGTAAATGAAGAAATTTAAAATAAACGACAAGTCTGGACATCATATTTAAAAACTATGAATGATAAAATTAAGAGGCATTCACAGTACTTTCTAGATCTTGTGCCATCAGATTTTTTTTATTTTCATGCAACAATATTTACATTTTTAAAATTCATGTAAAATTTTAACGATAAATTTAAAAAATATTTTTATTTGTAAACTTTGTGTTGCGTTATGGCATAGATGCCGGAAGAAACAAGATTCGGAAGGAAGTTCCACTCAACGCGATCCCGTTCTCCTGGCACCTCCAAGGTGGAATGTAACTTTAGGTTTTTGGACACTATCTCCTGGTTAAGGTCTTGACTCCTTCAGATTGCACAAGACGGTCACGTAGACACACTTCTCACTCTTTGTTATACTGCTAAATCTTTTTGTAACCGTACCGGTTCAGGGTCGCCGATCGACAGACTCTATGACAGGTGAGGAAGGAGGGGGGGAGGTGGAAGGCAGAATACATCATCCTCGCTCAAGCACAAATATATGTCCCAAACACTTTGTTTTATTAACTACTTATTGAGTTTAAATACATCTACCGGTTTTGAAAAATATCATTTTATTCTTCAGGGTGTCAATACTTATCAAAAACATATGTTATTGTTTCTTTAATAGAATATATTATTAAAAAACAATTATTATTAAAAAAAAAAATTAGTTACTAATTTAATGTATTAATTATAAATATATACATATAAAATCCTATATATATATATATACATAAAACTAACAATTATAGAAAAAGTACTTTGTTAAGTTTTACAAGCTCCCAGCGTAGGAACGTTATTAAGTAATTTCCTAGTTTGCGAAAAGTTTATTTGTGATAAATAAAAAAGGTCCTATGTCGAAAAAAGTGCACTAAATAATAGTGTAAAATAAAAAGAATCTGCTTTACGAAATTAATTGTTTATGTTAAATGAAGAAGAACAAACCATGTGAGAAGTGTGAATTGTGACAAATCTATAATCACCAATCTTATAAACATGTTGATTTGTGACAATGGAACAATTGCCTACCTTGAGCAATTAAGATTTGTGACGATTGAAAAAGTGTCTACCTTGAACAATTGAAAACTGCGATATGTGACATGAAACAATGCATACCTTGAAAAATCGGTATATGTGACGCATGAAAAAGTATCTACCTTGAAGAATTCAGATTTGTGACGTATGGAAAAGTGTCTACCTTAAACAATCGAAATTTGTGACATATAAAAGTGCCTATCTTAAAAATTTGCAATTTATGACGTATGAAAAAATGCCTACCTTGAAAAATTGTTATTTGTGATAAATAAAATATGTTATATTTTTATTTATTATCTTTTTAGGAAAAAAAATTAGAATAGAAATCGTTATTTAGTTGGTTGTTTATAATATTTTGATTAGTTTTACACGCTTTATTTATCTCCAACGATTCCAAATTATTTAATTTGTGACCAACACCGTTTATATGCAAAATTGACAATCCCAATTTTTTATCAAAACCATGACCATTTTCTATCAAATGATTAGCAATTTCTGAAAACCCACTATTGTTCAAACATCTCAAATGCCCCCTTACTCTTATATAAAAATTTCTACTCGTTTTACCAATATAAAATGCAGCACAATCCTTACAACTAAGTTTATAGACACCAGAATTGTTAAATTTATCATCTTTGTCTTTAGAATTTATGAGTAAATTTCCTATACTATTATTTGTATAAAATGCCGGTCTAATGTTTCGTAGTAGGTGTTTAGATATTTGATTCGAAAAGTTATTTAAGTATAAAATCGTACGCCAATAATCATTATTATCATTATGTTTTATCTGTGATTTATATAAAAATTGATTATTATATTCTTTTAATTTATTTATAACAAAGATATTAAATAAAAATATGAATTTCAACCACAAAGTTAATATTGCTAATTTTAAAAGTAAAATATGTTATATTGAAAATTATAATTAATGAAACATGAAATGTCTAGTGGAGATATCAAGGGGTTGCGATCAGATAAAAGTGAACAGTGTTAGTGTTAGCACCGTTTAAAATTAAGTAATTTCTATTAAGTGTTTTGGCGTTTGACTTGTTGCTTCATGCATACATTCAATTCGCGATTTACCAAATTTTAACCTGCGTGTCTGCTTCCCTTTCTTTCCTCACTTATCCTTAAGCGCAAGGAAGAAAGAAGATGTCGCAGTGATTCAAGTCTTCCAACTACAGCAAGTTCAGTGCTCTTGAAACATTTTGTACGCTTATTAATTAATCTTACTTTAATCCCGCTCATACATAATAATCCTTTTCGCAAGTGTTAGTTGCGAAAATGACTATTTTATATGAGCCTGTATTTATGGTGGAGAGGAATCAACAAATGAATCAGCATCCAGCAGACGAAAAGTAAGTGCCTTCCTTTCTTTCTCATATTTCCACCAGTTAGCGATAGTCATTTACCTAATTCTCAAGGATTCATGCCTCTTTTCGAAAGACTAACAATTTAGACCTTTTTTATAGCATTAAAATTAGTTATAAAATTGTAAGAAAATACGTATTTAAATATAAAAATATGTTTCACGTTGGCGACCAACGCGAAATTTTTTTTCTCTCTTATACTTTTCCACTCGGCGTTTTAAAATTACTTTCCATTTTAACTAACAACGCATTCAAGTTCGTCCCGTCCATATTAGATGACAGCGATCGTAAAGTTCAGAGATGATTTCCCAAAAGGCTTGCTAGGAGTGTAATTTGTATAAACATACGACCTTACGAAATTGCCTGAAATAATTTTATAAACTCAGCTTTCACATACGAAGATTTAAGCTCACGACCTGCAGAACCTTTTCCAGGATCCGCACACCTTTAAGGACACGCCAGTCGGTGCTTGGCATTACCCCCCCATTACATTTTTTTTCCGTTTTTCGCTTTATGTGATTGCGCCTGACATTTTTAATCCTATTCAAAATAATGGAATAGCGAAAATAATGTTAATACAAATTAAATGTATCAACTAGAAAGATATACAAAAAAAAAATCTATTTATCGAAAAAATATTTTAGTTCCTTGAAAATAATGTTACTTATCCAATATACAAATAAGCAATAATTAAAATATTGTAAGTGAAATACAATACGGTATTATAATAGCAATAATAATAATCTATAATAGACGAGGCGCAATTTTTAAATAAGTACCGTTGCCGGATGTTCCCGATGTAGCGCTGCGGTTGCGATGTTGCGCATGCTCAATAATTTCCTTCATCTGTTGACTCACCACGTGCAACGATAAAGACATTCACATAGTGTGGCTATCTTGGTAATGTGTGGTTGAAATGTTCAAGATAAAAGATCAGCCCGTCGACTGTGATATACGGTCCGTGATTCGTTTTTTGAATGTTCGAAACATGAAACCAGCTGACATTCATCGCCAAGTTTGTCCTGATATGACGCCAAGTGATTTCCGAATTTTCCTTCATTTTTCCTTTCCTTCCTTGGTGGCAAGCGTTTTAATAACGATGATGAATTCAAACAGACATGGTTCTCATCCCAGGCGGCGTCATTCTATGATGAAGGTATGCAAAAAATTGAAGCCCCGTTATGACAAGCGCTCTAATAATTGTGGCGACCATGTTGAAAAATAGTTGAAGGTATGTGGCGTCCGAAAAAGTTAAGGGTTGTTAAAATGATGTTGTGTTTCTTATAAAAAAGAAAAATTCCGGTACTTTCTTAAAAAACGCGCCTAGTGTGTATAATCTAAATATAAGCGGGACATGGAGGCTTTTCTCTTAAATTAATTATTCAACATTCTAATGGGCCGTGTCCAAGAATTTTCGACTCTGAGATACGAATTTTGATCCCATGAGATACCTTGGAGGTGAACTCTCAGCTTTCGCAGTTCCCGTGTACCGTGTCTCAGAGGTTCACGTTACGCCCGTCACGCACATCAAACGTCAAATTTCATTGTCGTTCATTAGTCAGGTGATTTTGAATCTCCACAGCAGTAGTTTAAATGTAATAAACGTTTGTAATTGGACGCCCTAATATTCATATTTAATGAGCTATTTTTAACTTATCAGAATAGATAGTTGTAGGGATCTATCGTTGTTTTAAGTGAAGGTTGTGTATATGTCGCAAATCTTGCTATCAGTCAGACTGAACGTTAGAGTTTTTGCCTTTTTATAGCAATTTCAAGGTACGTGGTGTTTCGGATTCGTATTTTTTTAAAATAGGTAACACATGTACTTCCATATCTTAAAACAAATGTTATTGTAAAATGTAGTGTTATTGTCACCAGTTTTAGTTTTGTTCCTACCCTTTAGCCTACTCCCAATCAATACACATTGTTCCTTTGGCTCGCTGGTGTGTTTTTGATTTCGTCAAATTGGTCGAGATTCGGAGTGGAAGCGTCCTCATGTGATTATTTATTGAACCACTTGTAAAATATACATCTGTCACTCAGATTGACTGGTTCGTGTTTTTGTACTGGTGAACCTCGTCGAGAATGGCCGTATACCGTTATGATTTAGGTATTTCGTGGACTCATCAGAGTTTTTTTGCCGTGGCAATTTCGTCCATTGGGTGAACTTCCGGAAGATCATAGAGACGGCGTCATCAACCAGGTGAGTCGAGCTGTTTTTTTGGTTCCGAGAGTCCATTCTGGTCCGCTTTTAAGGATTCCTTTATCCTGCATCATTCTCTCATTTTTGATTCCCTATTTTCCATCCACCCATCCTTTCCCGATTTCGTCACCCACCACTGTTATCAGCGACTTGCGTCGGTCACATATGAAGTTGAGATGTATTTCAACTAAGCCTCTTAGACTATTTCATCGTGTTTCCTTCCATGAACACGGACCTTAATATTGACACAACGAGTTCATGGTTTATATAGGCATCAGCAAAAATGACGTAACACATAAAATATTACTCAGATTAAATAAAAACCTTAGTCGTCAGTAAATAAATCCGTGCTAAGCTATCAACAAAAATGAACCGACAGCAAAAAAACGTAATTTATGTGCTGATAATGATAGCTTTGATATTATTTAAAACAAAAATATTATATTCTCATAACGACGAGAATTTGCCTTAGACAGATTTATAATTTTAATTTTAAAAATTATCGGTTGTAAATCGTGTTAATGCATCGCAACAAACTTCCCAAATGGCGGGATGCGAGGTGGTTCAAGAAATAATATATTTGAACGATCACTGATGAAAGTGGGCAGGAAATTCCAAGACTCATCAATTAGCTAAAGTTGCCATGATCCAAATTACATAAATATGGAATATGAACAGAGAGTTGAACAATAGCAACAAGCGTAAAATAGATGATGTTTGATTTTTATGATAGATTTATGGATTGCGACCGCCGTGCGCGCGATGTATGTAACACCATAGTCCCTATCCTAGTATCTATAAGTTCCTCCCCATTACGATATTTTCTATGTGTTGATTGTAAAATTATTTCTGTTAAATATGCTATTGTCGTGTGATCGGTTTTTCGCTACCGTGTGTACCGAAATCAGTTTAATATTGCTATTGTTATATGGTGCGTGTAAGATTGTCGTGCAACCAGCGAAATGAAAAAACTTGTGGTCACAGCGAAAAAAAAAATCCAGATAAAAGAGCACCTCAGGTAGGTCGTGTTCTTCCGAGTATCTGGTTGGTCCTAAAGCTCCCTGTTCCCCTCCTGTCATGCTCTGTACCAGATTCCTTCCATCCATCTTATATACCAATTCGCAACCCCTTAGTATAAAGAAATGGCTTCTAAATACTGCTGGAAAAGGAAATTACGAAGCGGTTGACAACCTGACCCATGAATATAAATACCTTAATTCAACGAAATATTATTAACGATACTAAATAAAAGATTATTTCAGTTATATTAATAGAAATATAAATTATCCTGAAGACACCTTTAAGAAGAAGAAGACTTGAAAGCATACATCCACCATTGTGATTTGTACCTGGATGGATAATCCTGGATTACCCTCACAGCTGACCCAGACCGAGATTTACAGTTAAATTACAAACCGTGTCTTGTCTAATTGTCTAAGGAAGAAATAAAAAGATTCTTAACAGAATTTGGGCTTAACATAAGTAAAATATGATCGAAAAAGTAATCGAAAGTATTGGTATGGTATTTATTTATTAGACTTTATTGACATACATGTTTTTGTTGTAACAGAGGTGAATATATTATAATATAACATGATAAACATAAGTATGTACTCATAGTTTATTATGTGGGATGTAGTAGACTCTACCTCTGTTATATACAGCATTGTCCTGGCTACTTTGCCAGACTGCCGTCTGTGTTAAAGTAGCCAGTCTTTTTAGTGCAGCTGTGGTGTTATTTAATTCAACAAAGATAAAGATTCGACAGGAATAAAAATAAAAATAGAGAAAAAAATGTATTGAGTATTGTAGTACTAGTGAATTATTAGTGTAGACACTGTATAATGATTATGTTAGAATATTGGATAACGATGTTTCTGATTGATCTCTACTCAATTGAATTATATATTGGGTCCATATTTGTGTAATCTTATTGGAATTTGTATAATCTTATACGATTTCCAGTTGGTGCTACTTAAAGTTTCGGAACTAAGAACATGTAGAAAAAGGGTGTCCAACCTTTTGATCACTAGGAGATACTTTTCTATTTTAAATTTGCTTGGGATCGACTTCTAATAAGATTCTTATGGATAATTTAATTGGTATTTTATATCATTCTTCAATGTTTAAATGTACACTTTAAAGACGAAATATCGTTATATGTATATTAAAAAATGATCCAATATTATTATTTCTGTCTTAACGATTTAGGGAGTAAAAAAAAAACAAAAAATAAAAATCATACAACTTTTTATTGTTTTACAATAATACAAAAATCTAATCTAAAATCTTTTCTTGATGGGTTTCGGGATCGACCAAATTTTGTCTCGTATTTCTATGTATTTTTTCGTTTTCCACGAGGAGAAATTGTTATACTCGTATTTCATTGGAATGA
Source organism: Eubasilissa splendida (assembly GCA_031772225.1). NCBI lineage: Eukaryota > Metazoa > Arthropoda > Insecta > Trichoptera > Phryganeidae > Eubasilissa > Eubasilissa splendida. The sequence continues at coordinate 18,320,872 of CM062862.1, read as the reverse complement.
AGTGTCAATTTCCTTTATAATGTCGATATGTGGCCTTTTTGTACTAAAAGTAAAGAAAAAGTTTAAAATAATGAACAAGCAAGTCCATTGTCAGATATTCAGAAATTTGAAAATTATAATACCGTATGGGGGATATGAATTATGGTCACCAGTTTAAAGAAAATGTATTTTGTTAATGATTAAATATGTCGTATGATTATTTAGATTATGTATATGAGCGCTGGATGTCGCATATATTTCACCCAATGTTAACGTGTCCATTTGATAATGATCGCAGATATGTATTGTGTATATGTGGCTAGAGCAGGTTGAAGAAGAAAAGCTACTTACCGTTGGCACAAGTTTATTGTTGATTGAGCATAGTTACGGTTTAGAAATATACAATGAATAGTCCACACTGATATCTGTTGGAGTTCTAAATGGGAAGGCAACAGCGAGAGGAGTGACGCTCAGAAACTTATTGGCGTATGATTTGTTTATTGTAACGTCGGTACCGGGCGTGTTTTTGCGGCTGTTAGGAGCTATGTTTTACGCCCAGGTTGTGTAATAAGGTGCGTTTAAGGGTCGTCAGCGGTCTTCAACCGTAATGCAGCTATACCGTAGATAAGTGATTAATTTAAATTAACAATAATATTTCTGATACAAATATTATGTATGTAGGTAGACAATAATTATTTCATTTAACATCATGTATATAGGTATTTAAGTAATTATTGTTTTCGTGTAGGTAGATAATTATTATTTCAATTCAATTCAAGGTCGTCAAATAATGTTTATTTAAGATATTAGATATTAAAATACGTTTGCTGTGTTTGATACATATGAAAGATAATATAGTTCAGAAGATCAACGTCCTTCCTGAGACAGGTATAAAAATTATATTCCAAAAAAAACATCCACTAACATTAACATTATTTCATGTTCTATTTTTATTCATTGGTATATTTAAAAAAAAGTTGGTTGACATGTGACGTAAACATGTTACTAAGCTTTTTTTTAAATTTCAATGTCTATCAACATGTTAACAAAGCGTCAGCCGACCGTGAAGTGATCGAGATGCTTGCCTTCACAAATCAATTTCTTATTGAAACATTCCAGACATTTCAGTGTGAATATGAAAAGAAATATCTCTATATTCATTTCTTATTTTATACATTATTGATGAGATAATAATAATAGTGAATCTTACGTTTCTTTTATGATAACCTATCTTATGTCAAGACGTGCAAGCATGAATATCGATAAGGCCGAGGTGACCGAGATGTCCAGCGGAACAATTTCTAGATTAAATTGTAATTACTCGTTAACCATCAAGGTGAAGTAGGTTCGAGGGGTATTGTTCAACGCGCACGATTTTCAGATTTGCTAGTCGCATTGAGTCACTGGTCGGGAGCGCACCGCGCGTTCACAGTTGAGCAATATTTAAAATGCTGTGATTCATTGGTTCGTGCGCGTCGCCCTTTTTGTACTCACTTTAATATTCGACGAGTAAGTGGCGGGCCAAGCACGCAACTTATCTGGTGTTGGGTTCAAAAGTTCAGACAAGAAGGGACAATGGTTAACCAAACTCCTCCGGGACCATCAACGTTAGCAGCGACGCCAGAACATATGCCTCTAGTTCGACGTAAAATTATGCGCAATCCACGTAAATCGATAAGGAAGATTGTAGATTGCACTGGAATAAAAAAAACCAACAGTGCACGTTATTTTGAAAAAAAAAACTATAGTTTTACCCATATAAACTACGTTCGTGCAGTTTCTTTACGAAAATGACTATTCTTTACGTGAAATCTTAGCGAAAACGATACTGGAACGATTTGGAACAGCACGAACTCTTGGAAACATATTGTTTACTAATGAAGCACATTTTCATATCGATGGCTATGTTAATAAATAGAACATGAGATACTAGTACCCTGACAACCTAAAATAACGATAGTGTGGTGTGCAATTTCTGCCTGAGGGATAATTGGCCCTTATTTTTTTACCATCGAGAGACAGACACTGCTGACGTGTATTGCCAAATGATCGACAAGTTTTTGATACTTTATCTGCAGCTATTTCTCAGGTTCAATAACAGAACACAATTTCAGCAAGACGGGGTCACTCCACATACAGCTCGAGTTTCAATGGAGAAGTTGAGGGGAATTTTTCCCAATAAATTAATCAGCAAGTACAAAGACATATCCTGGGCACCTCGGTCACCAGACCTTACACCGTGTAACTTTTTTTTGTAGGGATACCTTAAGTCGAGAGTTTACTGTAACAATCTTTGAACAATTCAGGCCCTACAAGAAAATATCTGCCGAGAAGTTGCTTCCATTGAACCAACGCTTTACTCCCGCATGTTCGCAAGTTTAAGAGTCCGATTGTAAGAGTGTCTTGAAAGAAATGGATAGCATTTAGACGATATTGTTTATAAAACGTAAAATCCGCATCGTTAAACGCTATTTAATATAAATAAAATATGAGAATAACATTGTAGTTTTTTTTTAAATTTAATAAATATTAAACTTGAATATTTTCTGCTGAACAGCCTATATTAATTAGAGCCGGAACTAACCAATTGAGTATGCCAATAAATGTATGTATGTATGTATATTTTATAAATTTATTGTTGTTTTGAATTCGTAAACACCCTTTTGGCGCGTCTTTTAGATTCAGCCGCGACCACTGTTATTGACATATTCCGCATCCAAATTCCCATCCATACATTTTCTCGTGCTCGTCTTTTCGGTGTGAAATGCGACCTTGACGACTGCAGATGTCAACTTGACCGTTATTTGTTTGATCTCAACATCGCGATAGCATTCGTGGTGTGGACCTTTCAGCTCCAATACACCAGCACTGTATTTTGTGTTTTAATCCATCTAGTATTACACATCTAGTATTCAATACTTTATAAAACATAAGAAAAATTTAAATTACATCATATATCGCTTAGCATTAAAGAGTTATAAATAGGAAAGAAAATAAACACATGGACTGATTAGTTGTTAAACTTAGTTTTAACAAATTCTGCGCTTAACCTATGAAAAGTAGCAAGACTAGTTGCTACCTACATATTTGCTGGCGGTTTATTGAACAATTTGAAACCTTTATAGTACAATTACTATTCTATTATTATGTGTACTATTAACTATTCTGTGTACCAACCAAATTTTTTTGTGAGTCTAAAATCCCACCGACTTCTAGTAGGATAAGTGTGGACCTCAAAATTATATTTAATATTTTTATTCATGAATGATGGGTATAATTGATTTTTAATTTTGTATATTAATATTAGAACATTTTGTATAATTTTTGGCTTAGCCGTTATTAATTTTAGTTGTTTTAGCTTAAGACTTATTATTGTATATTTATTACGTCTTAAAATAGTTTTCATTGCTCTGTTTTACAATACATCTACCTTTGTCAAGTCAATCTTCAACATTCAATAGTGACATATAGTTATAATATATAATACAATATAACTCATTCTGGCGGATTATGACTTGTATTAATAAACTCAGTGCCAACCGTGAGTAGCGTTTTATCTTGGTATTTCTACACGATACATTCTAACAAATCATTTCGCGATACACCTGAGCACGAGACCGTGTATAATTTTGATTAAATGTAAAATAATTTTTCCAACATGTGACGATAGCGATCACCATTAATAGTTACAGCATTGCCTCTTGTGTGCATCCTGAATTAAATAGGGTCCAATGATTCCGCTGGCCCACATGGCGCACTATACAGTAACTCTGCGTGGATGTATCAATTGAGGTCCGTCTTCAGTTTATCTGCCAGGGTGTATAGAGTTTTAAAATTATTCACTACATGTTGAATGGTTGACTAGCCTGGCACGTGATGAATACCAAAAAAATTACGCTACTTTCTTCGTGTATTCACAATTGAACGATTATTTAAATAAAATGTTTTAATAACTTCATGAAAAATGTCTGCCCAACCAAAATGGCGGCCAAACAAAATTAATTAATTAATAGTTGGAAGTATATATGATTTTAGTAACGTTTCTCCATGCTTATTGAATTTTACTATCGCATCGAAAGTTATGTATACGGATTCGTCGTATCAATATCAAACATAGGTTTTCTTAAGACAAGTCTACACAGTACCAAGATTTACATCAACTAAATTTGTGAGATTTATTTCATCGTGTCTCATTCCGTGGACACGGGCCATTAGGGCGCCATTTAATGAGCATACATACCGGGGAAAGATCAATTTCGCTGTCAAAATGTTTCATTTTTATTTTGTTTTTCACATTTTTGCGTTCTGAAGCCGAGAAAGTGTACAAATATTTTATTGTTAAAAAAACACCAGGTCTAAAAAATATTCAACACGTGCAATGCGCCCTCTGGGAATAATAAGCGGCGGCAGAAAGCTTTTAAACTCTCTGGACCGTGTCATCTGTACATCTCCCGAATGGACCCCCTCCCTCGCGACAACTGCGAGCTTCGTTGATGCCAAATTATGGGTCAGCTCGAACAACAAAGTCTTATTTTCCAAAAGAATGATAAATATTTTGATGTTTAGCAAATGTTTTTTAACGCTTTTGTATTTATTTAATTTCCTAAGGTTATCTGAAAACCTGTTACAGAATTTAAAATCTGTGTGTCTAGAAATTTATGTTAGCATTGCTTGTAAGCACCGTGTAATTTAAAATATGGTTAATTATTTGATGCTCTGACAACCAATATAGATAGTACTTTTAAAATTAGCAATATTAACTTTGTGGTTAAAATTCATATTTTTATTTATTATCTTTGTTTTAAATGTTTTTGATGTATTTAAACTCAATTAAGTGGTTAATAAAACAAAGATAATAAATAAACATACAATATATAATTTTGGTTTTTTTCGTAAAAAGCAATCACTAATGTCGCAAAACAATCACGTTCCCCGGATCGGAAGAGATCCAAGTTCGAATCCCGGTAGCAACAACAATATTTTTTTGATTATATGTATATTTTTAACTAATACATTTAATTTGTATTAAAAATATCACAGATCTATGTTCCGAATAATTACAACTTCACAATAAGAATGTGTTCTCCTTAATACTAATTTATTTATTTCTGTGACAAATAAACCTACGTTCAGAAAATTAATCTAATGTCTACGGAATCAGAAATAAGTTCTGTGAATCAATACGTCATTGAATTATTACCAGGAATACATGTTTTAATACGACCAATGTAAAATAAGTCATTCGTTAATATCTTTGATCCTTCGGGGTTTGTTCCGAATTCAATGTATTTCGTTAAGGATAACACATAATACTAATTTATTTCAAACGGATAACTTTAAGGAAAGCATCTGATCAAAGAATATAATCAGTACTGAAGGTTCGAATGAGGACAAAGGGATGTGACGGTTTGGTTAACACAGAACAAAATATCCTGGATTGCCTGGTTAAGATTTCGACATTTAACATCTGCGGTCGTCGAAAATACTGAAAATGAAATAAATTATTTTTGTTCATTCGAAGATTTAAAGAACGAAATATCATTATTAATATAATATTCCTGAAATGTTTGAAATAGAGAGAGGGTTAAGAATTCGAAAACAGTAGACTTGTGTCTTAAAAAATATGAAAATAAATTAAAAATCAAATTGACAATGAGGTATAATTAATAATAATATATTTAAAATTGTCGTACAGAGAAACAGAAGAGCATAAATTCCAAGGTCAACGAAGTTTTATCACATGGCATGCGACAGATCTTGTTATGTATTAAGGCGACCGTGGAAAACATTCATGAGTCAGTTGCTGGAGTGGAGGTGATGAAGACGCAAACGAGAAGTAAAAGGCGCAAAAAAAGTGTTGATGGGTAGAAAAACTACACGACAATGTCTCTTGAGAAGAAGAAAAATGTTTGTGTATATTACCTTATCTTAATTGGGAGGATATTTACTGCCAGAGAGTTTTGTAATATTAGGAGAACACATTCTTATTGTGAAGTTGTAATTATTCAGAACATAGATCTGATATATTTTAAATATGAATTAAATATATTAATTAGAAAGATACACATTTAAAATCAAATTTATCGAAAAATATTGTCGTTGCGCCACCGGGATTTGAACCTGGATCTCTTTCCTAACCTTTCCTATTTTTAGCGACAAATTTTCGAACTTATATGTTACCTTTTTGATATTAATACATTTAATTGTTCCATTATTTGAAAGATCCATCTACCTTATATTTACAGAATCTCAAATACCTTTGAGTAATCTGATAGCAGACGACAGAATCATCAATTCATTTTTATTAAATTTTGGACCCATTGATGCAACTTTATTATTAGGAGAACACATTGTTATTGTGAAGTTGTAATTATTCGGAACATAGGTAACATTGATAACCAGCCAAAAGAACAACAATATCGGACCAGAAAATCAGCACATATAAGGTTTTTGCAGTGTTCATGTATCATATGTGCCCGTATTGTCAATTGGAAACCTGGGAACCAGCTATCGAAGGAAATTACGTGAACATAAATTTGGTACACTTTAAAAGGATCGATATAAATATTATTTAATAAGAAATTATTGTATTTTTGATATAAAACTTGATTTTAAATAGTTGCTTTAATATTTTGGTAATTTGGTTCAATGCAGATTTGTTTTCGTAATCTTAGCTTCAAGATTGTAAGTTAATATATTTCGTATATGCAACAAATTTCTACATTAAGGCAATTTTGTGACACGCTTAAAATAAATAGAATGGTCGCGGTCTTTTTTATAATGCTTGTATTTTCTTCATTATGGCAATTAACATTCAGTTTATCAGTTTTATATTAGTGTTAAGGTCTTATTTAAGTTACAGTTTAAAAAAAAAGTCAAATCTAGTGTGTAACTTCTGATATAAATGAATAATAAAAACCCACATTTTCGTAAAAAATGCGAAAATTTTAATTATTATTGAAAGCGCGCCCTTTATAGTGATTAAAAATTAATACTAAATTAGATGCCCGCAATTGCGTTCAAATATGTACCTCATCTTTACTGCCAAAGATGGTCTTACTACTCAACAATACATGCCGAACATAACGAATAATTCGGATGGTAAACAATCAAAATGAAAAACAAAAGCATTATCAATCAAATAGAAAGTGGCACAGTACCTAATTGCCTCAAAAATAAATTAACCAAAACATATAGCAATTTCCGCGGCTACAAAACATCGTAAATCTTCATGAAACAAAAACGTTCGTTCGGCGAGCGTTTTCAAATATTAGAAAGTTCTAGACAGTTCTCGAACAAAACACGTGACAGGATATTGATTCGGCTCTTAAAAGTAAGGGAAAGAACCCAATTAGTGCGGAAACGTACCACGGACAGATTAAAAGGATTCCGATAAAATGGGAACGTTACGCCACGATTCACCGCAGAATCCGCAAGGAGCACTGAGATGAAAGCTATTCTGTTTTTGATGTCGATATCGGTTGATATCGCTATTAATTTATATTTTATTTACAAGAATTTTTCATTTCATTGGAGATAATGTAATTCTACCTACTGATTTAAAGGTACGATTGAAATTGTGTTATATTATACGAGAATCAGTAAATCCATAAAAATGCTTTCTATATTTAATGTAATGTCTTGCAGCCATTCGTTAACCCTTCCCAAATCATGTAGTGGCACAGGTCTATCGCTCTAACTAATCCTGTAATATTTCGGTCAATACACACAACATGCAATTCATATTTTAGATAAATTGAAAGAAATATTAAGAACACATTCTTATTGTGAAGTTGTAATTATTCAGAACAGACAGTCTGTGATGTTTTAAATACCAATTTAATGTATTAATTATAAATATATACATATAAAATCAATTTTGTCGAAAAATATTGTTTTTGCGCTACCGGGATTCGAACCTGGATCTCTATTTCCAATCCGGGGAAGTACACTACCAATTGTACCAATACTATTTACGCTTAAAAATGACTAGTGAAAAATCAAGTATGTAAGGCGAATCCTAAAAAAATAATTATTTTTCAATGTGGCAAAATTACCATTTGTGTCGAGACATAAAGAAATCGCACATTAATTTCACAGTGAAAAGAATAACAAACATAGGAATATAATAGTGTCTCTTTCTCACTAATTAAAGAAAGATAGATACAAATGAAGGTTGTATGATATAATGCAACGTCCTATACAGGACTTGATGCTCCCAATTGTAATATTATATATATTTAATGCTTAATATTTATTGTTAATTTATGCCATTTTTTCAAAAGCATTTTACACACCTCTAACCGGCTGCAGTATTTTGAGTTGTGTTGTGGTAGTTGAATTAAACTTTTTGTCAGGCGACTTTATTCAAACAAGATAAATGTACTAGTAGTATTAATGATAGTATTAGATCGCGTCGGAGTCTATATACAAGAGAGCTCGCCTTTCCCATATCTATACACACAGACGTCTCAACATTTTTTGGGCGCGCGACACATACACATATACAACATCGCATGGACCTCACATTTAAGCAACTATTATGTCTGTTCAGGAGCTTTAAAATTCCGTTGATGTAGTCGTCCATAGCTAAATTGTTTTTAGAGTTTTATATCATCGTGTTTTATGCAAAGGACACAAACTACTAGGTGACGGACATCTGCTGCCATCTATGAATCGTCGAGCAAAGCGCATCATAGTCAAGACGCGTAGCACTGGGTAAACACCCGTCAGTCAGTCACCCGACAGTCGCTGCGAGTTTTTTTAGCCTACGACTTTAGCGCCCACTCTCACTCCGATCCCACCGCGTACAATTTTAATACGTTTGGCGTTGAGGCCCTGTTTACGCTTCACAGACTTGGCTATCAAACCAAACATTTTACAGCCACATTGCGAATTTAGATGACAATACATTGCGACGCAATCGGTCACCTTCTCAGAATCACTTCTTCGCTTCGCTAGTCACGAATTTTAACTTATAATTTGACCTTCAAACAGTGTAAATTTATTTGTGCATCATTCGGCAATAAACGCCAATCTTTGTAAGTTAACACTTATACTTACTCGCATGCTCTGTAACATTAATATACGCTGCGACATGTATATATACGCGTGAGAATCTGAGGAGAATTATGGCTCTCAGTTCTCATCTTAAACAATTATTTTGATAAACATAACCTACAAATATCAGTCGATCCATCCGAGTAACTCCCATAATACACAATCAAAATAATCCCTAAAAGTTTATTCCAATTTATGTAATTTATCTATATTAAATTCAGGTTAACCCTTCCCAAAACATGCAGTAACACAAGTCTACCATCATAATTAAACCTATAATATTTCGGTAAATATATGCAACATAAAATTCATATTTTAGATAATCCTGAAAAAAATAATAGCGCTTAGGAATGACTAGTGAAAAACCAATTATGAAAAGGGAATCGTACAAAAACAATTATTTTTTCCATTCAATCCGTTGTAAAATTACTACGTTGGTAAAAATACAATTTGTGATATGAAAGACAGAGATTACACACTATTTTCACAGTGAAAAGAACAACAAACATACAAACATAATTGTCTATTTCTCACTAATTAAATGAAGAGATATAAGAAGGATTGACATATTCTATACGACTTAATGAATGCTCTAAATTATGATTTTAATTATTTTTTCTAAATTGAATGCTAAATATTTAGAGTAAATTCGTGCCATCAAAGCCATTTAACATAATAAAAATATTTTTTCTAACAGTTATTTACGGTAACACGAGTTGACAGCATGGCTGCATTCGGGTATTTAATGTCATGGTATGGTAAAGGTTAAAATGTGGTGCTCATTTCTTGTTATATTTACTTTTTCTGTCAAAACTCCCTGCCTACATTTCACACGATACAATTTACATAATACACTTTGCGATATCTACTCGCACGACAGAATGGTAAACCGACTATGGAAGCGGATTACCATTCTCATCTAATCCTTCTGACACCGTCACATCCACACAACACTTTCTCTTCAAAATATCAATGAACTATCAATTACTCTCCTTTGGGTGATGATTTAAGTTGCCAATATTGGTATCAAATATTTAATGACATGAGCTACATTGAACGGCCAATTTACGTTACAGCATGGTTTACGACCGATTGCACCAATCGCTGTCGGCCGATTGGAACCTTAATGGGGTGATCGCGTGTACGATTAGGGCGGCCACTGTCGCACACTGTGTCGGTCGCTTGAACTTTTCAGCAAATCGTGCGACAAGTCATTACATGATAGAACAGGGCCGGCTTGGAAAATTGCGAAACTAGGTGTTAAATTTGGACGCGGAAGATTCTCATTTACGATGATAAATAGGCCAAGTATTTCCAGATATTCTCTAAATTGTAAAATACCTATTTAAAATGACTTATTTATTTCACAAAATGTCACGGATTGTCTAACGGAAGAATAACGTATGAGCCAGCAAGTGCTCACTGGTTACATGTCAACTTTGGAATAGGTGATGGTCAGTCACGGAAGAGTTTCTATTCGACAAGAAGCTACCCGATGGTGATGTCTAAGCCTTCGCACAATTTATTGTTTGTAAAAATTTTAATTTCATCTATTTTATTGAATAATATTTTTTTAATTCAACTTTATTAAATATTTTTTATTTTATTTATATTATAGTTTTACTATTTTATTGCCTAGCATGATTCCAGCAAAAATGTACAAAAACTCATAAAAGTAATACTAAAAAAACCAAAAGATTATCCGACAATATTGCTTTTCGAAGAATTCAAAGTACCAACTTTATGTGATCACGTAAAAATAATTATAATATTCAAATATTAAAAGAAAAAGAAAAATATTATTTTATTACTGAAAATCGTACTAGGTTTAAATTTGTATTTTCATGCTCAAAAATTAACAAATCATTATACGCACCTAAGGTTAAACAAAATTTAACAGCATACCCGAAAACATCAGGAAGAAATAATAAATGCTGTCAAAAAATACTTTAAAGATAAAAATGAACCCCGAAATTATAATATTTTTATATCGTTGCTATTAATTTATTGTATTTTATTTTATTAAATGCTAGTTATTGTAAACAATAATTATTAATATGTAATTCTCTTATCTGCACAAGTGCACGCTTTTAAGAAAAATTGTAGAACTAAAAAAAAAAAAAATTGTTTTGTATCATTGTAATTATAACAGATTAGTAAATAAAATACAACAAAGAAAAGTAAACATAAGATTAGACTGTATTCTTTCGCTTTATATTTCAGGGTGACAACAGGGGTCTCATTATTTTTCAATGTTTAATGAGTATTTATTGATTTTATTAAATATTCTTTGCACAACACATTCTCTTGTTTTTTCACCGTACCTACACGTTGTTCGCGATCGGTACTCTCATGGTTCGACCCGACGATCTGATAGTATAGCTATGGCGAGGTTCAGTATTTATATTTACATTATTTTTCAAATCTTCAAATATTATAATATATAATTCAAATATTATATATTTTAAGTTACATGCACTAATACGCTCAAAATTATTTATTTTGTATTGGTTTAAAAACCTTTCCACCTCGAATTATTAAATCTAAGTGCCTAGCAACTGTATATTTCTTAAACATATTATACTAGAGTACGCCTGAAAAATCAATATTTTTCAATATATATTGTTTTGTAGTATTCTTCAAACATATAATAAGCTAATTATAATGGGGAAAAAAATCTGGGTATGTAAATATTATTATTTATAATTTGTGATACTTCTAAGTACAGTCAGACCTTACATGACGTAAACAAAAAATATAAATATGTAGAATAGTACATCTTGTAACTTGTCAATAAAACTGCACCGGTGTGGTGTCTTTGGAGATACTATGACAGATTCCTCTACGTGTACTTCTCGAGTTGCTTGGTTGAGTCCTTGTAAGTGATACTCAGTTGATATATGCAACAATTATTGTTTATTACAACAACTTATTTACAGAATGTACAATTATAGAACACAGATATTTATTACTATTATTGCGGAGGAACGATGGGATAAGAGCCCCGTTCCCCCAGTGACAGCGTCTTATAACCCATGACCCCCAACATCCATCCAACACATACACATAACCACACATATAAAAGTGACAGTTCTCGCAGTACAAAAATAGAAAAGAAGAAAATATTAATAATCGCAAATAATGTAAGTGCTTCAAACCTAACCTTGTAACAATGCGCAACTAACCAATTTCACCTGCCGCACTGTTGACATATCAAAAAAATAACTAATGTTAGTAGTCTAAATAAATCAAGTAGACTATTATTGACGTTGATTCAGTAGTATCATCAGAGTATTAATATCACAGTAAGATGACTAAATAAAGTTGATGGTACCGTCAGGATAGAAAGATGTTAATACTTTTTTTTTAATAAATAATAATGTGAAATTTCGTCGTCTTTCTAATCCCTTGTATCTCTATTTGAACACTTTGCGGACGAGATACTGCCGCTGAGCGACTCAATTATTGCTTGGTTATTATTAATTATTAATTTTTCTTTGGTCTAGTCATTATTAATATATGGGATCCGATCGTGGGGTCACTTCTGAAATTCAAATATAAAAAAAATACAAAATCTTCAAAGAGCTATAGTGAAAAAAAATGTAAGCTTGGAAACATTTAGATTAAGGCATAATCTTAAATTATTATATTCTTCAGTAAACATTCTTCCTGTACACTGGCTGGTACTGTTCCTTTAAATAAAATACAATTATAACAACGATGCTCTAAATAGGGTGGCTTCACACGGAAAAAATACAAGAGGTGTAGTTAATTTGAATATAACATTTCCCAAAATCACCAATAAGTATGGATGTAGGACATTAGAATTTGTTGTTCCTACATTCAAAAATAAACTACGTGGGTCTTTACAAAATAGTACGCTTTCTCACAATTTGAAAGAAATGATAAAAAAGTGGTTTATCGAATAAAATTTATGTTACTTGTAAGCATAAAATGAATTGTTTAAACTGTGACACTGATCAGTTATTATTTTTTTATTTATATTAAATGCAATAAATTGATTTAAACGTACCTGCAGAAAAACGTCTAGTCTACGTTCTGTAGGTCTAGTTTTAATAACAAAAAAAAAAAAAAAGAAAATTAAAAAAAAAGTTAATGCTATAGGTATATTGTATAATATTGTGTTGAGCGAACTCCGTTACTTGCCGAATATTATATAACATACAAAAAGTATTATTTCAAAATATACAAATAACAGATTAAGAGCACAAAACTCTTTGAACTCTCCTGTTAATGTATTGTAAGATGTAATATGTACAGATTTGTATAATGACTTGTTGATTCAATCAGATTAATTTTATATTTGCTAGATATAAGTGATTAAATCGTTGATATTTCCGCTTCCAAAATTTAATATAATCCCGACTGTTATACGGAAACAACAAAGTTTTAGTGCACGAAACGCTTATTAGATTTGTGTTTATATTATATAAACCTCTGAGACCTAAAAACTGACTGCTAATAAGTTAGATGATTTTGAAAGCAAAATTATGACCAGTTTTACAATGTCATTTTTGGCAAAGACGATACAACAGCAAGCTCCAAACTTTGTATTATGAGATAAGCGTCTCGATGCGTATTACAATTGAAAAACTTCGGCGTTGGGTCATGCGGAGGAATAACCGAGCTGCAATCACTGGCGTCATTGCTGACCACAAGATCATAGGGCGCAGAAGCTGGGAAAACTAAATCTAAGATGGAGCGACAAAGTTTTCAAAGACATATCTGTCTTAGAAATCCAGTACTGTAAAGAAACGACTCGTAATTGAGGAAAATTCTTGAGAAGGTCCATCAGATGTTGTAGAGCTAATAGCAATGATACACATTAGTCATATAATTTTATATTAAATAAAATAACAATCTCAAGCTTCATCAGGACGTATATGAAGTATTGGACGCATCTGAGGGCCTGAAATGATCGACCTCCAGACCGTTTCTCAGGAAACGGCGGGTCAAAAATTTCATTACTTCGAGGACGCCAGCCATAACTGAAAGTGCCATATTAGAAACGGTCCGATAGGCTCCCGTCATAGTCAGCAGTGGAATCCGCTAGCCTCGGATCAGCGCCGTGACGATAGAGATATGACGGTTGATTAGGTGGAATGGTGAACGTTACATTATGTAAAGTGATCACTTAAGCCAGCCGAAGACCTGTAATTACCCATACCTTAAGCAAGCCAGGCCTGTATTTACCCATACTTCCATATTTTTCCCTTAATAAAAAATAGCTTCGTCTCTATGAGATATCTATTATTTGTTTAATAGCAGTGCCTTTGTAGGTGAAAATCTAGTAATTGTGTATTCTTGGACATATTAAAATATTACATTTATTTTTGGTTAACATTCTTCTTCATGATATGGTTGTAATGCTGTGAAAGAGGTATGGGAAGGGTTCAAATTCAGTATAACGTGTTTGAGGTTATCTTATGAATTTTAAACTTCCAATTCGCTCTCCAACTATTTTATCTTTCTTCTGGTATTTACAAGTTTTACCGATATTAACGTATGTTGATATTAAGACCACTAATATATCACTTCACACAAATTTTTTCCTTCCACGAACAAATAAATATTTTTTTTAAATGCCGCATTGAACAGGCTCTCACAACCATTATCCGCGTGAATACTTGTATCCGCATTCTGTAGTCATGATTACGAATGCTAATGGTTAGATGCTATGTGTTTTCTATAATATTTTATGGAATGGAAGCATGGAAACTTTCCGAAGAAATAATATGGCGACATGAAAAATTTGAGATGAGATCTACAGAAAAATGCTCAAAATAAGCTGGATGGATAGAGTTACGAGTAAAAATAAATCAGTTATGGTTTGTGAATTCGAATTGTAAATCCGGATCGATAAAATCTAAATGATGGAATTGCGCGATCTCCGAGTTGTGCGTTCAGCGGAATGGAATACGACAATTCCGGTCATAAATCGGAATCACCGCAAGGTATGGGAGGGAAGTAGTAAAACTTTGATACAGGATGAGGTCATTGAGGTGATAGGGGTTCTAGTAACCGGGATTCGGAAGGACTGCTCGCCTTATATATGACGCCTCCGTAATCCCTGCAGTCGCCGCCGAAATCACATAATGGCACGCGAATGAGCCGATCTCCGATCCTAATTGAATACAGCGATGTCACAAGTTCACCACAATACAGAAACAACAAACAATACGTGATCATAACACAATATCACAAAATGCAGTGCTGGTGTACTGAAGTCCACACCGCGAATGCTATCGTGATGTCGAGATCGAGCACATATCGATCAAATGGACGTTTGAATAAAGAAAAATAAGTATTAAAAACAATGAAAATACAAAACTTTAATTTATCGGACACGTAATGAATGAGACATCCAGAAAATTATCATGTTTTGCATTTCATAATGCAAAGAAAGATTGCTGAAAGTTGGGGCCCTGGAAGAAAGATAGTGTAATATCTTTTATGTCTGTCAAATATGTATGTGTGGGCAAACGAGCGCGCGGCATAATTGACTGATGTAAAAAAGTGTGTGTGCGAAGACCTATCGGGTTGCCGGGCACGGGGTGCGCGGTGAGGGGTTCCCGAACGGTTAAAAAGGTGTGACAAACAGAAAAGCGCTCTCTTACTTCCCGGGTCTCCCAGATTAAAAACTTCATTTAGTGTATCATTGTAAATATTCGTTGTATATTTCTAGTTTGAATAAATTGTGTGTTTTATTTCAACACCACCTAACATCTTACACCAGACAACGAAACACAAATCAGTATCAAGGCAATATATTATAGAAAATATCATGGCTAAGTAATCTGAGCCAATTATTTATCCAGTCTACTGTAGAGCTTTACGTTAGCTTAGCTAGTATAGCCAACGTCATTTGTATGGATAAAGAAAAGATTGGCTTCACAGAATTTGATTTTAGTTCGATCGTTAGAACGTATAAACAGATGGATATTTTTTTATGTAATATTAATCCAATCGGACTAAGACCTAGACGAAACTATTGTTGTATTGATTTGAATGTAAATTTTGGACAGAAAATAAGTGTTCTGTGCACAAGTGAACTTTGATCTCTCACCTTCGCCCAAGAGAGCAGATTGGAGGAGAATAAAATCCTCAGCAAGTGTTCCGGTCTGAAACAGGTTGACCTGAGAGGTGAATGGAAAAGGTCAAAGAACGGTGAACTTTGATGCTGTATCAACTTCCTGAGTTTTCCCATTCGAAAAAAGAATCTAAACTAAAAGAAGGTCAAGTCGAAGTTGGATGGACGCAGGGTTAAAAATAGAAAATTCTTTCGATAATATCAGAATTTTACATTTATTTTTCATCACAAAGTATACATTATATTACAATACTACAATAGATATATCATGGATGCCTTACTTATTTACTTGTCAACCGAGACAAGACTTGTGGTGTACAACGTGAGGTCTGAATCTGGCAGAAATAGAACTTATTGAATGAAGTGGAAATAAAAATACTTAGGCACAGAATGCACTACAAAACTGCCCTAAAACCTCTAGTTTCAGCACAAAAAAATATTACTTAAGGTTATATTTAAATTACCAAGCTCAAATATACCTTTCAACAGCCTGAGGATGCACGACATTGTCCAGATCTATGTTAAAAATATTATTAACTACATATTAATCAACAAGACATTTGAAGTTTTCATGGAAATGTCAAAATTACCAGAATTTCAGAGGAGAACAATTTGGCAATTCCTAGAATGTGCACCACATACGGGCAAAAATATATATTTTTGTAGCACCCAAATTGTATAGCTCTCTCCCTAAATACATAAAAAACATTGAGCAATACAGACAGTTTAAAGGCGCAATAAAATTCTGGCTAAAAAACTCAGACCGAATGTATGTTCATAGCATGGTCACCCCTTCAATATGAACACATACAGAGTCAAGACTTCATACCCAATATCAATGAGTGAGCAGCCTGTGTATCTGTGTGTGTGTGTGTATATTAAATTAAATCGTACTGTATTATTTAAACTTCTTAAAATTTGTATTACCCTTACATATTTCAAGTGGATTATAAATTTCTCAAGATCAAATATTGCATCATATTTTGTTACACTTTTTTTTTTTTTTTCTCCATACTTATTCTTAATTTATAATTGATAAACTAATTATGTATGTAATTATGATTGTTGATTAAAAATGTAAAATGTTAGCCTCTATGAAGCCCAGTGAGGCGAATACGAAATGTACTTACAACATACGATGAATAAAAATATAGTTTATGCGAAAAATTGATGCAAATCAACATGAGTACGAACATCATACAAGACGGAAAACAAAAAGATAGACTTATATTGCCATTCAGGAAGAAGGCTTAATCTCAGAAATCAATGATATATAATACGATGAAGATTTTTAATGAGATGCCAGAAAACATAAGAAAGGTGGAGAAACTACATGAATTCAAAATAAAACTAAGCAAATATATGAATGATAAGTTGTAGTGAAAAGGAACAATTTTTATATTATTTATATATATAAACATGCTTATGTGTGCACTATATTAAAATAAATAAATATATGTGGCAGATCTACTAATGACAAGAGTAAATAATGAAGAAATAAGGAAATAATATAAAGCTGATCTTAGGATAGTGAGTAGATAAAGAAAGGATCACTTAGGTGGTTTGGTAATAAGGAACGGATGAATGAGGAGAGAATAGTAAGAAAGATATATGACGCAAGCGTTGATGGCACCAGAAGTAAAGGACGTCCTCGGAAGACTTGGCACGACCAGGTAAACCAGATACTGGAGGATGGTCCCTTTAGAAGCCTCAACAATCGGCGAGCTTGTATGAGAAGATGTATGAATGTGGATGAGGCGAGAATTGTGTGTCAGGAAAGAAGAGTGTGGCGCTCTATCCTATCTGCTTTACCCCAGCGCGGAAACGACGTGATGGTAAGTTGGTTAGTTAATTAATTCATCACTCAAATGATGAAAAAAACTAACTCTGAATAATGATGTACATTATATTATATAATTTTATTGTAATATTTTAATTTTTTGAGAAACCTTCAGTCTTTATTTTTTATTAAATCCAACACAACGAACAACAGCTGTAATTGAAATTGAAAGAAAATAACGATTTGAAATTTTATTATGGGATTATTTAGGATGGAGGTTATGTATGGATAATCCATTGAAAGAGAGGTGAAATGGAATATTTGTGAATAGTCAAATTTAAAATTTTATCCAAGTCAAAGAGCAAATATGTTAAAGGTTGTATAGATGACATTAATGTGATTGAGGGCATCTTCTTCGTGTAGCTACTCGCAGATATAGAATCGAGAAATCGTATCCTAACCAAATGTGATCTGTTACAACGGTAACTTAATCGCGTACGACAGATTGTGGACGTTTTATTTTTATTCAATCTAAGGGTAAGCTGAAATATATGGCTTAGAATATTTAGCTACACCTATAATGTTTTTCCTTTCAGCAAAAAAGAAAATAATAATACAACCATTCAAATAGAACAATTAGAATTAGATACATCGTGTAGCAATTATTTCAATTATATAAAAAGTTACTCACAGTTGCCTTCATTCTTTTTGGTTATATTTGTAGTGCAGTCTTGCTGTAGGAGGTCCAATTGTCATTCTGATCAATATTTTACTCGCTCATTTTACCAACATATAAACATTTGTATAATATTCTTTAATTATATTCGTAAAAACTAAACGGTTAACGTCAGATCTATCTGTCACACTAAATTATTGACACCTGCACGCTGTACGTTCTGTTGTGGTCAGTGACAAATCAAACGTGTCCTCTCTACAAGAGAAAAGTTAACAAAGATGGATACACAGAAATATTTTTGTCAGTTACCAATGATTTTCAACAATATTCTTCGTATCTTTATAATAATAGTAAAAAGCTATTGAGACGTGCATCTTAATTATATAGTAAATTACTTTTTCTTTGTACTTGTGGTAATTAAATATTTAAAATTAAATTAGGACGTATATGAAAATAAAACACTTGTTTTTTATTCTAATCGCTTAATTTACTTGAGACGCTTTTCGCCTTGTAAGAGCATTATCAATTACTTACTTACCATCACGCCTTTTCTCCGCGGGGGTAGGCAGAGAGGATAAAGCGCCACACTCTTCTGTCCTGACACACAATTCTCGCTGCATCCACGTTCATACATATTTTCATACAAGCTCGCCGATTGTTGAGGCTTCTAACAGAACCATCCTCCATTATCTGGTTTACCTGGTCGTGCCAAGTCTTCCGTGGACATCCTCTATTTCTGGTGAATTCAACACTTGCGTCATATATCTTTCTTACGGATGAATTCCATTCAAAGCGCCGTTCCCTTTATTTCCTGCAGTCACCCTCCATTCGTATTAACTTGTATTTATACAAATTTTTTGGTATTCTGGAATTTATATAATATTTACACGATTCTAGGTATGACCGACGCAAGTCGCCGCTCACCAAAGTGGTGGTAGATGGATGATGATAGAATCGGAAGGATGGATTAGACAGGAAATAGGTATTGATTGATGAGGGGAAGGGGGGAGGAGGATGGAGGAGGAGTACCTTCGATAGCGGACCAGGATGGACTCACGAAACCAAAGGACAGCTCGACTCACCTGGTTGATGACGCCGTCACGTTGCACTTCCGTAAGTTCACCCAATGTAGTAAATTTACAATTCACAAAACTCTGATGAGTGTCACGCTCACAAACAACAAAATCATAACGGTGTGTGCTAAGTAGTGATTCAACACAAATTCATACGAAAACATTTCCTTTTCTCGACTTCCCAAAGGACAACCAGTCGAGCCAAATGAACAATGTGTACTGGGGAGAATAGGCTAAGGGGGTATGAATAAACTAAAAACTGGTGACAATATACTACAATTAACAATAATATGAATTAATGAATAAGTATGAAAGTATATGTGTTCACCTGCAAAATAATAATTATTTTAATTTATTACGAATATGGAACACTAGATAATAATTATGTTCAATAAAATTGATATTATTTAATTAATACAGCGATGTACTGTAATGTAAACAACAGATAAAAGGTTTCGACAAAATCAAATTCTCTAATTGTCTATAATTTATGATAGTGCGAATAAAAGTTAAATTAAAAAGTTAAAAATGTATTAAAAAATTGTACAGCTGTTCTCTTCTATAAATATAAATACAAGTTGTTGAGTTAAATTATTAGATTGATAATGCCCTGACAAGGCGAAAAGCGTCTCAAGTAAATTAAACGACTAGAATTAAAAAAACAAGTGTAATATTTTGACATATGTGATGTGGAGTTTTCCAAACTTACCTAGAAAACATTTTAGTAAATAAATATATATATATATATGTACTTTTAAAATCAGCAATATTATCTTTGTAGTTAAGATTCATATTTTTATTTATTATCTTTGTTTTATTAACCACTAAAATGAGTTTAAATACGTCTACCGGTTTCGAAAAATACCATTTTCTTCTTCAGGATGTCATAACTAACTAAAACATATATTGTTTCTTTGACGGAATCTATTTTCGTTTTTTTCACTTCACACGTTCGATTTTAGTCAGCGATTTCTCATATTTTGTCGATTAAATTTAATTGGACATATTCGTGTATATTCTAACCGAGATATAATTTGTACATTTTGTTGTTGTAGACCAGCTCGCAACTCTTCTCTGATTATGACTGCGAGCTCTTGACTTTCTTGAAGTGAGGCCAAAGGACCGGTGGAAGCTGAAGGAGCTATCAAGTAAGTCAAACATTAATAATAATGAATAATTTGTATAGTGCCATTTTCGTAAAACCTTTCGCCTCAAGGGCGCTTCACACATAAACTGTTTATAGTCGTACAATTATCTTTGTTTATAAGATTAAAAAAAAATATTTTGTACTTAAAAGGTACGTTTTTAGTTTCTACTTAAATAAAGTCTCCGATACACTATTTTTTACGAATAGTTCCACGCTTTTGGGCCTGCCACCGCAGATACCCGTTCACTAAATTTAGACTTCTGGCAACGATTGGTCGGTTCTACAACCCTTCTGCGGCTGAAGTAAGGGCTGATCTGAGAGTCTAACGCCTACCATTCAAATTGTCTGCAATACAAAGTTCTTGAAGATACAGAGGCGCCATGTTGTGTGTCGCCTCGAATCTTCAGCATAATTTAAATTCAACTCCTCCAGAGAATCGGAGCCAAAGTAGCTGATTTAAAAGAAATATTATATGAGATAATTTGGAAACGCCATATATTATCCGTGCAGCCGCATTTAGAATGGATTTTAATCTATTCATCTGAAACATTGGCAGGCCAGCATAGATGCTGTTACAATAGTCTGCCTCAAGAGGAAGATGTCTCCGAACACTTAAAATCTGTCTTAGTTGATAAAAACACGCACTGACAGTATTACTGATTTGTGTATTCATTGAAAAATTTCATTCAGATTGCATACATCCAATTCCTTTCGACTATATCCTTCGTGTTCCATAATACCCACCGCTTTCATCCCATTTCCCAAAACCCTTGCCACTTCTATTGATTAAAATAAAGGGTGTAACAGACCTAGTCCAGAACATTTTATGACTCAATGACGAATGGAAATGTTCAAGGAATATGTGCCTAAGCTCAACCATATAGGTGATAGAAGTATTTCGAAAATAATCGTAAATATGCGATTATTTAGATTAATTTAAATATTTTATTGATTCCAAATCACATACTGAATACAAAAAAAATATAGGTCATCAAATTTTGAGTGGCTAGACTATTTTTTATTAGATGATTTAGGGCCTGAAGCAAAGATATAGATTAATAATGAATACATTTCGCTTATATTTATTATTACTATTACGTAGATTTAAAGCTTAATTTTGTAAAAATTTCAGACTGTAATATTTTACGTAATGTTGTAGTATTTTCACATATTCCTTGAACATTTTTAACTCATAATTTTGTCAGGTAACAGATCGAGTCCATAAAATATTGTGGACTCGATCTGTTACATCCTGTATATAAAACATGCATATTCAAATTTCTGGGAAGTAAAATAATGTAAAATATTATGCTGATTCATAGATCAATCAACTACCATTATACATTCATACACCGTTTCATTCTGTCAGATATATGTTTAATTTGGACCAATTTCACGTAAATTCTAGTGACACATAGCTCACATTAATTAAATTAAAACTACCGCAAAAATATAAAAGTGTATTAGTTCCAAGGTTAACGGTACCGAAACAGGTGACGCGCGACAATATACTGCAAACTTGTTAGCCTGTATAAAATAATACAATCCCATTAATTGACATGCGGTGTAGCATGATTATTTTAATTTATCACCTGGTAATGACAGGGACTGCACTTGTCAAAACTAGTAGTGACAATAATCCAACGTGTGTGTAGTACAAAGTATAGTTGTGAAAATTGAAATAATTTATTCCATTTTAAGCAATGTAGATCATTATTAGCTATTTTTTGATAATGTGGATGATGATAAAGGCCTTTATCTGGCAGTGGATGAGCACAAGTGTCTCACATGTTTCTCAGTTTATTTTTATTCGCCACCACGTGTTTCCGTAGAGTTTGATAATTTCATCAGTCCAACTGATTTAAGTATGTGTGTGTGTAATTAAAATATTTCACTTACGTCACATTAACGTTGATCCAGTAAAGCTTTTTAATTCTGCTTCAGACTTTAAAAATAATCTAATAAAATAAACTAAACAAACTAAACTAAAAAAATAAACTGTCTCAAGACAGACAAACAACTCAAAAGAGACGGAGAGAATTAAATTACGAGTAAATTGAAATGCAATTTTCAAAACAATGTGTCTATGTCCACGTCTTAAA
Source organism: Eubasilissa splendida (assembly GCA_031772225.1). Lineage (NCBI taxonomy): Eukaryota > Metazoa > Arthropoda > Insecta > Trichoptera > Phryganeidae > Eubasilissa > Eubasilissa splendida. Next base: position 18,297,944 of record CM062862.1, on the reverse strand, counting down.
TAATAAAAATAGTTTTACACTTGTGAAAAAACAATATAAATTATTCCGGTTGATAAATGATGCGAGAATCGCGCACCGGCCACTTAATGAAAATGCCATTCAACCCTTGCGGGCCTGGCCGGGACTCTAGGGCGAAACGTGGTTTTCCGATGGGGAAGAAATACGTCTGACCGGAAGTGTTATTTAGACGTACGGTGGGGGATTTCTTCCTTTTTTTGGCGCAAAAGCACTTTTCAAATCGGCCCTGCGAACCAGCGCCCGGATCGGATAGCAGAATCAGAACTCTAAAAAAAATTATGCGGATAATTTTTTACACAATCTTGATGGGGATTATTTAAGTAAGTGAGCGTTAAAAAGGGGTAACATTTTATTAGAGGTTGGTGGATGGGGGTAAAATATATAAGAACGTTTTTAACAGCACTTACTGATATCCTTGTAGACATCAACGAGGAAGATATACAGTCGAACTCGGTTATAACGAGTACAAAATGACCAGCTAAATTTGCTTATTATATAATCGTTATTACAAAAAATATTTAATATCCAATAAAACTAAAAGAAAGTCAAATACATATGAAAAATTAAAAATCTATAATTGTATGAACAAACAAAAACATTTTAAAGTAAATTACTACATTCAATCACATTATTTCTTAACAAAATTAAAAATACTGCTCTGTTTTAAAGTTTAAAACTTACTACTGCTTACTACGTACACAAAATAAACACGCATTGTTTTTTTATAAAAATTTACAAACCTGAAAGGAATCGTAAACAATTTTATGACTTCTCTAGAATTAGGATTTTTAGACCGTGTAGTGTATTTTGTTCACCAGTTAACAATATTTTTGTACTTTATATCAGTAAATCGAGCTCACTATAACAGTGAAGAGTTGTATGAAAACAGGCCGGAATCAAAATAACAATAAGTATTTCCTCATTATAACCGTGATATCACTATAACCGTGGTCGATATAACCGAGTTCGACTGTATTTACTTTATTACATCAACGCCTTTGTGAGCTTTTATATAAAAATATATTTTTTAATATTTATAAATAACAGTGCATAATTTTAGAACTAAGTATATTCCGAGTACTAATATTTCTTCAATTCGGGTTTGCTCCTGCAACGAAAAATGTCAACGAAATTCAACTTGTTACCAATGTGATACATCCATGTTATTAACAAGTTTACGGCTTAGTTATTTCAGTGGGTACCTACAAATAACACTCCTTGTTGTCTCGTGTGAGTTGGTATTTTATACGAAACTATTTGTGTTAACTCAGGGCAGTCCAACAATTTTCTACAGAAATTCTATATAGCTCACATCTTTTCTTTAGACTAATTATTTCAAATGAAGTAGAGTCATTAAATCAAAACTTATATTTTCAATGTTTAAATATGTCCTAGAATATACAATTACTGATATTTTTACTTACAAAGGTACTGTTATTAAACAAATATCAGATATCTCACAGAGACAAAGCAATTTTTTTATTATATTTAATTGGAAAATTTATGGAAGCATACGGTAATTATAGGCCTTACGACCTGTCTTCGACTGGCTTAAGTGATCACTTTATATATATATATATATATGGTGAACGTTATATATATCAAGTGATCACGAATACAAGTCGTAAGCCCTGTAATTACCCCATACTTCCATACATTTTCCATTAAATATAATAAAAAAATAGCTTTGTCTCTATGATATATCTGATATTTGTTTACTTATATTTTCAACATAAATCAAATGTATCAATTAGAAAGATAACGGATAAAATCGAACTTGAACCAGGAACCCTTCCAATCCACGAACATATTAATTAAATAAATTTCAATATAATATTTATATATATAAATACACAAATAACAGATTAAAGTAACACTAAAATAAAGGATACCAAAAATAAATAACATTAGTTGGAACAAATAAACAAATGTGTCGGTGATTCCTGAAAGTTCCAATAATTGATAGCGTCTCCCAATGTGTTTTTTTATTTTTAATTATGTTTTTATGGTTTTTTATGTGTATCATCTATATCTGTGTACGCGCCATGTTACTTCGATTGGCACCACTGAGTTTCCTGGTTTATAATAATGTACATATGCGTGTATGAGTATTGCCGCCTCTTTTCAGAAGCTAAGAAGACGGTAACTTATTATTACATCCCGTGCTACAAGAACAACAACATCGGACCAAAAAAACTGAAAAATTAAAAAGGGTAGTGTGGTTCATATATCATATGTGTGTTTATTGTTAATCGTAAATCTGGGAACCAGCTATCGAAGACACTTACATAAACAATATCTATATCTGTAAAGTTTTTGTAGTTTTTTGTTCTTCCTTTAGGCTATAATCTGCCGGCAGTTGTTCTCTGATTGCAAATCAGATTGTGTTTATTTTTGTTTTTGTTTTGTCGTTTTTTTCCTATCGCGAGTGTTTTAATCTTCCCTCTACTCCCCGACTAAAGAACATGATGGCTAAAGACCTGAGGTAATACTTTGGCCAGTCTACTGTAGAACTTTTCCTGGCCGCAGTAAATAAATTAATGATAGCCAATATACGTTGGATTGATAGGGCATAAGAAAAATAAAAAGGAAGACAAAAACGTAGATAGGCGGTCAGGTAGGGCGGAAAATATCAACATGTAAGCGGGTGCTCGGGGTATATGGCGCTTTGTGACTGCGATCATGGACTTTCGAATCCCATGATACTGTTGAAGAAAAGACCTTGTCCCCCATCGTATTAAATGACCGGTTCATTTCCATTTTAGCTATATCACTAGGTGTCCTCGGATTCAGTCTATATCTACAAAGAGATTCACAAATGAAGTAGCAACATACACATAAATGCATAAATATTACAAAAAATCCTCTCACGGTGTTTTTATTTGAGCACATTTGTTTTCCCTCGATGGAGTTCATATTTTTTGAAATTCAGACTCACCATCAAAGTTGTGCCATAAAATGGAATTCCTAGATATTCTTTGAGATTAGAAATAAGTAAGACTGAAATATGACAGTTAAAGGCCATTTGTTATCCAAGACGAGTTCATATTTTGCAATGCTAATCTTCAATATAATGGAATGGCAAAAGTTCAAGCTCTCAACTTTTCTCAAGAGTTATAAGACACGGATAAGGTCAACTATGGTTATGAAAATATTCTCAATATATCAGTCCATTAATTTGTATTTAATAATAATAAATTTAATTAATCAATTATAAATATATAACTGCAGAATAAACCTATTTATCGAAAAACATTTGGTTGTTGCCGGGACTCGACTATATCAACTGATTACGTTTTCGACAAATTACTGAACATTTATTCTGTAGTAATTTTTATAATTGATACGGTTATTCACATATAATAATTGTACACCAATATCCTTGCGTATTTGTAATTCTTATCCAAATTTTAAAATTTAAATATTCAATATTAAATTTTCATTAATGATGAAAAATATTTGAAATATGAATTAAATATATTAATTAGAAAGATATACATATAAAATCCATTTTATCGAAAAAAAATGTTGTTGCGCCACCGGGATTCGAATCTGGATCTCTTTCCTAACCGGGGAAGGTGCATTATCCAACTATGCTTCAGCGACAATATTTTTAGCGACAATTTTTCGAACCTATATGTTACCTTTTTGATATTAATACATTTAATCGTTATATTAAATAGCATAGTTGGATAATGCACCTTCCCCGGTAAGGAAAGAGATCCAGGTTCGAATCTCAGTGGCGCAACAAAAATATTTTTCGATAAAATTGATTTTATATGTATATCTTTCTAATTAATATATTTCATTCATATTTAAAATATCACAGACCTATGTTCTGAATAATTACAACTTCACAATAAGAATATGTTCTCCTAAAAATATTTGGTTGTAAAAGGTTGATATAGCATATAAAATCTACATCTTGATAAGTTTTAGACTAATAATATTGATATTAATTTTAAAAAATTTCAAAAAATTTTAACTAAAATAGTTCACACAAAATTTAATAACACAATTAGTCCGGGTCGATATTATTTAATTACGATTCAAATAATAAATTGGACGCGCATCTTACTATATTTAGAGTACGCAATAATACCATCTTACGAGTATATATAATACAATAGCGTCAAGTTGGTAAGTACTTCATGCGCCTGCTTTTTCTCTTGTACTTAAGATGCTGTGTCAGACTATTCACATTTATAATAAACATTTCTGAAAATAATAATATTAATTTAAAATTTTGCTTCAAGAATACATTACAGATATTACATAATATTATAAATTATTATATAAAATGATGATCTACGGATAAAAGTATAAAGCATTAAAAAAAATCGAGTCGTAATTTAAAATTATTTAGTAATAATAATAATAATGTGTTTATTCCATTGTGATCAGGTTTTTTTAACCCGATTCGCCATAAAGATAATACATTAAAGTTATGAAATAAATATAATGCTATGAAAAAGAAAAAGAAAAAGTAAACCAAGGAAAATATTAATAAATAAATAAATATTTAAAAAAAGTAAAAAGTTCACACATATACACACACAAAATATAAATATTACATATATAACTACTTCAATCACGGCCATTGTTGTATATGTAGCTATTCTGTAGGCGTTGAAATTCTTTGCTCAGGGAACCAACTTTCCATGAGAGCGCCGCTTGCACCAGACAGTTTGTGCCGAGCTCCAGCCGCATCTTTACGCCCGCAACTCGGTGTCTCAGAAGCAGAAAGAATCCATATATATGGCCTTCGGTAAACATTATAGATGCGCTGCAATAACGCGCCAATCCATACAGTATTCTGTATGAGTTGTAGTACTGAATTCGGAGACGGTTATACGTCACTTGCTTGTATTTCGACCAGAGCTCGCAGGTATGCATGCTGGTGAAGAACGATTTATACAGATGCTCTTCACCTTAATGCCTTTACGTTTACTTTATGGTAATTTATTATAGACAAATTAAAAATAAATATAAATTTGCATTTAATATTACACTTTAATTTCTTTTCCGCCGTTTTTTCGTGGCATATTGTATTTTGAATTTGACGTTTAATTTACAATTGTTATAATATAATTTTTTAAAAACAATACACATATACTCCACATTATGCTGTACCACTTGGAAAAGGGGTTGAGAGCTGCTGAGTCATTTCGCGTTCTCGGCGATCTTTATAGGGCATGCCGAGAATAGTTTGTTTGCTTCAAATAAAAAAAAAATAATTGTGGCTTAATTTTTATAATAAATCTAGTACCTGACTTAAATTGTTACGATGATAAAAAAATATATAGATAACTCATAGTGATTTTGAACTATTAATTACATTTCATTTCTATCAAAGTATTTAAATAAAAAATAATAACCATTATTTTAATATGTCCAAGAACACACAATTACTGAATTTTTACATACAAAGGTATTGTTATTAAACAAATAATAGATATTTTATATTTTTTATTATATTTATTGAAAATATATGGAAATATGGGAAATATTAATATATATAGATACAGTGTTCAAAAATTTGATAGATATGGATATTGATTAATTAATTTAAATATCTCTAAAGCATGGAAAATCGATAACTTTTGTTTTGGAAATGAACTATAAATATTTTTAATTACTGCTCATTTCCTCGTTTATTTTTATCGACCAATGTTGTGACTTTAGCGATGCCTACGGGCATCGTAGAATTTCACTAAAGTGCTTTCTATTTCGGAAAAGTTTGGAACTTCTCAGCGAGCGGCGATTTATGATGGGTTAGAAGCGATGAAGAATTTTAAATATTCAAATGCAAATTCAAGGAATTTTGGTGGTTTCTTTGATGTTTTCAATATTTCAAAAGTTGGTCCGTACCGCCACCCTTTAGGAAAGATTTTGCAATCAAAAGTTTTCAATCGTTCTATTAAATACAGCATAGGCCTTCAGTTAATTACGTTTAAGACAGTATAAAGCTTTCCGTGCATTTTAAAACAATTTTTTTGCAACAACAATGAACGTAGAAATTAAATATTACACATCAGGTATCAATTAATGATCCATCTTTATATCGAATAGTTGATTAATATATCATATTTTTATTTATTAAGTAGAACACATTCTTATTGTGAAGTGAAGTTGTAATTATTTAGAACAGACGGTCTGTGATGTTTTAAATACTATGTAATACTCAATGTATTAATTAGAAAGATATACATGTAAAATCAATTATATCGAAAGATATTTCTGTCGCGCCACCGGGATTCGAACCCGGATCGCCACACGCCCACGCCAGGATTCATACCTTGCTCCAGGAGATAGAGACCGGACACCATCTCGTCTCGGCCTTGTCCATAACGACCATCGCTCGCATGCCGCCTTCTTGTTTGTTGCAGTGGGGTCTCTTCTCAACCCACGGGTGGACCGGGACCATCCATCGCTGGGTCTATCGCGGTGATCTTACTCTTAATCTCCTCCATCTCTCGCTGCCGTATCCCTCTATCAGATTACTCACAGGTATTTGAGATTCCGTAAAAATAAGGTAGATGGCTCTTTCAAATAATGAAACAATTAAATGTATTAATATCAAAAAGGTAACATATAGGTTCGAAAATTTGTTGCTAAAAATATAGTCGCTATAGCATAGTTGGATAATGCACCTTCTCCTTTTTGGAAAGATATCCAGGTTTGAATCACGGGAGCGCAAAAACAATATTTTTCGACAAAATTGATTTTATATGTATATATTTATAATTAATACATTAAATTAGTATATTTTTATTTGTTAACTTTGTTTTATTAACCACTTATTGAGTTTAAATACATCTACCGGTTTCTAAAAATACCATTTTCTTCTTCAGGATGTCAATATTAACTAAATACACATATTATTGTTTATTTACCAGGATATATATTTAAAAAAACAACAATTATTTAAAAAATAAATTTAGTACCTAACTCAAATTGTTACTTAATACAAATTTACTCGAATAATTTTACAAGGTTTCGTTTATTGAATTTAAATACGCTGGAGATACTGTCGAGTAGCGATGGTGGTGTTGGGACGGCCTGCGAAGAAGTGGTCGGTAGATGCTTGGCAGTACCCGTCTTTGGTTAAATGTTAAATTAAATCTTCTGATTGGTTGTTCTGGTTCGAGCCAAATATGGTTGATAGGTAAGCCTTTACCCAACCACGTTTACGGGCGCGAGTAGGGTCACCACAATAGTATAAACTTAATTCGACGTTTTGGCACTGTAATACGTGCTACTGTCAAGGCTTTGCCCGAAAATTAAATCGTAACAAGTATTCCCGGATAGAAAAAGATCCGAGTTTATATCCCGGTTGCAACCGAAATAGTTTTTTTGATAGATATTATATTTTCCATATGTTTATAATTGATTCATTTAATTTATATTAAAAAATATTTCTTTATGAATATTTTAATTAGTTCCCTTCGTATTTAATTATATAAAATATTATGTGCTGGTAAGGTACAGATTCGTTTCTAGTTTGATCAGCAATTAAATACTTAGTTAACACTATTTTTACATTACGCGTTAATATACTATTTTTATTTTTAAGAAGATTTGTTTGTTGCATTTTCATAACATGGTTTCCGCATATAGAATGAGTTCCAGGTTCGAATCGCATTAGCAACTAAATATTTATTCTATATATATTTTTTCTGCGTACATTTTTTCTGTATATCTGTATAGTTTATTAATTTGATTTGTATTAGTATGTTATTCAATGAATTTTAATTGTACATTGTTAAAAGGTTTCATTTTTTTTCAACATTTTGCATAATATTAAACAATGATACCTCAACATGTAATGAGGATATAATATTCGAAAAAATTTCTCCCTCGCGTTAAATTTCCGTTTTCTCTGCTGGTGAATTAATTAACTGTGTTCATCCCTCGTGTTGCAAGCCCCCGATTTCCATTTTGGGTAAAAATGAAGGGTAGACTTTTTGGATATCGAACAAAATGGAAAGTCGGCCACTCGACGCTCAAAGTTAATTAAGGGAGTCCAGTATTTCACACTCCAGCCGGTTGTCCGAGATTTTGCCGACCGAAAAACGTCACAATTTCATCCCTGTTTTTGAAGCTTAAAAATATATATTTTTAAAGTAATTTTAATTTAGCTAGAAATGGTTGACATCGTCGATATGCTGAAACATTAGTTCCAGTTTCAGTTTCAAATGAATATTGGATCATTTGTTCCATTACTTTGGAACGGTTGTTACGTTATATAAAGCAACTCCAATTTTTTTTTTCCAATTCCTTAGAGTCTACGATACTCTGAGTACTCTACATGCGGCTAGACCGCCAAATCTACTACTACAAGTGTATCAGCGCTAGTCGCTTTGACACTTTTTCTAACTACCTTATTATAATAAACATCATATGTGTTTTATATTAATACATGAATTGGAAGGGTAAAAAATTCTGATAAAAAACCCTCTAAACAATTTACTGGAAGTTAAGTATTTCAAATTAATTAGGCGCGACACTTTATGTACAGTGCCGCCTTATTCTAGCATAATCCTTAAATATTTAAACTAAAATAAATAACTACTAAACTTAAAAATATATTGTTTTATTGTTTTTACAGATCATAAATTGGATAAAGCAACTCCGTTAGAGTCGAGGAGAGTTGGCATGTGTCAAGGACAATCAGGGCTAGATGGCGCATAATAAGCAAACCAGGCGCTGGATAGAAAGGTTCTGACTCTCGCGCGTCATTTTGGTCTGAGCGCTGATCACTTTGGATGAAATGATGCGAAATTGACTTACACCTACTTGAGAAAGTTCTGCACGCAATCTGTAGATACGCGTGCAGGAACACTTCCTGCCGATAAGAAATATAGTGTCCGACAAGGTGCTAATTATAGACTTTCTCTTTCCAACATCAGTAAGCGTAAGTGAAGGAGCGCGAATTTCTATCCCAAAGATATCTTTTTGACACGGTACAGAATCAATCACGTGCTCAACTGCGAGGGCTAGTTCAGATCTAGCACCGGGGCAACAAAGAGATTCTTCTAAAGTTCGGAGTAACTCGAAATACAACACGCGCATTTCGGCTTTTACTCTCGGGTTGACCTACGTATAATCCAATAACATTAAATTTCATCAGTAAAATAACGCATATTTAAACCACAGCCCATTTTAATGACTGCAAGTCATGGGATTTGGAGTGTTACCTAGCCAATTTTAAAATAACTTGTATTAAGTAAAATCAAGTGAGACAAACAGTTGCATCTGACATATGACCAAGAAAGCCACGAAAACCTTAGTGCTACAATAATAATCATATAGATATATACGTAATTACGCGACAAACACCTATTTTTGGAGCCACGTCGGACGAAACTTCACCATCAGGCCTTGTTTGAGGCCACGCCAAAAAGCTTGACTAGACCATCGCCACCCACCACAGCAGAATAAAGAAAGGTACTTCTAACTCACACTACCTACATTTATTTACGGAGCGCGCCTTGGCACAAGTCCTTCCCTCCAGCTCAAAAAGTCCCCACTTATTTTAATTAATGTTGGAATATAGTTGTAAGACTTTTTAGTTTAGATTTTAAATTGTGAATGTCTCTAAAATTATAAACTGGTGAGGATACTACCTTGCATGTAACCTCTAATTTTACTTTATTTTTTATTATCTTGATAAGTTAGAATAAATGATTATACAAAAATTCCAATATTAATTTCACTGAAAATTCCTTCTTCCCCCTTGATTGAATGATTGTTACAATGATTCGGATCCATTTCGGTCCAGCCGAACGACCTGGTAAGGGTACCTCATGTTAATTAAATAATATATTAAATTGTGTTTGTTTAGTTAGGTAACACGGTTACAACATGTTTTTCGGTAAAGAATCAGTTATTTTAAACTTTACCTAATTAATCAAATTAAGTATTTCTAAAAAGTTGGAACTGGAAACTTCTACTGGTCATTTTTTACTCATGGCACTGTACAGTCGAACACCGTTGAATCTATTGCTAGTATAATTTTTATTACAATATTGTAATACATAGATTTGTTTAATGTTTAATTATTTTATGAACAGGGAATTAAATAATATTAATCACATCTTAAAAAAAATAAAAATAATAATAATATTTTTGTTAATGCCCTTCATCAACTGAAACTAGTAGGTGAAGAAAATAAATTTAGGTTAAAAAAGAACAGTATATTTTATTATATTAAATATAATGGATAGCCACCAAGAAATTTCAGAAAGTTTTAAAAATGGTTGAATAATAATTATTATCAATATGTTCAATTTACTTTTATTCTATAGGTATATATTAAAAGGCGCAACACACTGCTCGTAGTATACACAACCGATATTATGCGTCAACTGACGTCAAGTGCATTGTTGCATTACTGTCTAGCGTGAAACTTGGTCTCTTTCTCGCTTAGATAGCGCTCACGCACACATTAACGTGAATCGGTACACAACATATTCTTGAAGTGCCATAATCAAAAAATCGACCTATGTACTTGATCGATTCTTTTGGACCAAATATCGCAATTGGACACAAATATCAACCACCGCTAATTTAGATATTTTTGAAGTATTATATTTGGTGATGGGAGCTACTGGTTAAATCAGTTTCATGTATCATCCGACCAACAAGAATTTAACATATTAGGATGTGCGATTTAATTAATCAACGATATAAGGAAAATCATGCTATATACGCATCGATGATATTTGGCCTATTAAATTTTCACGAAAATGTCGAAATAATATTGGGCCTCATACTAAACACCACGGTGTAGGAATCAGGCTATTTCACAACACCCAAGGCCGTATTAATATCTGAGAAGCACTTTTTTTTTTCAGTCGTAAAACCATTGTTATTATTTTTATTTTTTTTAAATTACCAACGGTTTTATAACTTTAAAAGAAAAATCCTGTACTGGTCAAATGATGTAACCAATACTAGTGGTGTAGCTATTGCCAGAGCAGTCGCCCGCCCTCATACGGATTTACTGAACACTTAATAACCGCAATAATTACAGCATAGGTTTAAAAATAAAATTGGTATGTGTAACTTAAATTGAATATAAAATAATTATGTGGTATTTTGAAGATTGAGATCATTTTAACAGACAGACGTGATAATAGACAATAATCACAAATGGATAGGCTGTACTATAAAGTGTCAAACATAAGTGTTTTCTGAAGATGTTATGTGAAAGGTGGAGACGAGAAGAGTGAGGCCCGAGAGCTGGCCTTCTAGACGGTTGCGGTTGCATTAGTATTGGCACCTGACGTCGGTACTGGGTGAATTTTTACGCACCGGTATTCACAAGCTGCGTTCAGGGTTATTGACGGTGTTAATAATAGTGGAGGCGATAGATCTCCATCGTATCATGAATGAGGAATATTAACACCATTGAACGTCTAAACAGATTAATTTGAATAAAAAATGGATAGTATATACAAGTATTACCCGATAATTTGTTGCTATGCTACTGACCGAAACATATCTACCAAATTTTTATGTTCTTTCTTTGGGAGGTCTTAAAATCACGACTCAATACAGTAAATAATTCGTTTATTGAAATATTATAGGTGAACAAATGTATAAGGTAGTGTGTCTACGGAGATGTATTGAAACGAATAGACTTTCAGTTCTTTCTCATTTGGATGTTAGATACAATCTGATCTCTGAAGGGTTGTGTTTTAGTCTATAAAGATAATTCTGGAGATATTTCTCCCATTAAATAATATAGAAGATAATTTAAATCCAGGTTCTCTACCGAGTAAACAAAGGAATAAATTAGATGATATAAAATAATCGTTTCAATGCACATCCGCTTTCAGACAGCATAAATAATAAGATAAGACAAAACTATTAATATAATGGTTCTAACCCATAACTCTCCTCAAATCAAGTAAGGTTAAGGTTGACAAACTAAAAGATAGGGATAAGGCTTTGGAGTGTAGGTACATACATAACAAAATATACGATTATTACACGTATTTGCCTATTTATTTATTGACCGAAATTCAGTGGCCATGTGCAGTGTATAAATATCGATAATTTTGCAGAAAACTGTTTTCATATTTTGCAAGCATTTATTGCAGCCGAATTTGCACGTAAATCTATCTATTATGTTTATTAAGTGTTATCGATAAAAAATGCATTCGACGCTTTTACATTTATTTTCGTTTTAAAATACATTAAAGAGAAAATGAAAACAATATTATTTCATTTCAGCAAATATGCTTTGGATATTTTAACTTTTATCATAAATATCGTCACATAAATAAAGTGATCGAAGGATCGTAATGTATAAAAATTGGTGGCACAGCTTTATCAGAAGAGTCATGGAATATATCTCAAAACCAAAGCGAGATCAGCGGTCTAGTCTAAGTCCGTTATACAGGGTGAATATTATGATCCAGGCCAATTTTGTTTGGCTGCCATTTTGGTTTGGCATATATTTGTCAATTCGAATATAGTAGTCATAGAGAATAATTGATTACAATTCATTTTTAAACAATAATGTTTTAAACAATAATCTAAATAATAATGGCAATGCTGGAACCATTAATGGTGATCGCTATCGTCACATGTTGGTAAACTTCTTGGTAGCCGAATCGGGTCTAATGAGCCTGCAATAATGTGATTTAAATAGGATGGTGCCATCTTACGCTTGAAGCTACGCTTGAAATAATGTCAAAAAGTGATGATATCCACTGGCCTCCTCAATTACTTGATTTGACGGCTGTAAGGATACTTGAAAAAAAGGTCTACGCCAATAAGCTAATAACAATTCCGATGTTACAAGACAATATTCGAAATGAAATTGCTGAAAAAATATGGTTAAAAGTGCACGCGGTTGTGCCGCTATCAGAGGCAGCCACATGGCTAATGTCATATTTTATACGTAATTGTAATAAGCTGTTTAATATATAATAGAAACCAAATTAAAAAATTATGATTTATTTTTTAGTTATTTAAAAACTACATCGGCCTGGAACATAATATTCACTCTGTAGTTTGGACTGTGATTTTATGAATCGTCGTCTTAAATTCTCCAACCAGGATGTCTTTCTAAAAGATTGTTTTTGCTATCAATTTTAAATTAAATGACAAGATGCAGGATCTTATATTTTCTGTATATCTCATGACATGGCCAAAATATCGCAATTTTAGGATTATTATTGTTTTAAGGATTTTTTTCGCTTTGCATCCGAATCATAACATTGACATTTGAGATCTTATCAATTCTGCCAAACTTTAGAAGTTGTCTGTATAACATTTAATTTAAACTAAATGCTTGTTGATCTAGTGGTTAAGATACTCGCCTAGTGTTCGGGGTTACGAGCCTCATTCCAGGAGACTAGTAAGTCAGTGCTATTTTCATAACACAAGAGTTTAGCATTGATTGAAAATAGTAAGAATATTGATGTGACACATATTCCGTGTATGCATTTCTATTTTAAAAAGTATTACATAATTTGTTTGATATACATTAGGGTTTCTTATTTAACCCAATTTTTTTATTATTATTATTATTTCACGCATCCCCCTTTAGTTCGATTCTTAGCACCTATTTTATTGACATCAACTTGCTTTGAATCAGACATTCTGATGTTTGTCTTACTAGCCACACATTTTTTTTATTCCTTGTCTTTAAAAACGAACTACTAGAAGACGCTATGACGACACGAAAACGCGAAGCGTGGCAACATAAATAAATATGTGCACTCCAACAGTGCGCGTTTTACTAGTTTGCCTCAGGCACGAGCGATAGTTGGAGAGTTGAAGAGAAGTGAGAGAGGGAAATGTGACCTTGGATAAAGATACAGCACGCTTATTATGTCCAAATTGAACGTGAAAGCAGAAGACATTATTTATTTTTTTCGTGAATTTTGACATTCAGTAGCGACCTCTAAAATTCATTAAAAACAAATTCGATGATAGAAGGGAATGGCAGGTTGACGCGGTTATTTTTCGAAAGTCTAAAAATAAGAAGCACCCTAATATACATATTTATATATAAGTACTATATTTTATATATATATGATACAGATCTACATAAATAAAGCTCACAGTATATGCCATTGAATAGTTGAATCATACATTAATTTTCAACGTAAATGTAGCTCTGCAAACGTGTTTTAGTCTCTTTACTCCCTTAATGTGAACTTGTCAATATTATCTCCTTGAAAATATTTTTCAAGACAGTTGATAAGGTATTGCAACAACGGGATACATTATTTACCAACCTCTTTTTTTAGTATTCTTTTTCCATAATTGATTTTTTTTTCTGAAAATTAAAATCCCATTTTCGAACACTTTTTGAATCGCCGATATAGTATAATATTTTATGAACTGATAAATCACGCACCTAAGTTATTAAAAAAATCATAAAACTTTGCTAAAACTTCGCCTTTAAACATTGCATACTTGCAATAATATTTTTGGAAATTCAAGCACCAGCTCACATACATAGATAAATAAAGTCGAAATCTGTCATTTCTGTTCTTACAATTATTTTATTCGACAAATAAAACCTCCCCAAAATTCAGAACGGTAAATGGTGCTAAAAAATATTTTTGCATGTTATTTTTCAGAGAACGTTTTTCAAAACGAACTGAAAATCACGTACGGATGGGGACGCATGTACTCAGTGAATGCCACGAATTTCTGGTGAAATTAAGTTCATTAAAAATGCAACGGGACATGTGTTTATTGCGCACTCAGGGTTGTCAAGGTGTGGGATCCCGGCGAAGTTGTTCAATTTACATAGGCTATTTTGAAACGGAATTGGCTTGCATGAAAATTCGTTGAAAACATTTTAACGAATTTCGATCTTTGTTCACACATTTTATGTTATGCGATGAATACAGAAATTTGTATAAGTGAAATCTCTCTGTGTTACTTATATATTACCTATGTATAAATGTAAAATATATATTACTATCTGAAGTACCCGGCGTTGTTTGGGCTTTATGTAGAGTCTTAATTTAGAAGGATGGGGGTAATTTTTTTCCGAAATCAGAGGTTGACAGTAATTTTCCTCGTATTTTGAATGTCAAGTGTGCAAAATTTCATCAAGAAGTACCAAAATTCTGCTTTAAGAGGTGGAAAGGGGGAATGGAGTGGTTTTTTGAAATCTCATGTAGACAATGTCCTTTTTCTTGCTTTTAAGGTCAAGTGTGCATAATTTCATCAAGCTCGAAATAATACTGTAGACTTGTATAAAAAAACTAACACACCCACAGAAACTCTTCTTTATATATGATGAAGTACCCAGAGTTTCCCGGGCTTTACGCAGAATGAAGAGGCTTCATTTAGAGGGATGGGGTAGTATTTTCGAAATCTCAGGTAGACAGCAATTTTTCTCTTATTTGGAACGTCAATTACATCAAGAAGTACCAAAATTGTACTTTAAGGTATGGAAAAGGGGTATGGGGGTGGTTTTTTCGAAATCTTATCTATACAGTAATTTTCCTCTTATTTTGATCGTCAAGTGTACAAAATGTTATCAAAAAGTACCCAAATTTTGCTTTAAGGGGTGGGAAAGGAAGATGGGGGTAGTTTTTCGAAATCTTATATAGACAGTGACCTTCCTCTTATTTAAATGTACAAAGTATCATCAGGCTCGGAATAAAACTGTAGATTTATATAAAAAACAAAGAAACAAACCAACAGACACTCTTCTAAATGAAACATGGGCTGTTGACAATAGATAGAAACTAAAATTTGAAAAGACGTTACATAAAGAGACAGTAAATAGCACCCCCCCCCCCTCCTCTTACCCTTGACTGTTGTTTTATTTATATTGGTATCTTAACTCTACAATACAACCGTGCCATGCTGCACTACAAAACTATTCAAGTTATTAGACATACGCAATAATACTGTGATGAATCAAGAAAAACAAAATAAATTAATAAACAAAGTAAAGGAAGAGATAGTAATTAACAACAGTGTAGATAAAAGAACAAGGGCAATTAATATAGCTGAATATGCCAAGAATATTAAATAGCAATGGATAAGCCACATTGCTCGAAGTATAGATAATGATTATGGTACCCGAAAGAAATCAAGAGGCCGACAGGCCATCCTGAAACCCGCTTAACTGACGAAATCATCAAATTCTGCCAAAATACTAGGCAGCGAATAACAATGGACAAAGAATATTAATTAATGATTAATTTGGCAGTTACTTCGTGGTGTAACATTTTAATTAAACACAATTATTTTTATTTTACCTTTGTACTACATATACAATTGTTGTGCTACTAACACTAATAGTTTTGTACCATCTGCAGGTTTAAAATAATATAAATAAAATACTGTTGGCTTCGGAGCGGTGGGGATATTTCGACAGCGACGATCTAAAATTATTCGGTACTATATAGGGGAATAATAATTAAATTATAGAAATCCAGAAAAAACTGAATTTGAAAAAAACATTAATAAACAATTTCGTGTTTTCAAATACTTCACCGTTACTATCGATGTTTTAAAGAACAATAAATCCAAACCCATCCTTACGTATCCCACCGCTCCATAAAATAATAAATAATTGCATTCCATTCAAATAGTTTTTATCATTTAACTTTCTATCATACGATTCTATATTTTTTGCTGGTCACAAAATTGAAATAAAATTAAATATAATTCTGTAGGCATGTACAAGTATAATACAATAAAATAATTTTGCTCATATTTATAAAATTCTCTCTTTCAGTCGATGTGCTCGTAACTAAGTATCGAAACCCTAAAGTCTGCTCAGTATTGAAAAAAAATTCCAGCATTTTAATATTTATAAGAAACATGGGCAACTTTTTTTTCGCACTTTTCTTACTGAAATTCCCGGGAATACGGAAACTTCCCGGGATTCGGGGTAATCAAGCAAATCCGTCCCTAGTCGGCGCATAAATCCAAATGTTTTGGCCGAAATTAACGATGTAATTTGCGAATTTTATTACCGGAGTCGGCAAAATATGCTACGCAGATTTTAAAGTTAAACCCAACTCTTTGAACCCCTTCCTCGTCGTTATTTTGGTGAGTCGTCTGAGAAATTTCCAAATTGTTGCTGCTTTTGTAATTAATGTCTGCAGTTGAATAATATTTATTCGCGTTCCTTGATTATTAGAGCTTGTAAGGGGTTGAAGTGTTCACTACATTTCTTTTAATGACTCATAAAAATTCCATTTTGAAGACATTAATAATTCAATAGAAAAATGAAAATTTTCTAATTTACAGTAATTTATTAATTCTTAAACTAGAATGTGTACTTTAATATTAATATATAATTTTCAACTTTAAATTCAATCTACAAATTACACGGCACATATTTACTAATTTTAATTTTTAATTTATGTAAGAATTCCTTCTTCCTTATTTTTTCTGGTATTTCATTGAAAATCTTCATCGCACTGTACATCATCGATTTCTGAGATTTGGCTTTTTTCCTAAATGGCGGTCTCATTCTATATTTCCCTCGTGTATTTATAATGATTGTATTCACGTTGATTTGCCTCAGTTTTTCTTAAAAATTTTACCAATATTTGCGTCACTTAATTTAAAAATATGATAAAAACACTATTCTTAACAAATTTGAGTTATATACATATCTCATTGAATTCGGAATTATTATTTTAATTTTAAAATGTATGGATGGATATAAAGGCATCGATAGGTGAAGTATTAAACTTACATACATCCTCTTCGTGTATGAAGGTGTAATACTTCACCTGTCGGTTACTGAGAGTTACTGCTTCTCTTGAAACTCGAGTAGTGCTAATAAACTCAAGTAGAGTTATAACATTATTTATTTTCACAAAGACATTTTCAAAAAGTGTTGATGGATGGAAAAAGTACGATGGTTTAAGATATGTAACTATATGAATATCAAGATTACACAAAATGTAGTAATATTTATTTCTTAAACCCTGAACATTTATAAATATAAAATTATGTTTTAAAAACTATTTCAATACATATATTATATACTAGTTATTGATGATCGACTTACCAGAAAAAAAATGTAAATTAGCAAGTGAACAAGTCACAGACTACTAACGCAAATTCCTTGTTTCAGTATTTGCATTTTAGTATCACCCACGTGATTATTTTGGTACCGCTTACGCAATCAAATAGCTTCAAGACTTTTTTTAAATATATGACTTGATTGAAACGAAAATTTAAACGATGACAATATAATATGCATTCATTTAAAAAAATAAGTCTTGTTTACACAGAGACTTAACTTTCGAAGAGAAAATGTGTCATAAACTGTCGGATTTATGTTTCCACAAATAATGTTTGTAGAATGTCCCTCGTCCCGCAACTAATGTTTCAAACCCCTCTTTTATTTGTATACTCTATTTCACGTCTATTAATTTACTGGTCTGTGGAACAAGTGTTGAATGACATTACCATGTTAAACATTTAATGGTAAAACTCCTATACCCAGTGTATATATTTAATGTGAGCAACATCAGCAACTGCAATACCACTAAAGTAAAAAGGAATAGACGAATCCAAAACAATTTCCTGGAACAGGAATGTGTAGTCAGTTCTACAGGAATGTGTCAGTTGACTTTTGCACAGGACAATGGTCCAGGAAAAGACTACAAAAGTCATTAGGACAAACGTTTACAGATGGCTGAATGGTGAATTCTTCCGAGTAACAGTTCGGTCTTTTCGGTAGTGAAACATTTTTGTACGAATTATTTCATTCTCGTGATTGAATCCGCAATAACCGGTATTTAACAAAATAACTAATCGTGATTTTGGGACGGCACGGTATCGTCAAAAAATTGGGTCAAAATTGTATTTTTGTATCTAAATTCGAATAAGAAAATGAGATGTCTACACGTACTATTGCTTCAGTATTAAATTTTGTTTCAAATTATTCACAAAACGGAAATATTACATATTTTGAAGTAAAAAGATTCATGTTTATCTCGTCAACAAATTTACGTTTGTATATTTTTGACTTTGTAAATTAGATTTCAGTACATACTGAAAGATTTTAATTTCATCAACACATTAATTTGTGTAATTATTTATAGAGTGTCATTACAGTTGTTTAAAATGAGAGTTCATTGGCATACATAAACATAAATAGATGATTAAGGAGAACACATTCTTATTATGAAGTTGTAATTATTCAGAATATAGGTCTGTGATAATTTAAATACTAATTAAATGTATTAATTAGAAAGACATACATATAAAATCAATTTTATCGAAAAATATTGTTGTTGCGCTATCGGAATTCAAACCTGGATCTCTTTCCAAACCAGGGAAGGTGCATTATCCAACTATGGTACAGCTACAGTACTTTTAACGACAAATTTTCGAACTTATATGTTACAGTTTTTCAAATGAATACTTCTATTATTCCATTATTAAGCGGGTCGTATTTCAATAAATTAAAAATAAATGAAAACATTGTATAGTAACAAAAACAATCCATAAATTTAAATAAATAACTGATATAGTTGGAACTTTCAGGTCTTGCTACTTCCTTTAATGTCCGTTAAATAAAGTTGGTGTATAATAACTCAAATTAGCCCAAAATGTTAGTTGAGACCTTGTTATTCTAAAGGGTCGATATGGTATTAGGGGTACCGGAAAAAAATCCATTATTTCTTTAATCAACTTAATACTAAAATATATTTACCGTCTTTCCCCATCTTTCTATTCCTTTACTTACCGGTTTTGAATTTAAAAAAGTTAACAGGTGGTTTTCCACATCACACACTATTAAATATTTTTCCTCTTAATATGTATTCCGTAGATCTAAATAGGTAGTAGTCCAAAGGAGCAAGATCTGGTGAATACTGAGGGTGCCTTAAAACCTCCCAACACATCTCATAGATTTTATCACGTATCGTTTTTGCCTTGTGAGGGCGTGCATTGCATGATGTGAATGCGTGCGGGACTCAAATGCCCATGTTTGTTTTGCCGATCCGTTTTGAATATTATTGTATTATGGAACTTGGAGATGCAAGACTCTGCGATAATTCCTCGATAGTTTTCCGAGGATCTGATTCCACCAGAGATTTTAACAGGTGATCGTCGAATTTCGAGGGTCTTTCTGATGTAGGGGCGTCTTTCAAATCTCTGTTGCCCAATTTGAATCGTCGGAACCAAAACTGAAACCGTTTTCTGCCAGAACTGCCCCAAAAACTTTGATAGTGCGTTTTGTGGCTTTGGTGGCATTCAAGCCCCGATAAAAATAAAGCAGCCTACAATGCCTAACGTGTTCTTCACATGCTTTAGGCTTTGACATTATATTCTTAACAATAATATAAAATTTATGACACGAAAAATAAAGTCAAGAAACAGTTATATAGGAAGTAAACACAACAAATAATGATTGTTTTCTGTATAACAACTGGATCTTCTTCTTATTTATCCCCCTTATCTCCTTCCACTCTTCCACCGCTCTCTGTCTTGCGCTGTCGATTACTTGGGGCCACTGTTGGTTCCATCTTTCTTCGCAGTCTTTCTATTTACCTTTTCCTTTTTCTCCTGAATCATATTTACTCTGGTACTAATGACAAAGCAACTGAATCATTTTTTGAAATATTAATTTAGATTTTTTGAAAGTGAGCTAATGAAAAACACGATTGAAATATTTTATTAATTTATTATAATCTACCCAAGAAATTTATCTAGTGTTGGGTGTGATCCGTGTCGTTCATGGAAAGATGGAAAGGTGTTAATATTGGATATGTAAAGAGTACATCAATCAGTTTAAAAAAAAAATCATACTTGATATTCTATATTACTTTCTAAATAAAGCGCTGTCTATTAAAAATTATTTACATTAAATAATCAATATCTTAATGTACATAAATATATTAAGGAGAACACATTTTTATTTTGAAGTTGTAATTATTTAGAACATAGGTCTGTGATGTTTTAAATATAACATAATGTTTGATCCCGGTAGCGCAAAAACAATATTTTTCGACAAAATTGATTTTATATGTACATATTTATAATAAATACATTGAATTAGTATCTAAATAAATATAATTTAGATTATAACTCTTGTTTAAATATTTTTGTAATATAAGAATATATTATTTACGTTATATTCTGTTCAGTATTGTCTGTGAAAATACTACATAAATATTTGTAAACTGGTGCACATTCCCGTAAACAGTCGGTCTTGTAAAATTATTGTCGCATATCCTTAACGAGTACTAACTATTCCTCGTAAAATTCAGTCGCGATAACTCTTCGTGACGAATAGTCATATCGTTTTCGCGGTGAAGAGTTATTCAACGCTTTTTCGTGGACGTTTGGATGTCATTACTTTTATTGAGAAATGTGTTAAATATCGTTCGGTCACAGGATCGGCCAGACTTGGTCATCCATGTGGGCGGAATCGATTTCCGTAAAAGAACAACTGTGGATCATAAATGTGATTAGTGCCGTGCTGATTGGTGTGGTCATTCACTTTTATGGGAACACGAGGAGTCGAAAGGAATCATGGACCAGACTAATTGAGGTAAGTCAAATGCGTGTTGATCGTCCTGTCATGTTAAGCAGAGACGCCAATAATTTTAATATTGATGATGACGTAGATATTTTAATACACCGATATTATTACGTAAATTAAATACACCTTAAAATTAGAAAGTTCTTGATTTCTGAGAGCAGCTGCGATGCAATCTTTTTTTCAAAAAATATGCAACCAAATATCTAAATAAGTTCAGTACCGCCATATATAAAATAATATTCCAAATCGATATATTATTTATTAGTGCACAAACATATTTTATTTATTTAAATACAAAATAAAAGTAAATTAGAAAGAGATATATGATGAGTAGCTTAATTGAGTTTAAAAAAATAATCTCTTACCCTTAGTCGATGTGTTCATGACTGAGGGTAAGAGACATGTTTAACAGCGCGAACTGCTTGCCTCCACTTCGCGATCCTGCGCCTTGTTTAGTAGGACGTGTAGCGACACTCCGGTTATGTCTCTGATTTTATTTGTTTAATTATAGAGAACTAAAAAGTACATAATATATAATAAATAACTTATGACGTAATATATAAAAATATGAAGTTTCTTCTGAACAGACAAAGTTTAAATCTTAAAAATAGTAGGTACTAACAAACTGAGAAACAAAACACTAAAAGATGGAATGGGTGGGATAGGGAGAGAAATGGGATGCAAATAAAATATATAAAAAATTGCACAAAATATTTTGGTCATTAATTATAATTATTATGATTAATTGCAATTTAAATATTTAATATATAATATTGTAATAAATTAGTGCTGTAATTTTTAAATTTTAGAACGATGTTTTATTAAAATATGGTGAACCCATGCATTTTCCATGCTGACTTCAGATCTGTAGTTTGTTTTTCTCTATCTCGTAAGGTTTTTGCACAAATTATTTTTGAACTTTTACACTAATTCGCACGCTTTTGATAACTAAACTGTCGAATATGATGAGACTAAGTCCCTTTAGGTTCACGAACGCGGTCTGCGATCGGACGTGCCTGAATTGCTACGGTCCAAGGTCAGGCCGTAGTCATAACTTTCCCTAGGAGCCATCCTTTGCTCGTCGATGGTAGTATTACATCACGCTATATAGAAGACGGCAAAAAAAATTAATTAACAAAAGATAAATATGACAAATTAACTTTCCTCTATAAGACACTGATTTATCTTTTTTCTCACGTGGGTGAAAATTTATTTTCCTTGATTTTCGCTAACAAAACAGTAATCAGCCATCATGTTAGCGTGCCACCTTCCCTGGTACATCTTTTCCATGTCTTTGGTGTCTTGATGGAAACGTTCATCTTGTTCTTCGCTGACGTCTCCAAGATTCTCAGTGAAAAAAACATCTTTATATTAAAATATTCCTTGAACATTTTCGAGTCGTAATTTAGTCAAGTATCTATCCATAATTTGTGGACTAGGTATGTTACATCCTGTACATTGTTTAAATTTGTCATTTTGTATGAATATTGAAAAAATAATATATTGTATTGTTGCATCTTTATGATTAATAAATCGCTGGTCGCCATCTTGCGTGCATGTGAACGCAACATAGATAATGGTTCCTGTCCTCATATTACTCCCTATCCTATACCCAGATCACAACCATTTTTCTGTTGTGTTTTCTAGGGTTTTGGACCAGTTGAGAAGTTTGAATCGACAATTATCATTTACCATTGGGTACGGTAGGTTATGTAAACTGTGTGAATTATCTTTCTGCTGTGTTGGAATAATAAATTGACAGAGTATTAACGTTTGATCTTCCTGATTCTTCCTGCCGTGTGGGAACGAATTGTTGGCTCATGAAAATGACGTTTTACTATCGAGCTCGTCAGACTACTGACTTTTGTGTGTAATCGATTTCTCGCTACTGCACGTACAGATTAGTGTTTTCTTCGCGTCATTACCAAAGTGTGCGTTCAAGAGTACTTCGTGCGGAACAACGGAGTACGTGTTTTGAAGTCAAAAGACCCGTGGCTCCAGTGGAAGAAGAAAATTTAAATACCTTAAGAAACAACTCTCGGGTGGGTCGTGCTTTTTCCTGGTGTTTGGTTGGTCCTTCAGCCCCCTTGTTCTCTATCCTTCCTACATCCCAACCCCTTGTACAAACACATATTATTAAAAAATTATAAATTATTTTAGTACCTCTTGAATAGAAAAATTGTAAGAAAGGGTATAGAAATGTAGCGTGTAGTGCGACTTATTATTTATGATTTTTTTTTTAAATTTAATTAACTAATGTCTTTAGTTTAGAAACTTATTTAAATAAGTGTGTTATTCATGCTCCCTAAGTATGTAGGCGTTTTCAAAGATAAATAATCGTTACATGAAAATAATAAAATTCAACAAAAACGATTTCTCCTTTGTGAAAGTATAAATTTATATTCCTATTACATTTCTCTCAAGCGATTTTTTACGACGGAAGAATGTTACCAGATAGCTATTTCAGAACAGTAAAAATGAATGTGTATTTTGGACTCAGGGGATGAAGGTACTGGGCATTTCATTCACTCGCGATCCAGGGCCGGACCTCTACGTGACACGTTGCAACACGAGCCTTCCAAGATCTGCTAGACCTCTACACGAGACGTTGCAACATCGAGCCTTCCGAAGTCTGCCAAATTCCACTGAGCTTTCAGAGATTTGCATTTTTCCAACCAAGATCAGCGCAGCTTCAAACTATATGCAAAATCTTACCAGTTGACAAAAAAGTAACACAGTACAATTCTAAAAGAGATGATAAATATGTTAAATATGAATGCTGACCCACACCATAGCTATTTTATCAGATCGTCGGGTTGAACCATGGGGTACCGATCGTAAATAATGTGTACTTTGAGAGAACGAGAGAATATGTTGTGCCACAAATATTAATAAACTAAATAAAGATTTATTAAATATCATGCAAAATAAAAAGACCAGTCCAGTGACCACCTTAAAATGTTAAGTAAAAGAACACGTTATCATGTATTTATTTGTTTCCATTACATACAACAGAAGAGATTAGTGATGTTTAAATTGATCAAATCACTGATACATTAAAAATTAAATTTCCAGCAGATAAATCTCCGTTACCGATCATCGTTACAATTGAACCTATTAACGGCTTAAATAGCGGTGTACCATCACTAGAAGAGATGTGATCTTATAGCCAATTTTATATGTTGTGAATCTTCTTTTAAAATACGTATGCAGAATGTGTATTAGCCAAAATACGGGTCAAGACGGTCATACCGGTCAGTTCAATATTCTCTTCATAAAAATGAACAGATAAATACTAACTAAATAACTAACCATTACGCTGTTTCTTTGCTGGCGTAGACAGATAGGATACAACGCCACACTCTTCTGTCCTGGCACACCGCTCTTGCCACGTCATCTTTCATACATCTTCTCATGCATGTTCTTCAGTTATTGAAGCTTTTAACAGGGCTTCAATATTTGGTTTATCTAATCACGCCATGTTTTTCTTGGACGTCTTCATTCCGGTTGCCTTCAATACTCGCTTCATATACATTTATATTCTATCAACTACGGTTTAACCTTTACCATACCATGATATAAAATACCCGAACGCAGCCATGCTGTCAACTCGTGTTACCGTAAATAACAGTTAGAAAAAATGTTTTTATTAGCTTAAATGACTTTAATGGCACGAATTTACTCTAAATATTGAGCATTCAATTTTGAAAAAATGATTAATAACATAATTTAGAGCATTCATTAAGTCGTATACAATGTGTCCTTCCTTCTTATCTCTCTTCATTTAATTAGTGAGAAAGAGACAATTATATTTGTATGTTTATTGTTCTTTTAACTATGAAAATAGTGTATGATCTCTGACTTTCATATCACAAATTGTATTTTTACCAACGTATTAATTTTATAACGGATTGAATGGAAAAAATAATTATTTTTGTACGATTCCCTTTTCATAATTGGTTTTTCACTAGTCAATCCTAAGCGCTAATACTTTCTTTAGGATTATCTAAAATTTGAATTTAATGTTACATGTATCTACCGAAATATTACAGGTTTAATTATGATGGTAGACCTGTGTTACTGCATGGTTTGGGAAGGGTTAAGAAACTATAAGTTCGCTCCTTTTTTTAAAAAATGTTCTATCTATCGTATTTTTAATGCATTCAGAATACATTTGTACTTTTTTGTCAATTCTAGACTTCACTTTAATACATTAATGATGGCATTAGAACAAGAATATGCACAAATAACGTTTGAATTAACAACTCAGACACTGACTGCATAGTGCGATTGGTTGTATTTTTCGGTGTCTGTTGTTAAATCAACTATATATTTACTTATATTCAGTGGCGTGCAGTAGATATAAATTTAGATTATGCTGTTATCAATGATATTATATAATCATATATAATATATGTAATATAATATATGTTGTAGATAGGATTATGAACTTTCAATTAACCAACGACTTTAGACAAAATGAATCGTCGTTTTATATTTATTTGTAATTTTAGAGTACCATTAATAGTGTTTTTAAAGTTAAAGTTTTAACATAAAATAATACTTTTTTACCCATATAAAAAATATATGGACGTTTTTAAGAACACTATTTATGACTGAACTTGATTATTTTATTGTTTGAAAATCCTTCACGTAATAACTAAATGAAATAATTATTTTTATTAATGGTTAACGTAGGAAATAGTTCTGCCAATTGCTTTTTGTTTCCTCCAAATCAAAAACAAATCCGTGCACCAAATGCAAAAAACGATCATGAAATTAACACATTAAAAACAGTAGGTACATAGTAAAATTTTCGAATTAGTAAAAGAGAAAGTAGACACTTCAATGATTTGAAATGTTATTCTGTTAAAGAAACAACATTTTTGGTGAAAATTTGTGAAATTCCATGATTATTTTATAAATTGAGTTGTACTGTTGACTGCAACTTGTACTGTTGTATTGGTAATGTGAAGATGTTACCGGAAATGTTCTAACATTTAATGTAATAAAATATGACAAAATTATATTTTTTCATGTACCACGATCGCGAGATTTCATCTCTTATTAGGAATATATAATGTTATTTTAACATTTTAATTAAAATTAAAATACTATTGTAATATATGTAAATTGCATCAAATAATTATTGTACCAAAGTACTTGATAAATTTTCCGAAGAACTTATGATTGATCAATTATAATTCTCGTAACATTCAGGAACTTATTTAAATGTAAAAATAAGGCGGAACACGTCTAGAGGCGGCCCTTATAAACCAAGATGGTTGTTGAAGGGATAAGAATAAATATTTGTTAAAGCTGACGCAGGCATTAAAGTGCTCCTGGCGGAAACTAAAGGAAACATTACTTTAATTAATATTTAATGTTAAAGTTTCTCTTCAGAATTCAACACAAAGTACCCGGGTCGTGGGGGTAGTATTATCGTGGATTTTAAATTAACTATGTACAAAAATTTACATTAATGTATTATTTAATATTAATTTAATAATGCATTATTACATAAATACAAAGCTTAATGTATGTTGGAAGCTGTCGCACAGCATTTGTCTATCGTATGTCTCGCATTTGTTCATAGCATGTGACTTGCAAGAACGTAACACATGCCTAGCGTATACAGGTATACAAGTATACAGGTCGCGTTCAACGGGGGATTTAAAAAAAAACATTCTAAAATCCGAAAAAAGGCATTATAAATAAATGAAATATTATTAATAACAACAATAACAAAAAAGACATACATAACATAATTCATTCATTTTGTTTCACGATGCAATAAAGAATTTAGATTCCCTTGTTTGACCTCTAGGTTTATTATGCAAAGTTAACCTTGTCTTCCCTAAGCGGGGTATTCACATTCTCCATAGATCGCTTTAAACTCGATAACTCAATAATTATGAAAACGATTTCATTCTTATTTTTTGTAACTTCACAGAAATAGTGACGAAAATTTTGTCATTTTTTGATTTTCCAATTTTTAAGCGTATAATATTTAAAAATATTGTTTTCGGTCCAATGATCTTCGTGGGGTACATACACCTGCGCATTTCGATACCATACCCCTGTGTCTTATCTTTAAGTTATTGTGCTTATCATTTGTTTCAGTCTGAGTAATGCACTGGGTAGCCCCATACCATAGATGCGAACGAGGGAGACAGCTATATCGCTTATCGCGACTCGCAGCATTCGGACAAGAGACGTCCTGCGAACTTTTTATTATCGTTTATATGAATATAATCTGGGGTGTTTCTATACCCCGCTTCTGACTACTTAGTGATGAAAAAGTTAACTGATAACTGTCAAATAAGCCGTCACAACAACGCTTTACAGCACTAACTAGCTCGTAATCTTCGTCGTTTTCTTCTAATAACTCCATGCATTAATTGTGAAGAGAAAGGGTCTTTTCAATGATTTTGAGACTTCACTTTTGCATGGGAACAGGTTCCGAGACGTTATTTTCTTGGGATATAATAAAGCAGTCCATTACGTGCATGATACATGTGCTATGACGTGCATGCATAGTTAAGAATTCACCGTGTGATTTTAACAGTCTGAATATCATCTAGCGTGCGTTTGACACTGCAGCTAAGATTATACTGAAGGATAGACACAAATAGCTCAACCGTTATTTTGTCTCACTTGCAACTTTACGTGTATGATGTGATGTGTGAGCAAGAAAGATAGCACGCGCGCGCGACCACTCATTATGACAATTCCTGGCATGTGTCAAAGCCAGTCAAGAGCTTATAATTATTTCGTTTAGTTATTACGTGAAGGATTTTAAAATAATAAAATAATCATATTCAATCATAAAAAGTGGTCTTAAAGACGTCCATATATTTTTATATTGATTTTTATATGGGTAAGAAGGTATTATTTTACGTTAAAACTTAAACTACTCTAAAATTACAAATAAATACATGGTAGGGGGTCATATAAATGACGGATTCATTTTATCTAAAGACGTTAGTCTAATGATATTTTATAATCCTATGTACAACACATATTGTATTACATATATTATATATGATTGTATAATATCATTAGTAATAGCATAACCTAAATCAATTTATACCTACTGCACTGTACTGAAAAATATCATGTTGGGAGAATACATCCCAAGAGAGAGAAGCCTGGATGATGGTTGAACGGTTCCTTAGAGACAACTATGATCATTATATTTAATACCATTATTTAAAAACTACTACCTTTATGCAAAAGTAGCTAAAATGAGAAAATGTATCTTAAGCGACTCTTGGTTTATTTACACTTACATACTTCACCTTTACTACTATCAAATACCAGAAGTACGGCAGCGCCAGCAGTCATCATTTTATATCATTTTTATCATTGGCTATTTGAAGCAAACAATTTCTGTCCGCGTTCGCCGCTCGGTCTGTTTTCTTAAAAAATACTCGAGTTTCCATGAAGCGTTGCAACTTTTCCAGGTTTTTGGTTTATTTAAATACCAACTGAGACCGACCAGTTTGCTGAGTAAATAATAAGATGGTTCTTTTTAAAGGATGTTTGCAATATAAATTAAATATTATGGTGCACAAAGAAAAATAAAAAATAAAATACGATCCATATTTGATTTGCATATATTCCGATTTGGTAATACTATTTCAACTTACATTGTATAGAGTAGAATACATAGAACATAAGTAAAACTAACTTGAGCGAAACTAGACACAAATACAATACATGATTGAAGATGAGGGCATCCACCTCCAAAATTCAATTGTTAAACTTTCGTAATATATGTTGTTTATCATCTAAACATAATATTTATAGTGACACCATCATAATAAATACCACTTAAAAATACACAAAAATAAAACACTTTACATTAGAGCTTCTCAAACATTTTTATATTATGTCGTCCCTCAAATAAATGAAAAATTCGAGGCTCACTATCGTACTTTATTTACCGCAAATTATTATTAAGTATGGTTTTAAGCTGATTGATTGATGAAAGTTTAATCTTCACTTTTTGACATCTAGAAATTTCACAAAGCTTCTTGATACTTTTATTAGAATCTAATATTGTTTGCTTTACAAGCCCTATGATAGGCCTGTACCCTGTACCTGTACCTGTACCCTTAGACATTTCACCATGTCAGGCATCACGTATATAGATAGTAATATTGATATTCTGAAATATATATATACATATGTAAGATAAAATAACAATTAATTTACTAGCTTATAGACCAAACAACATCTTCAAAACCAATTTGATTTGAGTGTTGCGATTGCATATTTTACTGTCTCTTTTGTGTGGTTAAGATAATTCCCGTAGGTTTTTAATCAGATTATAGAAAAAAAAAATTACTAAAATATTTTCTTATTACTTTGATTAATTTTGTAAATTGAGTTGAAATACTGTTTTATTCCCTTATATTTTATTATATTAAACGTTAGTACGTTTACGTAAACATCTTCCCAAGTAGTACAAGTTGTATTGTATTATTGATAATGGGAAGATGTTCCCGAAAACGGTCTAACATTAAATATAATAAAATAAAGTCGAATAAAACAGTGTTTCAACTCAATTTAGAAAATAATCATTGAATTTTAGAAATTTTCACCAAAAACCTTTGAACAGTTATTCCGATTAAGTTCGTTAACATAACTAATTAGCCATTCAAAATATCGGGTGATCAAAAACTTTTGTAACTCCATTTATATTAGTCTAGAGATGAATCTAGAAATCACCATTAATCTATTTACGTATTACTTGCGGCCAGTATTTGAAGGTATTTTTAACATAAAGTGATTTGTTGTTTTAAATATGAATTAAATATATTAATTAGAAAGATAAACATATAAAATTAATTTTATCGAAAAATATTTTTGTGCGCCACCGGGATTCTAACTTGGTTCTCTTTTCAAACCGGGGATGGTGCATTATCCAACTGTGCCACAGCGACCATATTTTTAGCGAAAAATTTTCGAACCTTTTTGATATTAATACATTTAATCGTTCCATTATTTGAAAGAGCCATCTACCTTATTTTTAAGGAATCTACAAAAACGAACAAGCTTTGGCGTAACGAAATGCACAACTAGTACTAGTATAAACATGATTGTCTAGCGCTGTTCAATTATGCGGTTTTTGAGAAAAATAATTAAAAATAAAATAAAAGTAATTTAGTATACTGGAATATTTATCTATATCCTGCCAAGCTTCAGGACCCTCCGGGGGTATGTGCCCTAATTTTAAAAATACGACCCTATATTGGTTACATTTAACAGCACTTAATAAAACAAGTTCATTCCGATCAATATTCCCAATGAAGCCTTTAATATTGGATTCAAACCGAACGCAATTGAAATTCGTTTCATGGATGCACCGCACCTATGAACGTGTTTCGCGGTTCCAAGTGAAATCCAATTATTGCATTGAATGCCAGTTTTGCAGACACCGACATTTGATGAATGGTGTTATACGGCTCGTCGTAATTATACGTCTATCAATTTCATGATATTTTTATTTTTTCAGATTTTAATTCCACCTATCAATAATATATATAGCAAACGAAATGAAACGGATAAAGGTGGACTGTTTGTAGACGAAATAATATTGAAAAGAGAATATAAATTGTCTACCTGAGATGTCGATCAAACAAAACTGAAACCCTTCTGAGATTAAACGTAATTTGAAAATTTTAAATGAAAAATGGAAAAATTGCCGATTTGATTATCATTGTGTATGCAGGTAGTTTTTTATTTAATAATTATCTATTGTACCATACTCGCTTTTATAGATGGGTTGATCCAGAGTAAGCTGGGATAAACAACACCAAAGACTGTTTAAAGACAGATTGGTTCTTGATTGGTCAGCAAGTACCTGTAGCAAGCGCAAGATACGGGAAGATCGAAGCGTCGAGACTTTAGACCCTAACCCTCCGAGAGTAAAACGACTAAAATTTTCATAAAGTTCTATACATTTTCGGAAAACTGTATTACGTTTTTTTGCGCATGGTTTTAGGTTTAATAACAGATTTATTTCACTTATTTGAAAAATATATTGTGAGAGACGTCGCTTCTCATGATTGATTGAAGAGAAACATTCCGCTGGTGGATAAGCGTTGGACAATCAATGTCTTTGTGGTGGTCCTGTTCGCGCCCCACAAACATGGCTATATATGAAATCACTCAACAGCCAGACAACAATACGTCGTGGCGCAGTTAGTCCGAGGAAATCTGGAACCGACCATTCTTCTCCTGGCCAGTTCATCGGATACATTTACTCGTACCTCGGTACCGCTTATACGGTACTACGTTTATATTATACTTTTTATAATATAATAACAAACATGTTTAAATTCAATCCATAAATGAACGTCAAATATCGTAAGTACTGTTTCACTCACAATCCACCACTCCATCTCAAACACGTCTTCACTAAATCTTTCAGGAATACGAAAGAAATTGAGTAGTGCACATTTAATACAATTTTATTTCTGAATGATAATTTTTTGCCTTGCTTGTCTTCGATCGGAACATTTTTTTTTGTAGTGAGATAACTTGAATGCACTTTATTTTATTCGAATCGGTAAAGTTATAAGCGATGAAACGTTTGTTAGTCATTTCGTCGAACAAACGTGTATTTAATGCGAGCGATAAATGCATATTAATGTGCAGCATTGTATTACAGGATCACAATTGGCGATCATGTATATCACTTCTGAAATCAAATTTCGTTTACTTTGTAAGTTTTTGATAATATAAGAAATTTCACGTGAAAGGTGGTGTTCATTTTGTATTGTTGAATATTTCTCGTCCAAACTCGTTAACGTTTTCGTAAATTACTTAATTCGTTAGCCGAACATAGAAATCCGTCAAAGGTTGAAAAGTGGAAAAGTTTTCTAAAATTTCAAAAATAATTGACTCCATTCCGATTCTTGCTTATTTACGACAAAAAAACTTTACGAGAAAAACTGAACTTTGAATATAAAGCGAAAAGAATCGTTAGAGACTCGAAAGAAGTATTACATTGGCGGTTGTGGTACAAAGTTTACTAAAATAGTTTATTTATCGAATTTCGGAGAAATTTTTTCAGTGAATCTTCTAGTAAAATTTTCTCACTAAAATGCGTTTTGTTTCGCATTTACGTTTTGTTTTTATTTTACCATTGCTGGTGCCAAGATCGATTCAGGTCCTACATGACATTTTCAGTATTGTACGATACATTTAAGTATACAGGATGTAATATACCTGGTCCACAATATTTTATGGATAGACACCTGACTAAATTACAAGACGGAAATGTTCAAGGAATATGATGAGAGGTGCAAATATGTTTTCGTTTTAAGCATCACATGAAACACAATAATATTAGTGTAAATAAAATGTTCTAGGTAAAGATCAAATTAAATATAACAATAGTAATGTTAATAAAATCTGAAGTCGTCCTTCCAAAAAACAAATAAAAAATATATTTTTTTAATTTAATTATAATTATTATTGAGTTCTGCTAGTTTGCGTAAGCATTGTTTAGATGCTACAGCTGTTTCTGCGGTTAAAGCCATTTTCAAATAGTGGATAAACCACGTATACGAATAATTGACATAATGAATAAGAATATTAATGTACATCGATTCAACCGAAAACACCTAATTACCAATAGAGGAAGAGGTAACAAAAATAATTTAAATACGTCAATTATACGTGGTTTATTTACTGTTTGAAAATGACCTTAACCGCCAAAATAGCTGTAACATCTAAATAATGCTTACGCAAACTAGCAGATCTCAATAATAATGTTTATCAAAATTTGATTTTTTGAATTGATTTAAAAATAAACATATAGTTCTATAAACTAAATACAATAGCAATAAATAATAAGTTCCTAAATGTTATGGCCTGGCAACACTATAAACTTCTTTCAAAATTTTTTCATCTCACAACCGTACGAAATCGCGGTCGATGGACGCTTATCATATCAATGTTTTTCTTTTAGTTCTACCAAAGTTTTCATGGCTCTTTTGTAAAAATAAACATCGGAAAAAGCTACCCTGTGAATTTTGAATTTTAAAAATGTTGGCGCCAATGTGATGGCACGTTGGCGTTTCGACTAGAAATTTTTTGAGCTTAAACAAAAATTCTCAACTAAATGTATTGTATCCGTCATACTTTTGATCTAATCCAAGTATAGTATGTAGAGATGGAATTACATCACATCCAAATGGTATGTAGATAGACCCATCGGATATTCACCAAAATACCAACAAAACAAACAAACTTAACAAAAATAATCACATGACTCATGATTTACGCATTCGATTTTTTCAGAAAAAAAAAGTTTTTGTTTGCATTCGTAACCCTTGAATGAATAAGTCAACGGATCATCCCTAGATCAAAGAGTTATCCCTTCACATCGCGTAGTATTTTTGGATATTTTTTCAGGGTAGTGGATGGCTAACAACTTTGATCTGGATGGAATGTAAATAAACGAAAGTATTTTTCTGAAGAGAAAACTTTATAGGATATACTACTTTACAATACACACGCTGCCGTCTCTACGGAATTCGTCTTTAGACTTTTTCAACTGTCGAATATGTCAAGTTTCAGAATTTTTGTAGTGAGTATAGTTACTCTACTACTACGGAATATTCTAGATAAATATGTCCTTATTAAATATTTGATGGCCGTATAGCGGGGACAAACTTATTAGCGTATTAAATATATATAAGGTAGTGTTATATGTAGGTATACTATATCGACCCCTCAGAATGACAAGGTTCCATTGACACTGTTTTGAGATAATGATAAAAGTGTTGATTGAATTTCAAAATATATTCATGTATATTTTGTTTTGAGTATGCAAATATGATCTGTTTTAAGATTTTAACATATTTTCAGTATTATCAATGACCACTGTGAGATGAGGGAAATTAAAACTAAGATAAAACATCGTCAATTAAAAATAATGATTCATAAATTTAAATAAATAACTGATGCAGTTGGAACCTATTTCACGCAATAACTCACATTTGCCCAAAATGTAAGTTGGAACCTTGTTATTCTAAAAGGTCAACATACCAACGTTAGGTATACCAATATTTATTTATATTAACAACATTTTTCTGGATGATTTTCTCGTAACACGGCCACAATTTCCGGGTTTTTATTATTTCAATGAATTTTTTCTATCCAATTAAACATATTCTTAAAATAATTTAAATACGTAATTGACGTCATTGTTTTCTAGTGGTTACAATACTCGACTAGTGATCTAGTGGTCGGGAGTTCTAGCCTCGTTCCAGAAGGCCATCAAGTTAGTCCTATTTTCATAACACAGACATTTGACTTAGTTTGAAAATTGATGTGACATGTATTCTGTGCATGCAAAATTGTTTCCATTATTTAAAAGAGCCATCTACCTTATTTTTAAAGAATCTCAAATACCTTTGAGTAATCTGATAGCAGACGCCAGAATAATCAATTCATTTTTAATTAAATTATAAAAATAAGGTAGATTAAATGTATTAATATCAA
Organism: Eubasilissa splendida; assembly: GCA_031772225.1. Classification (NCBI taxonomy): domain Eukaryota; kingdom Metazoa; phylum Arthropoda; class Insecta; order Trichoptera; family Phryganeidae; genus Eubasilissa; species Eubasilissa splendida. The sequence continues at coordinate 18,262,888 of CM062862.1, read as the reverse complement.
AAACGTAACATGTAGGTTCGAAAATTTGTCGCTAAAAATATTGTCGCTGTAGCATAGTTGGATAATGCACCTTCCCCGGTTAGGAAAGAGATCCAGGTTCGAATCTCGGTGGCGCAACAACAATATTTTTAGATAAAATTGATTTTATATGTCTATCTTTCTAATTCATATATTTAATCACATATTTAAAATATCACAGACCTGTGTTCTGAATAATTACAACTTCACAATAAGAATGTGTTCTCCTAACTGAAAAGTTTCACTGTACTATATAATATCCTTAAAGGTCACTATATAACATGGTGGAGATAGGATAGGAAAATACGTTATTAATTTATTTTTTCTATACAGCTATTTTTTAGCGTTATACGCCACATTACGCCTACTGTAATCATCCGATAAAAGAAATTAAGCCTCAAAAATGTCATAAATCATAATTGTGTTTATTTAATCTGATTTTACGTCAGCCGTTTTTCGTTAAGCCAAACGGATAACTGGCTATCTTTTTACCTTATTTCTGTTTTCATTGAAATATAATTTCACGTTCTTTTCATTTCCTTAATTATATTACGCCAGATATGCCAGCAGCCGTAGTGTACCTATACTTTGTACTTATAGCAAAATCAAAGTGCAAAAAATGGGGTGCTAGATGATGGGGTCATGGCCGCGCAACAGCCACCAGTGTCTGTGAAACGAGTATTACTTAGCAACAACCATTTTATAGTTCATGAAGTTTATTGTTGTTTTAGTACATATCTGTTTACTTATATATTATCAGATTTATTTAGAATACGATAGCTTTTATGACCTGTGTCTATTTTATCGAGACAAAGATTATGCTCTCGTGAGTACTTGAGACTTGAGCATCATCACTTGTCTCGAGCCTCACCACTCTTATTGTTACTTCAACAACTGAAGAGCGTGCATGAAGCTGTATGAAAGTGGACGACGCAAGAGTGGACTGCTAGAACAGACGTTTCTTTCTATTTCAGGAAATAATGTGCTGGTAAATTGGTTAGTTTGATTGCGAAAATCGTGTCGAAACCGCATCATACTCCACGACGGTCGCGATGTTTGATCTTCGAATTGGAAAAAAACTTTTTCCAGCGACAGCTGATTTGTGCTCAGTTTAGTTTGCCATTTCACCATGAATAGACTTACGCCAGAACAAGGCTTGAAAATTGTGCAAAATTATTTCGAAAATCGTGGTTCAATTCGTGAAACTTCCCGTGCGCTACGTCCATTTTACGGTCGATATAGTGTATACTTGTATAGTGCTTACCGAAGAAACTGTTGTTGCAGTGAAGCGTAGTATTGAGGAGAACCCGAATCGCCATCGTGCAAAGCAATAGATCCATGATTACTGACTTTTTCGTTCCCCAATTGAATTCAATTAATATGAAAGAGCTGTAGTTTCAACAAGACAGCGTTACATGTCACACAGCACGTGCCATAACCAATTTATTGAAGAAAACATTCGATGAGTGCATAATCTTGCGTAATGAATGAATTGAAGATTCGTGATCCAAGATCGTGTGATTTAACATCTTTGGATTATTTTCTGTGAGAATATGTGAAGTCGTTAGTTAATGCCGATAAATCAGAGACGATATACGAATTGTATGCCACCATTCGTCGCGTTATTACCGATATACGATCCCAGCTGCTCCAAAAAGTGGTCAAAAATTGGACTTTCAGATTTTTCTATAGTCGAGCAACCGCGGTGCCCAATTATCTTTCAAATTATTTATTTATTAATTTATTAACGCCCTTATGGACTTTTACAAAATAGGTATGGTATAAAAAATACAAAAAAACATATAAGCAGCTACACAAGTAGCATGGAATACATATATAATAATTGAATAGAAAAATATAAATTTAAAAATAAGCAAAACAAACTATAAAAATAAAGACAGAAAAAATAATAAAAAATTAGGTTTGACACAGAATGGCTGAATATCAAAATCAGTTGTATCTTTGTTTCAGAACAGCATCAGAAACATCACTCTTATATTTAAACATTAAATATCGGAATACATCTACAAGACCAAAATCGTTCCTAAGCCTGTGTAGTCTTTGTGTGGGTGCATCCTTATAAAAATTAGTATATGATGAATTTAATGGATCAGCACCGACGACCTGATACTCCACGCTGGAACGTGGTATACAATCAGTTCAGTTAAATTAATAATAATAAATCACTTAAAATTCTTCTACACGATAAGTTAGTTAAATTAAGAGTACTCATTAGAAAATCATAATTTAATTGTTCAGCAGGTATACACAGTTTGAAGTTAATAAACATTAAAAATTTACGCTGAACCCTTTCTAATTTTGATTCGTGTACTTTGGAGACCAAATAGTTGAGTAGATTTCTGAATTGCTACGAACCACAGCCGTGTATAAAACTTTATACGATTTAAATGAATTGATATCTTTCACCGTTCTTAATACAAAACCAAGACATTTCATAGCTTTATTCGTGATTTCATTAATGTGTGGAACGAATGATATTTTTCATCAAATAATATGCCAAGATCTTCAATTTATCATTAAAGCTGTTTATGCTGTAATGAAAAACAATGGGTTTTTTGATTCTGCAAAACGTTATAGATTGGCATTAATCAATATTAAAAAAAAGTTCGTTTTGTGTACATCATTCATGTAATTTGTTAAGGTTAGATTAAAGAATAAGACAGTTATTTATCGATTCAATTGTTTTGGATATCCTAAGGTCGTCAACAAATAACAATATGTCGACTTTATCAAATGTAGCAACAATATCGTTAATAAATAATAAAAATAAAAGTGGTCCCAAGTGTGAGCCTTAAGGTACACCACTAGAAGTCTCATATGAAGTCGATATATAACCATTATCTTTCTAATAAAACCAATACCACGATTTGTATGTGTTTTATTTCATTTTATAGTTCTAAAGCTCTAAAAAAACACCCTTTAGTATCAACCGTGTCAACCGATCTGGCCCTGGTTTTAAGTGATACTTGATATCGTTTTAGTGGTACTTGACCACGTGTGATTACACTAAGTCTGTTTACCCGAGATAGCCGCACATTACCGCTAAATAGAGATTGATCATCTCACACGCTGTGGGAACGAGGCCGTATACTATGCTCAACAAGCCTAAAATAGCCAACAAACAAGCCTACAAAAGTTATTGTTGATTTACGGAACACGAGAAATGATCAAAAAAATTAAAATTTAATGTTTTGTAGTAAATTGAGAGAAGTGTCACGCTAGTGGGTTGCAGTCTGCACATTAGCAAACTTGCTTATTTATTTATGTATTTATACGGTAGAATTTACCATTAAGAAAAATGTCATCAAAATAATAATATCCTTACACACAGATTATTGAACATTATTAATAAAAAGTTGTAATTATTCAGAACATAGGTCTATGATATTTTAAGTACAAATTAATATATAACATTTAGGTTCAAAAATTTGTAGTCAAAAAGTACTGTCGCTGGTAATGCATCTTCCCCGGATTGGAAAAGATATCCAGATTCGAATCCCGGTAGCGCAACAACAATATTTTTCGATAAAATTGATTTTATATGTATATATTTCTTATTAGGAGAACACATTCTTATTGTGAAGTTGTAATTATTCAGAACATAGGTCTGTGATATTTTATTAATGCACCTTCCTCGGTTTGGAAAAAGATCCAGGTTCGAATCCCGATGGCGCAACAATAATATTTTTCGATAAAATTAATTATATATGTATATCTTTCTAATTAATATATTTAATTCATATTTAGTATATCTTTCTAATTAATACATTTAATTAGTATTCAATAATAATTAATATTTTAATTTATTTATACATATATAAAAGCAACTGTAGAAGTTATGCACCCCAAATAAGAAAGATCTTGAATTATGGGGGTGGCTATCAACATTTATATAAAAAAAGATCTACTAGATGTAAGAATTTGTTTACAACTAATAAAAATATATATATATTCATACATCTATAATTATACAATATGATTAACAAAATTAACAAAATATTTATAAAATTGGGAAATTGATCAGATAAGAACTAGGAAAAGATATCAAATACATAATTATTTATTGATTTTGAAGACCTCTAATCCATTTTAGAACTCCTTTTTTGTACACATTTATATTTTAATTGATTTTAGCGATTGGTTATACAGTCTCGGAGCCATGTATGATGCATGTCTGTGTCCTATTCTTAATTTGAACATTATCATATAAATATTAAAAACTGTTTTTTATGATATAATTAAATGTATCGATGTATATTTTTGATATAAAAAGAATACCTCTTTATTTATACATTTTAAACTAATAATATTTAATTAAATCAGTGCACTTTATAATAAGCTAGAATTAATAAATAAATTTGTAAAACGTCTAATTTCAATTTTCATTCGTATTAGTTTGTAGTGCATCCCCACCATACATATCCACCAATCATACGGGAGACCGGGGTTGGTTTAGGTTAGGTTTTTTAATGAAAATGTACGTTTTCAAAAAAAAAAATCAATTGAGTACTTTTTTACATATCGATAATAATTAATCAAATTACATTTTGTTTGGATGGGGTTAATACTCTCAGTACACTGACACAATAGGATAATACACTGACAAAATGGTGCTGTATAAATTATATAATATTATTGAAAAACATTTTGCAAACAAAATTTTAACTTTGCCCACGTGTCACGTAAAATGCATGTCATTGACCAAAATATGCACAATTTAACCGAATATCTAAAGTGCGTTTTTTTTATACTTGACGGTAATTATGTCAAACTGTCTACGAGTATGTATGTTTTTCTAAAAACATCGGCTCATATTCCATCAGTTGTATAAATTGAATTTAAATCATCATCCACGTTCGACCCTCATGATTGAAAATCACGATCTAAATAAACTTCCGCCCTCTTGACTATGCCTCGTCACTTTTATCAGCGTCCTGCAGATCTTGGAACTATCAGCAGAGAAGTATCTGTTGCCTTTTTCACTTGGTTGGTCCAACGGGTGGGGGATTTTTCTCTTCCTCTTCATCCTTCGATGTAGCCCACCATAATAAGTTTCTCCGAGCTGTCTTCTATTCTCGCGATACGTCCAACAAATTGAATGATTCGTCTCAGAAAAATCTGTCTGTTCTCAATTGTCAATCTTTCTGCAGAATGAATAAATTCGTGCTTATCGCCGTTCATGGTATGCGCAACATGTGTCTCTAGCGCCACATCTCAAATGCATGAATACGTTTTTTCTCTCTTGTATACAGGGTTCATGATTGCACAACATGAATGCACCAGAGACAGTACAAGCCTTGGTTGACCTTCGTTATCTTGTTATAAAATACCGCGGTCTTTCCATATTTTGTCAAGTTTGGACATAAATCTTTTTGTCTTATTTATTCATTATTTAATTTTTGGCTTGCAGCTGCCGTCATCAGTTATTATGAACCCGAGGTAATTGAAATTCTTGAAAATTTCAAGGTCTGTTCACGAAAACTAGTTATGTTGATCAACTATCATTAGCTTTATTTTTACTTTATTAATCTCAAGACCCAATTTTCTACTTTATTTTTCATTGCGACAGAGTAGTATAAGTAAGCTTAAATACGTTGATACATACATTTTTGTATTTTTATAGCCAGGCAGGCAATGAAATGAACGACAATTTTCTAGAATTTTTTTAACCAAACTAGTAGCTCAATAATATTTGGTTGCATAGTTATTTATTTCATTAAATTTTGATAGATTTTATTTTAACAATACATTTGTTCCGAAATTATTGCACATCAATACCGTGTTAGCCCATCGGCTCCCATCAATCTCACAAGGCGGGTACATAATATATGTTTGCTTACCTGTTATCAAACAGACAGCTTGATTGGGCAATAAGTGAGGGGTTGAGTAGGGTATAAAGGTAAATATAGGCTTACTGAAAAGGGTAGGAAAACTGTTTATTTATAAACTAGCATTTTAAGCGTCCTAAGATGCGATGATCCGGCAAGTTGTTGGATATGGCAATAGAAGGAGAAGAAGATGCGGCGAAATTTTGCCTGTCACCAGAATTATTTAAAAATATATTCATTTAAATTAATATTTTTGTAGAAAGCAACCACATTGTTGTTTAAGATATTAGATGAAATTAAATACAATCACTTTGTATGAAACCACGAAATTTATTATACGTCAACCGGTTTCGAGTATCTCAAGCTTTGTCGGGACGTATTGACGTGTGAATACGAAAAGAGTGCAATTATATATATACATAAAGAGGGATATAGAATATAAAATTAAATGTGAAACACAGAGACAGAATACATATACAGTTAGACAGAATATCGAAGGAGACAAAATATAAAATAATATGCTAAAATCTAACAATTAATTCTTTCATTTAATCTAACAGAAAAAAGCATACAAATGTTGGCCAACACTTTCAATGTATTCCTGGCTCCTAGATTCTATGATACAACTAAAAATAAATGGAATTAAATGTCTCTAACTGCTTGAAAATGATCTATAGCCAGATAGCAAGTAAAGATGGGTCGAGAGCATTCGGAGCTACTCTTGACCTATATTATCAGGTGATTGGTGGATACGTTTTTACATTATGTATCTACATTCTTATTGATTTTGTAACTTATGTATTCATGAATTTATTTTTTATATATCGTGTTAAATACTATGTATTTACAGTTTGAATGATCTAATTATTATTAATATACTTTTATTCTTGTTTACTATACCTATCCGATAGTATTATATATAATATAAATATTTACATATTTCTTGAGACATTGTAACCAACCTTCTGCAAATGATAAAAAAAAAATTAATACAGAGAAAACACTGTCCATCTCGATACGAACTCTGATCTACTGAGGTGGTCAGGGTACACATAAAATATTGAATGTATTGAAGTTTTAAATATAAATAAAAAATATGTGCGTTAGAAGAAAAATAATATAATACTATAGCAATGAGGTTAATAAGCCAATAAGCACCGTCCACGATCTGTCGCATCCTCCAATTTCTCGGACCTGAAAAATCTGGTGTTGATTGGAAACGTAGAATGCCAGAAAATAAGTGGATGATGTCTAACTTAATGCTACTGACCAGGTGGGATACCTACAAAATTGAACCACAGTATAAACTGAAATAGGGAACCCCCTGTATTTTTATTGTATTTAAGACTAGCTGAAGTACCCGACTTTTCCCTCAGTCAAGAGGCTTCATATAGTGAGTAAGATTAAAAAAGGATCACTAAGATGGTTTGGTCATATGTAACGAATGAATGAAGAGATAATAATAAGGACGATATATGACGCAAGTGTTGATGGAACAAGACATAGAGGATGTCCGCGGAAGACTTGGCACGACCAGGTAAACCAGGTTGGTTTTGTTAGAAGCCTTAATAATCGGCGAGCTTGTATGAGAATATGTGTGAATGTGGATGAGGCAAGAACTGTGTGTCAGGACAGAGAAGTATGGTGCTCTACCCCCGCGGGGAAACGGTAAGTTAGTTAGTTAGTTAAGAGGCTTCATTTAGGAAGATGGGGTTAGTTTTTTTTCAAAATCAGATTTAGACAGTAATTTTCTTCTTATTTTGAACGTCAAGTATGCAAAATTTCATCAAGAACACAAATTCTGTTTTATGGGGTGGAAAAGGGGGATGGGGTGGCTTTTCGAAATTTCGTTTTATCTTTTCTCTTTTTTTGAAGGTCAAGTGTGCAAAATTTCATCAAGCTCGGAATAAAACTGTAGATTTGTATAAATAACAAACCCATAGACACTTGTCTTTGTATAGATAAGGATATTAAGTAACGCGCGGTTTTATCCATTAAATATTACGGACAAAATCTTCTAAAGTATTCATACCTTCGTGGAAAAAGAAAAGTGTGTTTTTAGGTATTTTATTTCATTGTATAGCTATGGTCTGGTCCTTATCCCAATACATTAGTGGGAAACTACTGTATGTATCAACAATATTTTGTCGTATTTTCGTACTGACTGTTCAATGGCTCTTCATAGAAAAACATTGATGGGAATCGTCAGAAAAACAGATGAATCCGAAGGTTATTTCTTTTAAATTAATATTAACTTCTCTCCTATCATCTATAGCGCGAATTGCTTGCCTACGCTGTTTATGATTTTGGGGCTCATTTAGTGCGACGTACAGCGAGGATTCGATCATTTCCCGGACTTGGTTTATCCATTTTCCCCCCTTATACGTTCCTCGTGGTCACCAACTTCTCAATTTCTTCTAGCAAAATTATTATTTTTCTGCATGAGTATTTGTAGAGAGCCGTTTTATTTAACTCTTCCCTAGCCACGCAGCAATTAAATAGTATTTCTATAAATATGCACAATGTAAAACTTACATTTTTATTTAAAACTTTATAAAATTGATGCGTCGCATGCTATCTATGTTAAAAATGCCATTTGGACCACGTCAAAAAGATCACACATTAATTTAAATGAAGAGAGATGAAGATGAAGATCATGTTAGATGGCGAATGGCTTTTGACGAATGCATTAGAGAATAAAATAAACACATTAAATTGTTATATTTATAGTAAATATGACATTAACTATTTTAAAGTTTTTTTTTCCCATTGAAAGTGCATAAAAAACTAAAATTTCTTGCAGTAACACGAGTTGACAGCATGGCTGTGTAGGGTATTATTAGCATGGTGTGGTAAAGGTTAATACCGAGTTTCTGAATAATGGAGACATTCGTCCGTTTAGCTATCCATGATATACGCAGCATGCGACGCCAATACCACAACATCTCAAAAGCGTTTAGCCTGTTCCTTTCTTTCATTCTCAAGGTCCATACATAACTATGGAGAGGACACCACTATCCTTTTATATTTTGGGAAATGGAGCGGTTCATTCAAATTTTAGGCATCTTTGACCTAACAGACTTGGACAGAACAATTGAATGATATTTTAGATATTTTTAATACAAATTAAACTAATTAATAAAAAGATAAACAGAATAAATCTATTTATCAAAAAATATCTTTAATGAACACACGTTATTATTATGAAGTTGCAGTTTTTCAAAACATAGTTCTGTGCTATTTTAATTTGTATTGTAAAGTATTTGGTTACTGCCGGGATTCGGATCTGGACCTTTCCCTATCCGGCGAAATGCAATAACCAATTCCGTTATATCAACCAATACATTAACGACAAAATTTTTAATATATATTATGTAGCTCTTTTAAATTGATATATATATTATTCCATTTATAAAAGCTATCAACTTCATATTGCGTTAAATCCACAGACAACCAAACATATAGACATGAATTAACAACGGAAATTATTTGTTTCAATATTTTCATTTTGGTGTCACTCACATGACCACTTTGGTACCACCTACGAAATTAAATAGCTCCGCGACTTTTTTTTAAATATATGACTGACAATCTAATATGCATTAATGTAAAAAATACGCCTTATTACAAAGTTATTAGTAATTAGTAATTAATCTTACAAAGATTAATTATCGAAGAGTAAATACTTTTACTGTTGCATAAATGTGTCATAAACTGTCGAATTTATTTATCCACAAATAATGTGTGTAGAATACCCCTCGTCCCGCAAGTATCCAAGTGTTTCAAATCTTTCTCCTATATGTACACTTTATTTCATGTCTATTCATTTTCTTGTACGTGAATAAATCCAAAATAATAAAAGTAACTAAAATATTTCTACAGTAAATTAATTTAATTTGTATTAAAAATATCACGGAGCTATATTCTGAAATTGCAACTTCATAACATAAATGTATTCTTGAAAATGTATATTTTTATAAATAATTAGACAAAATACTTTATTTCAACTGCTATTTATTGATAATTCAACATGTATACATTGTTTCCTGAAGAAGATACCATGGGTATCGATCGAAACATGTTTAATTATCAATAAATAGTGGTTTAAATAAATTATGTTGTCTAATTATTTATACAAAATGAGGCCACAAAGTAATTTTGCTAATATTTATATACATTTTTGACTCTCCTTATAACACATTGTTGTAATTCTTTTTATGTACCGATTTTTTTTTTTGTATTGTCGAATTATAAGATTTCTTTAATCCGGTGTTATTCATTATTACCGTATAATATTACATTAATTAACATTTTCAGAAATCCAATCACTGTGTCTTATTGCTTAGTTTCTAAAGGTGTTAAGAAAAGTAATAAATTAAAATTATATAGCCTTATCCTTTGAAGGGCCCGACACTTAACCCGCTCGAGAGAACCCATTGTGCTTTATCCTTGTTAAACTAGGAAAAATAGGGACATGGGGTGTTTAAGCCCCTAAGGGTGTGGTCGTGACGCTAACCTTGTTTATTCCTACCAGTTCACAACCTTCTCTATCGAACTGACCACTAACCCTGAAGTAACTAGTTTAATTTAAACTGTGAATACAAAGTAATAATAAATTTGTTTTCGGGCCGATAGAAACATTTCATTAATATTAACAATATTGGATTATGTCCAAGAACACACAATTACTAGATGTTTACCTACAAAGGCACTGTTATTAAACAAATATTAGATATATCATAAAGACAAAGCAATTTTTTATTATATTTAATGAAAAATATATGGAAGTATGGAGTAATTACAGGGCTTACGACCTATCTTCGGCTGTCTTAAGTGATCACTTTATATAAATATAATGTTCACCAATTCTCACCCCTCCATATACACATTTATCAAATTTTTGAATGTTGTATATATGTCATTAATATGTGGACTCGCTTCGAGTCATAGCCATCTATGGACCAAATTTGATCATTTATTTTTCCCCTTTTTTAAAACAGCATATATGTCATCACTATGAGAATTTTTAAATTATTTTTAAGCAATATTCTTTATCTATAAAATGTTTTTAAATATATTATACTAGAATACGCCTGAAAAATCAATATTTTTCAATTTTTTATATATTTTCTTATTTTGCCGAAGACAGATCGTAAGCTCTGTAATTTACCAATACTTCCATATATTTTCCATTAAATATAATAAAAAATAGTTTTGTCTGTATGAGATATCTGATATTTGTTTAATATCAATAATATTTTGTATACAGGGTTACTGGTAATTCTATACATTTATTTAAATATGCAATAGTAGGAGTCGTCAGTGATCGATTTAGCCTCTTAATTGTTTAGTAAAATTTTTGAAAAATTTGCTTATTTCCAGAAAAAAATAAAATGTTTTAATGTGCTGCTCTTTGATTTTAAGTATTAGAAAATTGTACTGTTTTTATGGTTCATAATAATGTGTGAGCATGTTGTCTAAGCATAAGAAAAAAAAAACAACTGTACATGGTTTAGTTTTTTTTATATTTAACTTTGAAGTTAAAATTAAGGTTATTATTTAAAATATTTTAAATATCTAAGAAACGGTTCACATTAGGATATGGTAATATGGAGCTAAATCGATTACTTACGACCCCGACTATTGCGTCGTCAAAGGAATGTATCGAATTACCAGTAACCCTGTATATTAAATACCGACTAATCACCGATGAGAAATAAACATTAAATTCGTGATGTTCAAAGACGAAATAATCCAGACACAACTTTTGAGCAATATTATTATCGAACGGATGTGCGCGCGCACGTTTTGGTATCATAGCGCACAAAAAAAAATATACTGTGCACACAATTTTAAACAAGACTTCTTCATCATGTGCCACCTTATATCGAAGGTTGTGGACCATGTTACTATACGTTGATTTATTCTGTATAAGGTTACCAACATTATACAGGCTGTAACAGACCTAGTCAACAGTATATATATATTTTTAAAATTGGCAAAATTAACATTGTGGTAAAAATTCATTATTTTTATTTTTAACTTTGTTTTACTCAATAAGTGGTTAATAAAATAAAGTTTAAAATAAAAATTACAATACTTATGACTCAACATGTTCAAGGAATATGTGCAAATTCTGAAGTTACGGAAACTATTATCGTTTGAAATTTTTACATAAATTGAATACATTGAAATAAATATTTGCGAAATATATTCATTATTAAACTATATTTTTGCTTCAAACCCTAAATCATCTAACAAAAAATAGTCTAGCCGACGAAATTTGATGACCTTTCATTTTTTGTATTCAATATATAATTTGGAATTAATAAAATATTTCAATTAATCGAAATAATCGCATTATTACAATTTTGTTGAAATGCTTATTTCTCTGACATGGTCTAGATTAGGCACACATCCCTTGAACATTTTCGACACGTAATTTAGTCAGGTTTGAAAGAGCGTAGTAGATGGCTCTTTTAAATAATGGAACGATTAAATGTATTAATATCAAAAAGGTAACACATAGGTTCGAAAATTTGTCGCTAAAAATATCGTCGTTGTAGCATAGTTTGATAATGCACCTTCCCCGGTTTTGAAAGAGATCCAGGTTCGAATTACGCTGGCGCAACCGCAATATTTTTCGGTAAAATTGATTGATTTATGTATATATTTCTAATTAATATATTTAATTCATATTTAAAATATCACAGACCGTCTGTTCTGAATAATTACAACTTCACAATAAGAATGTGTTCTCCTAATAAAATGTTTTATCAATGGAGGTAAATTCTAGAGCATTGAAAAAGGTTTTTAGTTATACGAAGACATAAAATAGTTTGGTATTCAACAATTATATTAATACCAGGTTACGACTTAAACAACGTAAATTTCTTGACTCGTAGATTGATAATATTTCAACATTCAAATTTACGTGACCAAGATAATAATCTTTTCAACGCTGGTATATTATAATATTCGTAAACGACAATTCCTAATTTAGTTGATTTAGAATTCAAGGATCGATGTTGTATATGAAAATTAATTTAATTTAAGTTGAAAAAGACATTAGTCCTTAACGAATGATTTACTTTGATTGTTTCAATTAATAATAGAAGAAGAAACAGTAATTTAATCCTTTCTTTAAATGTAATGTTAGTTGCGAAATTAAATACTGGAAAAAATATAATTAATAGCAATCAAATCTTAGTTCTACAAAAGTATCAACGTAAGTCCGACCAACGTAACTTGGCGAACGGCAGAGTGTGACACTGTGCCTTGGACAAAAGTTGCCAGGGTGTAAATTTTAATATATATTTAATAATTTAAAAATAATTCTACGTTTATGCCTGCTATATGCCATTTTGACGTTTTTACTACTCATTAAACCTATAATTCAAATGTAGGAAATACATATTATCATATACAAATACACATTTTAATGTTTTTCATTTTCTAGTTTTCCATACAATTCAGTAATTAGGTTTAATAAAGTACCGTATTATAGAGATTCTACTGTGTACATAAATATTCGATTAGAAAGTACATAAAAATAAAGTGAAAAAAGGCATGCACGCGGCACCGACAACCATGACTCCGCCTACACCCCGTAATGGATGTCATTTAAATTTTATATAATAGTTCATTCCTGACGAAGATGTATACACCATAAAAATATGGATAAATGATAACCTACTATCAATTAATACTGATAAAACATGCTCTCTACGATTTGCTATTCAACAGAAAGATAACACTGAAATTAATATTAAAATTCACACCAAAGCCTGTACTGAAGAAGACTCTTGTGACCAGTGTTCATCAATTGAAGAAAAATACTGTATAAAGTACTTAGGAATCAATAGATAACAAACTAAAATCAAAAGGACATATTACTAATCTTATAAACAAAATAAGGAAAACTGCCTACACATTTTTAAGACTTGGAAACATCTTATCACTTACAAATCTGAAAATAATATATTACGCGTTTATACATACGGTGTTATTGGATGGAGAAGAGCATATAAAACTTCAATGTCATAATTAGAAATCACTCAAAAAATGATAATAAAATTTATTCTTACCAAAGAAAAAGACTATCCAAGTACACAACTTTTCATAGATTTCAAAGTAGATATAAAAAAAAATTAATAATCCAAATTTTTTAAATTAAAAATCAATTAAACTTTAGAAGCGAATTCTGATCTACAAGATTTAGAAATCACATTGCAACCTTTATCCACATGTCCTGCAGTCATGATCTCAAACATAGATTACGAATGCGAATGGTCAGATGTTATGTTTTCTCGAAATTATTTTATAGAATGGAAGCATGCACACTTAGTGAAGAAATGATAAGGCGACTGGAAGCATTTGAGATATGAATCTACAAAATAATGCTCTAAATAAGGTGCATGGATAGAGTTACGAATGAAGATGTTACAGTTCGGATGAATAAAGAAAAATATATATCTAAAACAATAAAAATCCTAAAACTTCAATATCTCGTAAGTTCGAGATCTTGTACTTCATAATGCAGGGAAAGATTGCTGAAAGTCGGGGCCCTGGAAGAAAGAAAATATCATGACTGAAAAACCTGACGTACCTAATGGTTAAGCCAGTCTACTGTAGAGCTGCAGTAAACAGAGTGATGATAGTTAACGTCCATTAAATGAATAAGGCACAAGAAGAAGAAGAAGATTGATAATGAAAGCGGACCCATCCCTTTTCCAGAACCGATGCAATAAGCTCAAGGCTCCTATCTCAGTCCTACTCATTCGCCGCCTGGTTAGCATTTTGTAATGCTACTAGTCAGCTGTTCTATATCATATAGAATATACACAGCTGCCAAAACAAAATTTCCTATCATTGTCCTCGGTTAACTCACTTTATTATAAATAAAATATTTACAATAATAAATAAAAGAACAAAACAAGTTTTTATATAAAAGTGATAAAATAAATAATACAATTAAAATAGAATAGAATAACTTAGATAGAATAGTTGATAGCGAGATAGACAAGGTGTAACAAGGCCGGAGAGAAGAAAGGAAGTAAAGAGGCATTTCCTTCTGGGAAACGAGACGGAACAAAGAAAAACATATAGGAAACTCACCCTCCACGCATCCCTGCCGGCAGATTTAACCCACAAGAACAGTACGTGGCAGATCATATATGAACAGAAGGTAGACAAAAAAAATATCAAAGTGAACAAGAGATAATTAACAATGATATTGCACCATAGTTGAAAATTGAAGATTATCAAAGAGATAACAAAAGCAGGGTTATCAAAGTAAACACTAAGATTGACAATACAATCTCAACCTAACACTTTTGTACCTTACATATAAGCAAATTGAAAAAAAAATTACTCTTCTATGTTTACCGCTACTGCAGTCAAAAATGTGTATAATATTTTTTATATTATAATTCTTCGAAACCAAAATTAAAATAAGAGCATTAATACGAAATAATTTCTCTCAACCAAAACACAACCAACAGTAATATGTTATAATTTCCCGATTTATTTGCGATGCTTTGTCCTTTAGCGTTAAAGGGCAAACGGGGTGTTATCGGTCGACCGCGCAGGATAACTTAGCACTTTATTCTGTTAGGTTAACGTCCTTCCCAGGGACATTACACATATTGTTCTCCAGACTCTACACACAATACAACAATAGAACATGCTGAATTTGTCTTCATATTCAACATTTGTTTTGAGTATATTTTGTCACTTTTATTAAATTTCCTAAGCGAAAACTACCCCCATAATATTATATGGTAATGCTTTTGGCGGTGATCCGTTTTAGGAAAACAAAGAAACAAAAAGGTTTCATTTATATTATATTATGCATATATAAGGTATGTTTACTTTTCCAAAAATAGTTTATGTGGTATTTTTTTTCGTGTTACACTGGATATACTATCTAGAATGAGGGTTGTAGGAAATAATGGAGATAAATAATGAAAAAGTATATAGTATAGAAGTATATAAATTAATAATAATAATTGTATCATTGGATAATTTTTATAGAGCCATTTTCGTAAAAAAATCACCTCGAAGTCACTTTGTATATAAACTGTTTAGTCCTACACTACACTCACAATCACTGATATGCATTACAATCATTATCAGTATGTTACTGAAAAAAATAGTGATTTTTGATTATTGTCTAAAAAATGTCAATTAAATACATGTTTATTGTATAAAAATGTAGTTTGTTAATTGTTCGCTGTATTTTGATTTGATTTTTATTTACTTACTAGCTGTCTTTACCTGGCGATGTCCAGAATCGCTTTTATTGAGATTTTTTCAAAATTTTGTCTAAGCAGAAAACAGGTATTCGTGGGGGGTTGAATGGTTTGTAACATTTAGATTTATATATTAATACTGCTACGTATACTATGCACTGAATCAATAAATATTAATTAATTAATGAAGAAAAATAGTGCTATTTACATGTTTTAACGTTTCGTTCATTTTTGTTGAGATATTTAAATCAAAGTATCACAAAAATCACTGATATCATCCAATACCAATCGCACTCACACCAGTGACTCAATAGTAGGAATTGATCTCTTCACTAATGGATATGACTTTTTGAAAAGGTACGTTTTTAGTATATTTTTAAATAAAGTCTCTGATGCATTTTAAATGAAATCTCTGTTCCTTATGACGGAGGTAAAATAGTTCCACGCTTTTGAGTCTGCCACCGCAAATGCCCGTTCACTAAACTTTGACTTCTGGCAACGGTCGGTCGGTTCTAGAACACTTCTTGCTACTGGATACACAAAAAGAAACAAAAATATATGCTTGACACTGTCAAGACGTGGTGTTTAATAATTGTCTCCATTCTGAAGATACTCCTTACTGATGAAAATAATTGTAAACTTTATCACTGGCAACGTATAATACTAGGATGAAGAACGAGAAGTCAATCTTCAATGTGATGGACATATGAAGACTGAGAATTAACCATAGCTCTACACATAGTAAACAGGGCTCAGGATCGCAAAGAGTAGAGCCTAGAAAATCGAAGATTCATGATAAAAAAGCAATAAAATATTCAAATATGAATTAAATATATTAATCAGAAAGATATACATATAAAATCAATTTTATCGAAAAATATTGCTATAGCGCCACCGGGATTCAAACTTGGATCTCTTTCCAAACTGGGGAAGGTGCATTATCCAACTATGCTAAAGCGACAATATTTTTAGCGACAAACATCACAGACATATGTTCTGAATAATTACAACTTCACAATAAAAATGTGTTCTCCTAATAATAAAGTTGTATCAATGTGTCCAAAATTTATTAAAAATGAATTGATAATTCTGGCCTCTGCTATCAGATTACTCAAAGGTATTTGAGATTCTGTAAAGATAAGGTAGATGGCTCTTTCAAATAATGGAACGATTAAATGTATCAATATCAAAAAGGTAACATATAAGATCGAAAATTTGTCTTACAATAATGCACCTTCCCCGGTTTGGAAAGAGATCCAGTTTCGAATTCTGGTGGCGCAACATCAATATTTTTTGATAAAATTGATTTTATATGTATATTTTCCTAATTAATATATTTATTTCATATTTAAAATATCACAGACCTATGTTCTGAATAATTACAACAAGAATGTGTTCTAATAATAAAAGATTAATGAAATTGTACCAATAATTCATTTTATAATTTAAATAGTTGTACAATTAATGTTTATCAATATAAATTTAATTGCACAAATTATATTTATATAAACGCTTCCGACGCGAAGCGGGAAAATTTAATTTAATATGTAACAGTCGCGCCAGTAATCCACAGATAAATTCATTTATCCATTAAGGGAAATTGAAACAAAAAAATTGCACTGCATAACACTGACGTTCAAATTAAATTATCAATAAAATAATTTTCTTTCCAGCACTGGCCGGAAAAAGCAATCAACTTTTTTTTGTTCAATATTCAATATTAAAATATATTTCAAAAAAAATTAACAGTCACCATTTTAAAAGAAAAAATCAAAAAGATCAGACCGGTTATCGAACATAGTCGAGATATATACCGGAATGGTGACAGCTATTTGGGAGGCCAGGGCTTACGCTTGTCTGTTGTGTCTTTGGTGATGGTGATATTTTGTCACCAATAATTATTGATACTAAATTGCGTCTAGTACAATACTTCTCTCTATCTCTCTCTCTGGTCCATTGTGAGACAACTCTTTTCTATCGTAGTCGACCATTTATACTCCAAGTCTAAGAGATTCGCCATGTCTCGCGCCTCACTTGTTGACAGTTGAGTTGGGTTATTTGAATCTCCATAACAGCAATTCAAATGGAATAAATGTTTGTAATTAAATACTTTCTGTTCGTCTAACACTTCAAAATAAATATTTTTAGGTATGTATGGTTCTACGTGATTTTCATTGTCAAATTAAACATCGCGTACACTTCTACATCTCTAAATCGAAATCTTAACACTGTGCATGATACTGAGATTTACCTCAAACAAATCTCTATGATTTATCTCATGAAGTCTTATTCCGTCGACGTGAATTATTAAGATATAATCTATAATAATATATATAAGATATTATAAGACATATCTTTATAGGATCATCAATAGTATGATAGACTGCCCCCAAATTATTGGTCTGCTTGACTTTCAAGCACCATTGGGGTCATCGAGACACAATTCATTGTTCTATTATAGTGGTAATGTCAGAACACATGGATTAGCTAACTCCGCAGTCCCCATATAGCATTCTTTGGGAAATAAATTTGCGGAGGTATTCAACATTTTTGCTGTAAATATTACTCTTTATAGGACTACATTATTACAATTTTTCGCGTTTTAACTTAATGGTGACGCATAAATTGCTTTACGCCACATTTTTTTATTTTTTATTATTTTTTTATTACTTCACAAATTATGCCTGAAATATAATATAAATAAAGTGCATGGTTAACTTTAGTAATAGTGGGCTATGTTAGTATGTCAGACTATTTTTACAAATTCACCTGTTGAACTTCCGGTCCCATTCCATAGATACGGAACGGGATAGGGATATATTCCTGAACCGCAATTTTAATAACACGAACCGCCTCTTGTCAATATTTTTATATTTTATTTTTAACAGCAGGTCTCTTCAACCGGCAGTTTATTATAATTAAAGATAAGACAAGCGGAAATAAGCCGGGAAAGAAAACAAGATATCATCTAATCAAAAACATTTCCATTAAATAATATGCTTGCTTTAATCAAAGTAGCGGAGTAGAAAATTACTTTCCAGATCTAAAACAATAATTTTTAGTATTGTTAATGTTTGTAGCGTTAACTTAGTGGTTAGACATAATTTAAATTTATATTTATATTTAATTTTGTTTAAACGGCAGTATTATTTTAACGTATCTTTGTCAGGACTGGCGTATAACAGAACTATTCCATAAAATTTAAACGACATCTATTACGGGGCATATTTTATATAGATAAAACGATACGGTGTTTTAATACTAGAATAAAATAACACTTAAGGTGCTTTAACAATAATAACATGATGATAACACTCAGATGTTGATCGTTTCGTGTCGAAATGCAAAAAACATAGACTTTTTGATATATCTATGCGTCTTTTAATTTCGTCGTCAGTAATTATGGACCCGATATAAACCCCATGAAAATGTCATAAACACAAAAACAAGGAAAATCATTTACATATTACATCGAAGAATACTGTTATTTAGGTTTTTAAATATTAATAATGAAACAGAAAGTATATCAATGTCGGTGATCAAATCATTGTACGTTCATAACATTCTCACTATAAGAGAGTGTAATCCAGAATTGGTACGATTTGTAGGAATGCTGAAGAGATGTTGCGATTGTAATACTCGCAATGGGACATAGAAATTTATTAATGACAAATAGGGTGGGCAATTTAACTAATTTCGACAGATTCTATACAAGTTTATGTATCAAGTATGTACAAAAATTAAATAAATAAAAGATATAAAAGAGTATAGAAAGAAATTAAACACTTTAAAAACACATAATTAGAAAATAAACAATATTACAGAACACTTCAGAAAGACACAAATAAAATAAAATATTATATAAAATTATTATAGTGAACTAATTCCCTCTCCAAGTACAAGAGCTAGTCTCTTTTTTGGAGAGTTAAGAGAAAAAAAATCATGTAACTTTTAAAATGTAAAATACTTAATTCATGTTATAAAAAATTATAAAAATGTCAAATAAAAAAAGTCGTCATTTCGCACACTCACTTAACAAGGACACAAGCTAACTGTCACTATTTTGTGCCAAAACTAAACAAAACTTTTGCACAAAGATTCCATTTATTTCTAGCACCAAAAATATACAACGATCTAAATGCAAAAGTGAATGATTGCAACCATAGTCTTGCATATTTTTCACAAAAAGTGCAGTTCTGGCTACACGAAATGGGGAGAAATTACGCCCAAGGACTTTTAAAGGTCCAAACATGAGAATAAAATAGCTACAACAGTATATTGAATTACCAAATTGCATCTCTTGATTAACTGTTTACATATATATTTTTTGTACATTGATCATTGCACTTTGCTTACTGTTGTATAATACAGCAAATTACTAGTGTAGCAGGCAGGGTACCCAAATATATGTCTTACTTTCTTACTGATATGTTGTACATATTTACTTTGCCAAATTTTATATGCATACCCTCAGTACATTTATCTGATATTTGACATATGACGCAACACTCATAGTAATGAACTAGGTGAAAATGTATACTTAATGAATATTAATTTGGAAGAGTAATACGTCAGACCGTTAGACATTACTTATCAATGTAAGTACATAATACATGTGAACCTTATAAATGTATGATTATTATTATTATTATTATTTAGTGCTATTCGTCTGCTTTTGCTAAATTTATTCATATATTTAAATTTATTTAAATTTACATAGTGCTGCCAGGTTAATTGAAAATTATATTTTAAGAGTTCGCATTGTTTAAAAGTTTATTCAGAATTAATTTGTTGTTGTTAATTTCATCTTTTCCCTTCGGAGTTGCCATGAAGATATATCTCGATAGTCATTTCTCTGGCATTCGTAACACGTGTTCACTAACTAACTAGGTAACTAACTAACTCACCATCACGCCGTTTCAGCGTTTCAGAATGCCACAATCTTCTGTGCTGAAACACCATTCTCGCCTCATCCACATTCATACATCTTCTCATACAAGCTCGCCGATTTTGGAAGCTTCTAACAGGATCGTCCTCCAGTATCTGGTTTACCTCGTCGTGCCAAGTCTTCCGCGGACGTTCTCTATTTCTTGTGCCATCAACATTTGCGTCATATATTTTTTTTACCATTCTCTCCTCATTCATCCGTTCCATATGACGTGTCCAAGTTATCTTAACCGAGATTTTTCTAAATTTTGAAGTAGGGGCTCTATTCTGATGATCTCTCTTATAGCCCTCGGCAGCTCCGACTCTTCTGTCAATTTTACCTTCACCACTGAATTCTCAAGAACAGAAGTGTATAATATCATAAAATATCAAGTACGATGTATACTAATTGTTGCATACAAGTGTAGATGTCGGAAGAATTTCAAAACAGGAAGGAATTTGGCACTTACCACAATCCTAATTCTGCTGGCATTTTCAAAGATGTGAACTGTATATTTTTCACTCACTATTTTGTTAACGTTCAGACACAAAGTATAGATGCGAGGTCTCGAGATTGTATAACAGTATTAACTGTTCCATACATGTAATCGTACTGGTTCAAGGTTGCCAATAGACTGCTTGGTGGCATTGCCGGGAGGGGTGGGAAGGTGGGGGGAGGCACAGTGCAGTATTATCGTTCAATAATAAATATATTTATACATTAATAAATATATGTCCCAAAGACTAATATTATATATAATTAAAATCCACAAATGTTTCAGTAATAAGACAAAATGTGAGTTGAAAGTGAAAGTGAATGCTAAGGGAGTAGGACTAGATGAAAATAGGTGTTAAGGTTGTGTTTAAATGAAAAAAATAGGATACGTATGTAGATAAAATGATAGCTAAAGTCAATTTATTGGTAAAACGAGTTATGTATAGTTCATTAAGAAATCAGCTTAGTAAGGTTAGGTTTTTATATATGAATGTGATATTCAATGTACTCTTCTGATTACTTACTTAAATAACATTATTATACATAGTGAATGAAAGAATTGTAATAAGGTATAAGTTTAGTTCTAAGTACATGTCGATCCAGATAAAGGTGGAGGGAAATTCGTTCTTATTGACTGAAACAGTTAATATTTCCTTGTGGTAATTTAAAAATGAATTTTTATCGTGTTTGATGTTCCAAGGTTTTCACTCTCGGAAAATTATTCGCTTCTACGTAGTACGAGACTGAAATACACATTAGATCCAACATCAAGGTGGTGAACCAATCTATTTTTTATTTTTCTAAATCTATAAAACATACCTTATATTGACTAAAAAGATTGCTAAGACAATCTCACTTCTGGGAAAGATCAGAAGATTCATTAGTTCCGAGTCTCTCTGTTATTATTTCTCAGATCAACTACTGCAGCAGTATTTTGTTTTTGGCTAATGAATAAGAAATGCTACAATTGTTAGTGTTGTAAAATAAAGCTTTGAGAATAATACTCAGAAAAAATTGATATACTAGGATGAGTCCAATGCTGAAAGATCTGAAAATGATGACCTTTAAGCAGAAAATATATTTTAATGTAATGGTATTTTTTTATAAAATCCTCAATAAGAAAATATCGGCGGAGTTTATACGAAAACATTAGCACGAGCATCATACAAGAGGAAGGGATAGACTGACACTGCCATTCAGGAAGAAAGCCAAATCTCAGAAATCGATGATATATAGTGCGATGAAGATTTTTAATGAAATGCCAGAAAACATAAGAAATGAGGAGAAATTAAATAGATGTTAAAAATAAGTTTTAGTAAAAGAAAAGTCTGTAATCTTGTTTATATTAGAGCATATATAGGAGTGCTTATGTATGCACTATTTTAAGAATTAAATAAATATTCATAGCACCCAAAAAAAATTAGGCTCTATAATATTTAGCGACTAATAATATATAATGAATTATTATTGGTACATTTTTATTGTAAATAATACAACAATTTAATTACTATCAGATAAGGCAAATTTATTAATATGTATTTTGATATTTGAATTTGCACGCCTAGGTCTGGGTAGCCTACTTTATCGATTTATGATGATTGGCCATTTGAATGGACGAATTAGGGACCGGGACATTGAGAAAAACGTCACTGGTGGGTACGCTCGAAAAAATAAGCGAGGCGAGTCGATGAAGCAGCACTCCGGAGGAATATGGCGGCGAGAGGTGGAGAAGATTAAGAGTAAGATCACCACGGTGGACCCAGAGATGGATGGTCCTGGTCCACCCGCGGGTTGAAGAGAGACCCCCACTGCAACAAACAAGAAGACGGCATGCGAGCGATGATCGATGGACGGGCGTTATGGACAAGGCCGAGACGAAATGGTGTCCGGTCTATCTCCTGGAGCAGGATATGAATCCTGGCGTAGGCGTGTGGCGATCCGGGTTCGAATCCCTGTGGCGTAACAATATTTTTCGATATTATTGATTTTATATGTATATCTTTCTAATTAATACATTTAGTATTACATAGTTTTTAAAATATCACAGACCTATATTCTGAATAATTACAACTTCACAATAAGAATATGTTCTCCTAATAAGCTATTTTTTTACCGTATACAAAAACTAAGGAGACTTCGCATACCAACAGTTGTAATAATGTATTTAATGTGAATTTTTTTATTTAATTGTGTAGTTTATTTAAAAAATTGTTATAAAGATTAGTAGATTTTTTATCTAAATACTAAAATATTCATATTTCACTATTCAGAGAAAAATGTCGGTATTTTGGTGCCATATACCGATTTTCTATTGACTTAAAACCGTATCATTAGCCCAGACATCATCCATCATAATAATATCTGTCGGCTAGAATTTTCGAATTCGAATTTTGAAGTGGCGGCTACCGTAAATAAAAGAAAGCCGTTCTCACAATTCAAATAACAAAGGAACCCATACATTGAGGATTTCTGCAGCGCGAGCTGTCTGGCATTATTCTGCATAGAACAAATTCCGAAGCGTGCCGGATAAGGAGGAAAATAATGGAAGTCTTTGGAAAATAATCAATTTATGTGTTGTATTGAGGACGCTCTTACATACATAACCAAACATTATATTATGAATATATTTTATTTATTTATTTATTATTAATATGGTGCATACATGTGTAAATTTGATGTCCATGAGATTGTGTGAATGTGTATGTGTCAGCGCGCCAACACCGCCGGTTGTAGATGTATGTGTGTGTGTGTGTGTGTGTGTGTGTAGTGGGCATAAAGGAGACGCGCACCGAACGCGGCCTCTTTTCTCTACAGTTTGTCTCCGTGAATAGTTATATACTTTGTACCAAAATAGTATTATTATTGTAATAAAGATTATAATTGGCACCTAAAGAGTTTTTCATTAGACTACCAACAATCTTCGGTGAGGTTTACAACTTGGAAAATACTGATCACGAAAGTTTTCTTTCACGTATTTGTTTAGTTTAATTTTGAATCGATGTAGTTTCTCCTTTTTTCTTATATCTGGCTTTTCATTGTAAATCTTTTTTTCTAAGATTTAGCCTTCTTCCTGAATAACAGTCTCAGTCTATCATTTCCTCTTTATGATGTTCGTCCTCATGTTGATTTGCAAACAATTTCTTATGAATTCTGCCAATATTTATTTAGTGAGGATTTTAATATATATTTTCTACTTATAAAGGTCATCATACCTTTCAACATTGCACTGATATGAGTAGGTATATTAATTTTACTGAGTAATATTCTCAAAGATTCATTTTGCAGTAAGTACTGATAATTGTTGCATTTCTTCATCATTGGCCAAAAATAAAATGCTGCTACAGTGGTTAATGTGGGGAATAATAACAGAGTCGTATACTATATTACAATACTATTGAATCTTCTGATCCTTCCCAGAAGTGAGGTTTTTCTTTGTGGCATTATTTTTAGTCACGTGTCTTGTATTTTGCGAAAAGTTCAATTTTTAATGTATCATGACTGCATTTTTTTTTTTTCAGCTACTTTTTTCATACTTTCACCATCTATGATAACTGATGGTGTAATTGGTATTCTTTTATTTCCAATGTTCATGAATTTAGTTTTATTTACAATTATTTTTAGTTTATTATGTATACGAGCAAACCTGTGAATCCCAAATTTAATTGTTTTTAATCCTCATATAGATGAAATATCATATATATTTAGGTGGTTTAGTAATATGAAACAGATGAACGAGGAGAGAATGGTAAGAAAGATATATGACGCATGTGTTGATGGCACCAGAAATAGGGGACGTCCGCGGAAGACTTGGCACGACCAGGTAAACCAGATACTGAAGGATGCTTCTGTTAAAAGCCTCAACAATCGGCGAACTTGTGCGAGAAGATGTATGAATGTGGATGAGGCGAGAATTGTGTGTCAGGACAGAGGAGTGTGGCGCTCTATCTTCTCTGCCTATCCCCGCGGGAAAACGGCGTGATGATAAGTTAGTTAGTAGCATTTTTTCTCATCACTAGTATTTAGGTAGTAATAGCCTGCGCCTAACTTTCTTTGTATATGCAATTTGTACAACATTCGCGTTAGTGATTTGTCTACCATAGGTGTTCTGCTAATAAGCAAAAGTAGAAGTGAAAGATACATACTTTTTATCGTTTTATTAAATGAACACGACGATGGGGTAGTTTTAGAATATTCCTTGTTTAGTTTCTGGTTCTACAACAAGCAACATTTCTTTTAACAGTACACAAAAATTTCAGCTGACGTCTTCAGATATGTTGTTTACAGTTAATTCGTGTGAATTTATTCACTTGCACAGTATGGTTGTCCCATCGATTTGGGTTTTACATTAAATTACTCTGATGTTATACTTTATGTATGTGAAATAATAAATAAATTAACGAAACGACATGCTTTGTTATATCTAGCAATGAGAGGATCAAGGGTTCGGGACTCGTCTCAATAGATCGGGAGGAGTAAAAATGTACCGTGTGATATTCCGTGCACGAATCCCTATTTTTACAAAAAAAAATTCCGCATCTCTATATACAATAGGTCTTCTAAATGACTCTTAGAGGATTTAAAAGTGATAAAACTTAAGCATGTTCGTATATAAATTGTAAAGGTGGAATCTTATTGTTATTGTAAAGTAACATTAGGTAATAAACTTGAATCTAATGTGATCATAAATTATTTATTTACTGTCGTATATTCAATAGTAATTTCAAAAGGGACCATTTAATGACATACAAACGCAATATCTACAGTTTCATAAATTATATTTGTAACTTGTAATCTGTCCAATAACAACTAGGTAAGGGTTACTTTTTCAATATTTGCAAAATTACTTTGTGGTAACAATGTTATATACATAATAAGAAAAATACATTATTAAAAATCGCTATTCACTGATACATTAACGTGTTTCGATACTTATGGTATCTTCTTCAGCAAAAATAATTTGCGTAAAGTCACCTTTTAATTTGTTTTCACTTTAGTTCCTAATTGGTTACCCACCATTTACACTTTTGTAGTTTTGTTTTTATCTATGCTTGTATTTTTAATTTTAGTATAAAGAAGATACCATAGGTATCGAAGCATGTTGATGTATAAATAAATAGTGGTTTTAAATACAGTGTTTTTCTTATTATTTATAGGTTTAGGTTATGCTGCATTTATTCAAGATATAAACCATTCTGCCCTATTGGATTATTTTAAAGCACGCTCGTAAAAACCGCCGCTAATACAGCGACACCTTGAATTGTGATCCAGATGATGCCAGATGTCGTAGTAATTGTAATTTTCGTCATCATTTAAATCACTTTGATAATATGCCTGATTGAGTTTTTTCGGTATTTACAGGACCAGAATGCCGGTCGCCGTGCGCGTGTGATGCTCCATTAGGTTTACTATATCTATATGTGTCCCCCCTCCTTCCTTTACCCTTACCTCAAAGCACGACTTTTTTCTGTATCTAACTATGTATGTATGTATATATATTTCTGTATGTAACTTGTGAATTCTTAAAAAGAGTAAACGTCCTGGCAGTGCTCGTCAAGCTATTGGTGCTATTGTGTTTGCTATTGCGGTTTTCTCGCAGTGCGAAAAAGCTATTGCGTATTAAAGTGCTTCGTGCCGATCATCGAAGAAGTATCAGTAAATAATTTCAGGAGAGTTGTGAATACAACAAGAAAATCCAGATAAGGCGTGTTCTTCCTGGTTGGTCCTTCAGCTCTTATTGTTCTGCCCCTCTACCAAATTCCTACCACCCTCCCAGGTCCAGAGACGCAGGCCAAAAATGAGAATACGCTTCATTTAAATACAATCGTAGGTATTTTCATCACGAAGCTCAAATAATCTGATATATTTTTGATCCAGCTGAGAATTTTAACGAGGTTAATCTGGGTCAGAGCTCAAAAAAAACTTTTACTTAAGGTCAATTGTTATACAACGTCAATATTCGAGAGGAATTTTTGATCCCTTTTTCCCATTGTGATCCTATTAAACTAGGAAAAAATAGAAAAAAATAAAGCTTCGGAAATTCGCAAAGCAATTTAATAATATTTTCGTGAATAAAAAGGTCAATGAATGATGTCCACTTTTTCAATGAAATAGACGTGGTTTACGATCCGTGAAACGACCATAAAATATAACAATATATTCGTACATATTCATTTTACGAAATACATATAAATGTGCCATTTTAAATACAATATTTTACAAGCTGTTATAACGTTGGGCAAAGTGTGTAATGATACAATTTTAACTTCTCATGGGAAGAAAAATGTTTTTTTTTAACCCTTCCCAAACCAGGCAATAACACAAGTCTACCATCGGAATTAAACCTATAATATTTCGGTAAATACATGCAACATAAAATTCATATTTTAGATAATCTTAAAGAAAATATTATCGCTTAGGAATGATTAGTGAAAAATCAATTATGAAAAGGGAATCGTACAAAAACAATTACTTTTCCATTCAATCCGTTGTAAAATTAACGTTAGTAAAAATACAATTTGTTATATGAAATACAGAGATCACACACTATTTTCAAAGTAGAAAAAACAACAAACATATAAATATAATTGTTTCTTTTTCACTTATTAAATGAAGAGAAATAAGAAGGAAAGACACATTGTATAGAACTTAATGAATGCTCTAATTTATGTTATTAATCGATTTCATTAATGTTTTCGACAAATTTTGAACTTGTATTCTGTAATCATCCCAATTGATACATTCATATATTATTCTATTTTTAAAAGTATTCAATTTTACATTGCGGTGGATCCCAAATGCCTAGTAATAGTAGCGCCTTTTCCCCGGATAGGAAGAGGTCCAGGTTTGAATCCCAGTAGTAACTAACTGTTTTTTCTAAGTAATAAGAATAACACTTTGTTTAAAACCACTATTTATTGAATCATTAACATGTTTCGATACCGAGGGTAACTTCTTCAGGAAATAATGGACCTATATTAAAATTACTAATGAAAACATAATTATAACCCAATTTTTTAATCTGTTCTCACAGTTGTTCGGAAGTTGGTTTAGTTAGGAAGAAGATTCCATGGATATTGAAACATGTTGATGTATCAATAAATAGTGGTTTTCATATTATTTATGTAATATGTGGCCAAAAGTAATTTGGCAAATATTGAAGAAATTAAACAATTTTTTCTATAAAATAGATTGATTTAATAATTTAATATATTCAATTGTTTAAATTAAAAATGTGTTTAAGTTATCGCTGTAAGTATTTAAAAGTGTTATACAGCGACGAAGCTGTCTATTTTTCATCGCTGCAAACCATCTTGCGTAGTTGACAGTTTGACAATGTCATCTGTAAATAGGAGTCTGTCAATTTCGATATCGCTTATGAGAATTTTATTATTGGTTTGGCTCGTTTGCTCATTCCATCCATGAAAATGGTGAAAAGGATTGGGGATGACGAACTCTAATCTTAGTTCAACCCTGACAGCAAACTGGTCTGACACCGTTACCGTTGATTCTTACACTGCTGGTGCAGTCTTCATAAAGTGATTGTATTGCTTTCAATATAGTCCATCCATATTATTCTATTGGAGAACTTTCCACAGCTTTTTACGTGGGACTAAATCATAAGCTTTTCCCAAGTCTATGAATCCTAAATATGTATTTTTTACGAATTCGTAAATACGCTTTTGGCGCGTCTTTTCGAATAAACCGCGACCAATATTATTGATACATTCCACGTCTCAATTCCCATCCATACATTTCCTCATACTCGTCTTTCAATGTGAAATATGACCTTGACGCCAGCAGACGTCAACTTGACTAATATTGCGTTCGATCTTGACACTGCGATAGCATTCGCGGTGTGGACCTTTCAGCTCCAGTGCATCAGCACTATATTGTTTGTGATCCTGTGATTTGTGTGCACAGTGATATTGTTTGTTTGTTCCGTGGGTGAACTTGTGACATCGCCGTCTTTAATTGGAAGCTGAGATCGGCTCATCCAGGTGCTATTTATTGTGTGATCTCGGCAACGACTGCAGGGATTACAGAGGCATCATGTACAAGATAAGGCGAGCAGTACTTCCGAATCCCGGTTCCCGAGATTACAGTTCCTTCGACTAGAAGACCCTATCCCCTCACCGACTTCATCCTGTATCGCGTTTCCCTACTCCCCCCACACCTTGCGGTGATTCCGATTTACAACCGGAATTGTCGTATTTCATTCCGCGGAACGTGTATTATTCGGGAGATTATATAATTCATGTTTAGAGTTTTTCCATATTTCCAGCTCTATTTAAATGTTTTCTGCAAGGCATATTAACTGGCCCGTGGTTTCTCTCTCTGCTTTTTGTTCCTATTGTATTTTGTCCTCAGGTATGCCATAATATACCAGCAATACAATGCCTGCAAACCAAACCAAATAAAATTAATCAAACAAACTCGTGTACCTATACCGGGTATGGCGTGACTCATAACATCATTGTCATCGTCCTAGTCCCTTCATGGGAGTGTCTTTGCTAGTAAGCCCTTTGATGGCTGCCTTGTAATCACTGATTTTATATTTCTCATTTCACACTGGTATCTTATTAAGAGAGACAAGAAAACTGCGAGCGTGAGTGCCACCGGCAAGTTATGCCAGCAAATGGTGCTTCTCTCTTTCCAATAACTCCATATTGTATAAACACATATTTGTTATATATATTTATAATATAATTTCTTTATTGGTCTGTTAAATTTAACTTCCGTGTTTGTTAGCATTGTTAAGTGGAACCGACAAGGGGGTCTAAACTTCTAGAACGGTTCCGGGAAAGGATGGATTCCTTCCAGAGCCCTATATAAAAAATGGCGGCAAATCGGTCATAATGGCGATCAAATATGTAAAAGGGCCAGATAATATCCCTTCCGTGTGACTGGACGGGACGAAATCGAGCATTCAAAAAAAGGTTAAATACCTTGGCTATATCTTCAATGGAGATAGGTAAGATGATGGTAACATCAAACAACAAAGGAGACAGTTAAGCATTCATGCCAATATGCTGCCACGGCAAAGAGGTGAAGAGCTTCCTTTTTTAATCTTCACCAGCATGTGCAGCAAGTGACAGTCTGCGAATTCAATATCATACAGAATATTATTCGGATTGGCGCATGTGAAGGCCGTGTGCATGGATTCGTTCCGCTTCTGAGACAAAGATTTGCTGGCGTAAAGCTGCGACTGGAGCTCAGCACCGAATCTCTAGTACTAGCGGCGCTCTCATGGAAGGCTGGCTCCCGGACCAGAGAATGGCATTTTCTGCATACCTATGATAATAGTCGTAACTGAAATTTAATATTTATATTTTGTTTTATATTTTATTAACATTTGTGTATTTTTTTTAACATAGATATTATGTTGTAACTTGTATGTATTATTTACATGGCGAATCGGATCTTACACAAACAACCCGACCACGCTAGAATAAACATATTATTATTATTAATTCTAGGATGTATATATAAATAAAATATACAATACATCTCAAATATTACGACAGATTTATTCGACAATAATTGCTCCAGGAATGTTATCAGATTAAAAGTAAAATATAATTTATTTTGCTGTTTATTATCGTGTACAATTTATTTTTGAAACGTTGCGGGATGATGTCACCACTTATTAACATTTACGGACAACTTTTTGCCGTTCGGCTTATTTCAGAATGAAAAATAAATGGCTATTTCATTGAATACTACTTTCACACATCCGGAAAATCCCGTATCATTGAAACAAACGCACGCACATACACACAGGGTCAACCGGAATAATTCTGATATCACAGGAAAACTTTTATTCTATTTTGCTTCATATATTAAGATTTCTTTCATTTGGTGTAAAATAATTATTTCTCTCTTATGAAAATGTTGAAGAGAAATAAGTTAGCAATATTTGAATATATCCAAGAACACACAATTACTGGATTTTTACCTACAATGGCACTGTTATTAAACAAATATCAGATATCTCATAGAAACAAAGCTAATTTTTCATTTATATTTAATGGAAAATATATTGAAGTATGATATATATGCTGTGAAAAATGAATTATCAAATTTGGTCAATAGATAGCGATGGTGTACTCGAAGCGAGTCCACATACTAACATATGTACAACTTTCAAGTATTTGGTAAATATGGAGATTAAGGAGTGAGAATTGGTGGTATATATGTATAAAGTGATCACTTAAGCCAGCCGAAGACAGGTCGTAAGCTCTGTAATTACCCCATATTTCCATATATTTTCCATTAAATATAATAAAAATAAATTGCCTTGTCTCTATGAGATATCTGACATTTTGCTTAGATAAATAAGTCATCATCCACGTCAGCCCCTCATGACCGATAATCGTGATCTCCGTGAACTGTCACCACCTTGACTATGCTTCTCCACTTTTCTTGACATTCTGCAGATCTTAGGGCTGTCACCAGAGAAGTGTCTGTTGTCTATTCCTCTTGGTCGTTTCATTGGGTGAGGAATCTTCGTCTTCCTCTTCGTCTTTTGACGTGGCCCACCATAACAAGCTCCATAGAGGTATCTTCTTTTCTCGCAAGATTCCTAGAAAATAGAAAGATTCATTTCAGGCTGCTGGTTGAGAGTCTGTCTTTAATGTTCATCTTCTGTAGAATGAAGATATTTGTGTGTCTCGCCATCAACGGCATGCACAACATGCCTCCAGCACCATATCCGAAGGCATCAATACGTATTTTCTCCCATGCTTTCAGAGTCCATGATTCCAAACCTCCTCTTGTTCACTGATTTAAACGGTGTTCCCAATTCTGGAAGTTATTTTCTGTTATACTGTTACAAATAGGTGATAATCAAAAAAATTGGTAATGACCAAACGTCACAGAGAGTTAAGTCAGGATGATCTAATTGTGTAATCGCTTTTGGCCAGGATGTCTCTCACAGTGAGACCATTTCGACTGCTCTAAATTTCAATTGGCAATTTTTACGCCACATATATATGTTACCTTCCCACTCGCTATTCTATCAACTTGAAACATACGCACGTATTAGTTCAAACATGTTCAAATAATTCGATACAATTACGTATCATGCGTCTACGCGGCTTTTTCGGGAATCAAATTGTCAGAGCTCCTATACTGGTGGGTACTCAATTGTGGATACTAGTAGAATTGTAATTTTACAGGAGGGATTGTAATTCTACATTCTGTAGGAGGGAAAAAAAAAATGACTCACCGTACTCCGCCCTCTTCTGGATCTCCAAGCATCCTCGAAAACTGGACTGTAGAATTATCACACACAATGTCTCGTCAAAGGTTCCTGTACACCAATATAGATTCCGAAGTCTCCAAAGTTGACAACAGATAGCCGCCTATCGACTGATTAGTGTGGCCGGGAGGAGAAGAAAACGAGAGGGGGGGCACAGAGCATTAAATTTAATATAATGTTATGTATATTATTAACACTAGATTATAAACATCAAATATTTAAAGCAATATGTATAATATAGGACCTCCTTCGTAACAACACTGTATATCGGCTTTTACAAATATTGATAGAGTCGGCCTTCTTAGATGATATGCAATGTTGTTGCTTCTAAGATCACTTAAAATAAATATAAAGCACCCTTGAGGTGAAAGTTTTTATGAAAATGGCGCTATAAAAATTATGCAATATTATTATTAATTAATTAATTATACCATTCGATGCCCAATGAAAATACAACGCAAATGCATACATAAATAACTCAGTCTAAAAACGATATACAGTGTTGTTACTCGGGTGGTCTCTTGTGTAAAAGACCAATACAATAACATCTATAAATTATATTTCAATGAGACATCAGAAATTAAGGTTGCAAAAAATTTTGAAAAAAAAATCCTTTAATCCAAGCGAAACATTAACCCATCATCCTTTCTGACCATATCATAATTTTTATAATTGGTTTCACCATTAAAAAAAGAAAGATAATCAACGAGCCATGAATTTGTAAATAAAACACACCAACATCCAAAAAATATCCAACACATTATGAATGTATACTTCGGTGAATATTTTACACGGTGTCTTACGTATTCGGATTACAGATTTACAAATGAACACGCAACAACTCAGACTCGTTTACGATCATCCTGTACATTTGCACATACACACACACACGTGCACGAAATATAACGCGTGTACAAGTATGTGATTTCAAAACCATCTCTATTCAAAGCGCGAATCCGAATGGAAAGCAAATATTTATGGGTAGGTAGGTCCTACGTAGAATAAACAAAAGGTTTGATGGCCCGCGGGGTAACCAATATTTTTTAAGTTCAAATAGGATCACAAAAGAAACTGTAAACATATTTTTTTAAATTTTGAATTTAATAATACATTTTTCACACTGATTTAATTTTACACGTCAAACATAAAGTAATTATAATATTAAAAACTTTTTTTTCCAAAATATTCCTATAAAAAAAAGTTTGTTCGGTATTTATGACATGATCGGATCGCCGGTAAAAAAGATCGCGGAAAAAAAGTAAAATAACAAATATTTAATAACTAATGACATAATACATAATATAAAAATAAGATCAGTGAAATTTATTCTTAGTTAAAGTGAAAATATCACACGAATTAGTAAACTAAAAAATATTACATACTAATAAAAAGATAAACGATAATGTGTTTTTACACTGCTTAAAGAGGGTAAGGATGGAGGGAATGGAAAATATACTTATATAAATATATACTTATTTTTATTTTTTATCTTTGTTTAATTAACCACTAAAATGAGTTTAAATACATCTACCGGTTTCGAAAAATACCATTTTCTTCTTCAGGATGTCATAACTAACTAAAACATACATTGTTTCTTTGACAGAATCTATAAACAAAGATAAAAAATAAAAATATGAATCTTAACCACAAAGATAACATTGCTTATTTTAAAAGTATAAATATATACTTATACATATTCCTATATACATATATACATATACGCATGTATATACAATTTATGTCAATAGTTGGTGTAGTTTAATTTTAAAGGGAAGCACAGCAGTCCAAACATTGTGTACCGAGTGCTAATGTTAATTATCTGTAGATTATTACTATATTAATTACGTGTAAATGTTCAATTAGGTTTACTGTACCTATCTTTACCCCCCGCTCCCTTTCCCTTACCACAGAGCACGTTTTTTTGTGTGTAATCTATGACTTGTGAACCGTCAATAAGAATGAAATTCCTGCTCGTACTCGTCACTGGCTTGAAGTTATGCTTCGTGCTTATCATCGAGGAAGTATCCTGATGTCCAGAAAAGTTATGAATACAGCAAAAAAATCCAGGTAAGTCGTGTTCTTCCTGGTTGGTCCCTTATTGTTCTGTCCCTCTACTAAATTCCTACCATCTTTCCTACATCCCATTTCATCACCCCATTGTTTACATTCACATTAAGGTTTAGTTTCTAAATAATGACAGAGTTTACCTTTATTTAATTTCTCACTTTTCATATTTCTGTCAGTAGAAATGAACGCATTTGTTTTCTATTTGAAAAATGTACACGAAATAATATCACACGTCCGTTCAAAGAAAACGAATAATTATTTTCGTTATTGTACTGTTGAAATTTCTGCTTTATGCAGTATTAAAACACTTTGGTTTATCAGTTTATTAGTACTGTTTTTTATATCTTACTTTTTTCAGCTCTGAAGAATCTTGGTCGTATTTATTAAAAATTTATAAGTTTATTATATATTATATAGTTTGTTTCTCTGAAATAATTAAATTATAAAAATAATATTACATGAAGCATATTATGGAAATAATGCAAAAAAATTAAATTGGAAATGGAAATCTCCCCTCCTAATAAATACGAAAAATAATTTATTTATTAAAGGGTTGCGCGTTAAGCAACAACAAATATGAACAAATTTAAAAGTTAACATAGTTTATTTAACTTTGTTTTTAACTACTTAATGAGTTATTTTAATACACCAACCGGTTTCGGAAAATACCTTCATATATGACATATATAGTTTTAGTTAGTTAATTTGACATCATGATGAAAGAAGTTGTATTTTTCTAAACCGGTTGGTGTATTAAAATTACTCACTATCAAAAAAAGTTCAATAATCTATATTAAAATGAACATAATTCACAAAATTCAACTAGCAAACATTAAAAATAATTTTTTTAACGTTAAATAAATAACGGAATTGTTATTTGTCGCAGAGAAATAGGAATTTTTTATTATTAATATTACTAATATTATATAATAATTAGTTATTCTGAAATTAAAACGTAAATCAGAAAAAATGTGCGATATATTTGTAGTACATTAAGGAAACCATTAATTGCTGACTTTAATTGAATCCTTGAATTACTAAAATAATCGTCGACAAGTTGTAAAATTGTATGGTCTAGCCGTTCGAAGATTTCGGTGTTTCTGTTATGTTTACGTTAAAATATGAAACAAGAATCCTCAAAAAGTAGTCAAATATTTTAGAACATAGACATATCGGATCATTTTAAGACAATAGGTACGATTATGTTTCAAACTATTTTCAGAAAGAATGGTGAGCTTTGTTTATGTAACTCCATTCTGATATGGATTTAGAGAACGCGGGCAGAATGGCGTCGTTCGTCAGGTGGAATAATGGCAGTGATTTTTCAGTATTGGGATTGATTTCTTTATTTTAAAATATATGTTGCATTGAATCTGCGAGTGTGAGAACGTTGACAAAAGATTATATGTTTTATAGTGTCATGTTTTATATTTTCACAGTTATTAGGCTGATTCCGTTCTTTTCTCGCCACTAGTTTTCACCGCAAGGCGGTCGGCAGTCGCAAGTCGTAGATCACTTAAAAGGGTGATCCTGTATTTCCGAATAAGGATTGATATTGTTACCAGAAACTGCTCGCCTTTCACATCATCCATCCTTGTATCCGGAATAAATTTTCTTCACGCCGAGACATTTATTGATTACGAATTGTAATGGTTTTAATATTATTGAATAAAAACCGCGTTTTACATTTTTTTTAATGGACATATTTTCAACAGGTTATTAATAAATTTAATAAAAATTCCTACAAAGTACAATATTCGGTATTTATGACAGGGTCAGATCGCCGGTCGCCGTGAGCGTGTGTGGATGCTCCATTAAGTTTACTATACCTATCTGTTCCCCCCCCTCTCTTGCCACAGAGCACAACTTTTCTGTGTGTGATCTATT
Source organism: Eubasilissa splendida (assembly GCA_031772225.1). Taxonomy (NCBI): domain Eukaryota; kingdom Metazoa; phylum Arthropoda; class Insecta; order Trichoptera; family Phryganeidae; genus Eubasilissa; species Eubasilissa splendida. Next base: position 18,226,132 of record CM062862.1, on the reverse strand, counting down.
ACTTGGAATTGTTAAGAAGTGTCAACTACTGGTCTGATTGTACAGTTACTGTTTCTATTGCGTGTTTCGGTTTTCTCGCGGCGCGTACCGAAACTACTTTTATGTACAAAGTGCTCCGTGTGAATCAGCATTAATGGACGACATGTCATTGTAGTAATTAAGTATTCTAGGGGAGACATTATTTAAATTTACAATATTTTTAATTCTATAATTTGGGGCTGGAATTAAGAATGAATATTATCAATGAAGGTAATGGTCATGACAGCGCAGAGGCCATCGTATCGCCCCGCATCCGTACCCCGTGCATCGTAGATACTTTTGTTTTTTTGTTGTTTCACCCTATTTCATCCCTGTCCCGGGTGCTTATTTTAGTACTTATCCGACGGCGACAGATGGCGTTACTTTCGTTCGAAAAACATATACGAAGCTGGGAATCATATGACATATATTTTGATATTTCATCGTTTACAATTCATAAAATTATCCATAAGTTGGTGAACTTCATTTTCACTACGTTTAAATTTTTGTATTGATCTCGTTGTTGAAAATTCCATTGGAATATCAATAACGGGATCTTCTTGATAAAGATGAGCCGTACTTTTTAATATTACGGATCTTGCTACTAAGTTAGTTTAGTTTAGCCTTATATTATATGTTATTTTGGTAGCAGTTAATATAAATTAATAAAGTACTAATATTGACGTAAGTCGACGGAAATAATAAAATATGTTTATTATTCAGTAACATTTTAAAAACTGTGTATGGATCTCTGTTTTGCGTTAACAATGATAGAACTGACTTGAATTGAAGGAGACAGCAGGAAGAGGTTGTAGATGTCGATGAAGAGAATTCCCCGCTTGTACCTTCGTTTTTAGAAGCATGCACGGCCTTCAAAAAATTTAAACCTTTTTATTATGCAGATTCGTTGGCGAAAAAAATGTCATTTGGAACACCGAAAAAATACTGTTTACTTACGACAATAACGCAACAGCCAAAAAAGAAATGATGTAAGATTATGTATGATACAAAGTTTTATTTTTTTATTTGTATTTAAGCACATTAATTTACATGCAAAATGTATTTTTAGAATATGATGTATGAATGTAACTTTTTTCTATATTTTTGCATTCATAGTTTATTTTTTAATAGGTCCCTTCAAAAACGATACATAGAAGTTTCACTATTTTAGTTTGTTAAATTTAAATTGCGACTTCACTAAAAAAATGTGTTTAATTATAAAAAAAAGGAATCTTTTACATACTTTCACATAGTTTTCAAACATATTTCGTGTGGTTTATTTAAATTAATTCACATGCCATACATAGCTAACTAACTAAGTGTGCATTAATATCCATAATAGTGTGCAGTAAACCTGAGGATTTTCACGTTTTATTAATACTGGTTTACAATGTGGCTGAAATTTGAATACAACAAATACCTATCTGCAATGGGTACTTATAAAAGATTTAAAAAATAGAAATTAGGTATAAACTATGCATTTAAAAAAAATTTGGTATTAAAAAGATGCTTGAGTATCTTACTTACCATTACGCCGTTTCTCCGCGGGGGTAAGCAAAGAGTATAGAAAGCCACATTCTTCACACAATTTTTTCCTCATCCACATTCGTGATGTATAGTGTGGAATTGAATAGATTTAAAATGAAACTGACTAAATATATAAAAAATAAGTTTTAGTAAAAGAAAATACTTTAATATTGTTTATATTAGAGCATAGATAAGGAGTGCATATGCATGCACTATGTTAAGAATTAAATAAATAAATAAATTCGTACACCTTATCATACACGCTCGCCGGTTATTGTGGCTTCTAGTAGGACCATCTTCCATAAAAAAGTTAATCCATAGAAAAAAGCGGTAACACGGTAAAGCGGTATCTCAGTAACACACATCACATTATCCCTACATATTAATATTCTTCTGGTTCAAGTCACTTAGAGCGCGCATCTCAAATCTGGAACCCATGGCAGATTATATATATTTCGAGATTAGAACGAATACAAAAAAGGTTTCTTCGATATCTTAATATTAGATATAATTTATCATTCAACTCCTATTTAAAAGCAGCAAACTTCCACAATATGAAAACCATAGAATATCGAAGAACACGTGCTGACCAAATTACTTCTCTGCAAGGCCATATTGACTCTCCCAGCCGATTAGAATTAATATCCTTCCATATACTATCTAGATCGACCCGGCAGTCCTCACTCTTTCACATTTCTAGAAGTAGAACATCTCATATACAAAATTCATTTATTCACCGTTCACGCGAATACCATAATTATAATTAACAAAAATAGACTTTTTCAACATTAGCCTTACTACGCTTGAAGAGTTATTTATATGAACCACCACAATCTCAACATTGATCAATCATTCAACCTACAAACGCATCTTGTTCTCTCTTTATCACAACAATAGTTGCAACCCCCTCACCTATCTCCCACCTTTTTTCTTTTTATTTGTTTTCTGCTATATTATGTAGGTACCTAAATATTTATGTAGATTTTCATTATTAGTATCGTATGTTCAATACTCATAATGTTAGTTCAATTATGTTTATTTACACAGTCAATATCTCTTTAAATTTAAAATAAATATAATAAAAATCGTTCTGGCGGAAAACCGAAAACCGTCAGGCGCTGATACTAATCAATGCACTACCGACGGATACAAATGAGACGTGAAAAATTGTGTTTTTAAATATCTTAAGTTGTATAAATAATTAATTTAACTTGTTACAATGTTCACTAGGTGTAACTATATTTCAAATAAAATTAAAAATCAGTATTAAAATTTGATCTAGAGAATGTACAAATAACAAATGAGGTATATGATATATCAAATTCGTAATATTTTGTATTGTATACGTATTTAACAATTCGTTTAGCATGTGAGAGGTAAGCGGCGGCTTCAACATATTTTTGATTTCAATTTTCAGGAGAAAATGAGAAAATAAAACACAAAATAAAAAGTGTATAAGAATACACACTGAATTAACATATTACCTGTTCGACCCTTATGATTTATGGATTGGCGGTCGTCGTGTGCATGTAATATGAACGCGACATATAAAATAGTTCCTGTCCATTACCTACCCACTACCCCCTCCCCCTATAGTCGTTGAACCTTTGAACTGATAGTTATCGTTTACCAGTGGTACAATAGGCTGTGACAATTATTGCTGGGTGGGACTAACAGTATACTGTTTATGTGTGTTTCGGTTTCTCGCTACCGTGCGTGCTGAAACCTGTACATCTTGCTATTGTGCATGATACTTTGCGCTATCACCGAAATGTATATCAAAGAGTACTTCATGCAGAATAACAAAGTACGTGTCCTGGAACTAGAAGTTCTATGGATCAGTGGAGGAAGAACATTCAGATACGGAAAAGAGGATTTCACAGGTGGGTCGTGTTTTCTGATTCTGGGTGGTCCTTCGGCCCCTCCTGTTCCGTATTCTTGTACCTCTGTCAAATTTCTTCTACCCTTCCTAGATACCTTATTTCTCCAATGCCCTTAGTCCAGACATTACCTTTATATTAAAATAAGCGCTGGAATGTTGATGTATTGAAAATGTTAAAAAAAGAGAACGTAAACGTTAAAAAACAAAAGTGTTGGAAGATTGCTATTTAAAAATGGATCTAAAGAGTATTTTACCGTTTGTTGACATTAGATTTAACGTCAGAAAACTGACGTAAAGAAGCTGACTGCTTTAGTAAGCTAACGCTCAACAATACCTTGAGCGGCACTTTGCAGAAAGGCAAATGGAACGAGATTACACCAGGTTGCACAACTTCTGCAGAAACGTCTAGATTTCTGGTTAATCAGTTTTCTTAAGGATAGTGTCAGTGGATGAAATTACTTCCCTCTGGAGCACGAATGAAGTAAGAAGTGTCCTAAGGGGTATTTTTATTCAAGCAGTGAACTTAAAAGTCAACAGAGTGTTTTTAATTAAGTCCCCGAGATGGTTCAGGTCTTGGCTAGTAGAAGGGGTGCCAATTCCAAAGTTTATTTAATTATTATATTTATTTTTTATCAACTGTTACATTTTAATTAGTGTAATTTAATCAGTGGATTTGAATTTACATTAGATCGATGGTTCAAATTTTGCACGCACACCTTCAACAATAAATAATTACATTTTTAAGATCTGCATAGGTATATAGAAAAAAATGACGAAATCTTTAATTTTATAAAATTGAAAATTAAATTATTATTGGCAGTATATTCAATTAAAAATTGAGACGATGAAGTCATGTAAAATTAAAGAAATGACGGATAAAATTAATGAATTCTGAATTTATAAAATTACGTATTATATAGGGTGTTCACTGGAAAAATTTAATGATTAAATTGTAATTGCTCGTAAACCATCAGGATGAGGTAAGTAGAAGGGGTATTGTTCGACGCACGTGATTTGCGGGATTGCCAGTTGCAATGAGTAGCTGGTCGGGAGTGTACCGAGCGTTCGTGGTTGAGCAATATGTGCGGTGATTCATTGGTTCGTGCGCGTCTCGTTTTTTGTACTCATTTTAATATTCGCCGAGTTTATAATGGACCTAGCACGTAACTTATCTGGTTTTTAATCATAAGTTCAGACAAGAAGGGACAATGGTTAACCAAACTCCTCCGGGACCGTCAGCAGCGACGCCAGAATACGTGGCTCAAGTTCGACATGAATTATGCGCAATCCGCGTAAATCGATAAGAAAGATTGCAGGCTGGACTGGAATAAAAAAATCAACAGTGCACGTTATTTTGAAAAATAAACTACAGTTTTACCCATACAAACAGCAAACCGTGCAGTTTTTCAACGAAAATGACTATTCTTTACGTGAAACTTTAGCGAGAACGATGCTGGAATGTTTTGGTACAGCAATAACGCTTGGAAACATATTGGTTCCTGACGAAGCACATTTTCATGTCGATGGTTATGATAATAAATAGAACATGAGGTACTGGTGCTCCGACAACCCAAGGAAATGCCATCAAAAATGTTTGCATTGTCCATAAACGACAGTGTGTCGTGCAATTTGCAATTGCCTGAGGTATAATTGGCCCTTATATTTTTAAGCAGCAGGAGGCAGTCACTGCTGAAGTGTATTACCGAATAATCGACGAGTTATTGGTACCGCAACTGCAGCTCTTTACTTAGTTTAACAACAGAACACAATTTCATCAAGGCGAAGCCACTCCACACACAGCTAGAGTTTCAATGGAGAAGCTGAGGGGAATTTTTCCCAATAAATTAATCAGCAAGTACGAAGACATACCCTGGCCACCTCGGTCACCGGATCTTACACCGTGTTTTTTTTTTTGGAGGATATCTTAAGTCAAGAGTTTACAGCAACAATCCTCGAACGATTCAGGCCCTACAAGAAAATATCTGCCATGAAGTTGCTGCTATTGAACCAACGCTTTGCTCTCGCGTGTTTGCAAATTTAAGAGTCCGATTGCAAAAGTGTCTTGAGAGAAATGGACCATATTTAAACGATATTGTTTATAAAACGTAAAATCCGCATCGTTAAACTCCATTTTGTATGAATAAAATATGAGAATAACATTGTAGTTTTATTATTTAATACTAAACTTGAAAATTTTCCGCAGGACCCTTTATCTTATTTATTAGAGAATGATTTTAACGTGATACTAAAATACGTCGTTTAATTATCTAACCAATAATATTTTAACTCAATATAATATAATATTTTGCAAAACATATAATACGGATTCTGTATTTTTTAATACATATATAATAAAGTAACAGGGAGCCAATAAATATATCAGAAAACATCATTGAGCTTGTTCAGGAGTATATATTACATTTAAACATAAATGTGCATTTGAAGCGTATTTCTACGGTCTGTATTTTCAAAACATGAAAACCCAAATAATTTCAGAACCAAACATATAAAACTTAATAAATAATAAGTCTATTTTATAAATAAATATATATATATAAATTTGTTGTATTAGAACATAATCGATTTTTTTGTAAAACACCCTCCCAACTGATAAATTGGTTAGCAGCTCGAACTTCGTCCCAAAATACCATGTATAAAGTTTATCCAATTTTAAGAATATGAATGTTACATAGAGTCCATGAAAACATCTCTATTTTTTTTAAATTTAGTCTTGGATGAGGATGTCCAAGAACGTATGGATGGCACAAAAGGAACTTGGTACCAAAAACTCTTAACACTGCATGTAAATTCAATACATCTTCCTGTCTTCATAATGTAATAAAGTAATTTGATTATTAAAAAATTCTGCACGTTATAAAATATATTGAATTATGAATAATTAGACAAAATACTTTGTTTAAATCACTATTTATTGATTATTCAACATGTTTCGATACCGATGGTATCTTCTTCAGGATACAATGTATACTAAAATTAAAAATACAAGCATAGATAAAAACAAAACAAAACTCTAAAGTGGTGCGTAATTAAGTAGGTAACTAATATGAAAACAAATTGAAAAGGTGACTATTTGCAAAGAGGATTTGATTATTTATAATATTTAGCTTACTTTTAACACTTTTTCTTATTTCTAAAATTTCAAATCTATCTAACTGTAAACCCCTAGTATTTGTATGTATAATTTCTAAACGCTTGTTAATATCAAAATAATGGTTTGTTTTCAAAAGGTGATTGGAAAATTCTGAATAATTGTTGCTATTTAGACATCTCAAGTGTTTCTTAGTTCTAATATCAAAATTTCTGCAAATTGTGAAACATGTTGAATAATCAATAAATAGTGGTTTAAACAAAGTATTTTGTATAATTATTTATATAAAATGAGGCAATAAATTAATTTTTCTAGTATTGAAGTAAATATATTGAATTATTTGACAACCCCTATTTAATCTCCGCCGGTACTCTTCATGTAACGCCATCTATGTCAATAGTTTTAAAGGAGAAAACATTGACTTTCATTCAATTCGACGAAAATGTGCGATTTATTAAAATAATATATAGATGAAATAAATTAATTAAAAAATGATGTATCGTATTAAACCTCTTAAAGAATTTTATTTAATTATAATTTTATATAAGCGTAATTTTATTCAGGGATGGGTTAGCGTATGGAAGGTAGTTATGTAAAGAATGAATTACAAGATTAGCTAGAGTAATGATGGTCTGCCTACATAATTCATTATGTATATGAATAGGTATTCAGCTTGGCTTACAGCGAGGAAAGAAATCAAACAATGTAGTTGCGTTAGTAAAATAGTACTCCATTAATTCAATACAGACTCGAACTGCGAATTATTACATCTTCCTGGATTGAGATACGGTAAAAAAAGTAGCGCCCCGAACGGAACGACCGGTCGCGCCGATGAGCCACACTTTTATTTATTATTCTTCAGTCATATTGCTATTTTGTTTAAATTATACTTTACTTCATAATAATTATTTCCTGCGATGTATATTAGTGTATCGCCTAGAAATATTATTATTTAACAATTTTTAAATATCGTCAATGTGTTGTTTATATAAATAATTAAAAGGGGTAGGTCTAAAAACTGGTGGTCTTTTAGTACTTGAACAATTGTTTTTTTTTTATTTACAACCAAAGAAAGTGCATGAGCGAGTATTGCTTTAATATTCTGCATATTGTGTTATTCTTAAGCATCACATACAATCTATTTTGATTCATAAATAGTGAAAATTTGTTCAATATTTTTTCATTATTTCACTAAATATCATAAAAATACTGCATTATTTTTCAGGCTGTTCTTTTGTATTATATTTTATACAAATATTTTCGATTGGAAAGTGTTCTTCCATTTTCTATACAAAGATATTTCAATATGATTGAATTTGAATGTCTATACACCTTGTGGCCATTTAATCATATTAATTATTATTAAGGGGTTGTGGATTTTAAAATTATGGGAGATACTTTACGAGCCTTACTCCCGGTAACAATAAAATTGTTAAATTTGTATGGTCTGACCCCCGTGAACAAGAATTTCGAATTAAATTTTGAAAATTAAAATGAATTAAGTTTGAACGTCTAATAATATTATTCATATTCGATCAGGGGTTGGTTAAAAACTATTTAAGTATAGAGTATTTTAATTAAGATGTCTTTTTATTATAAAGTAGCAATTTCAAAACATATTCGTAGTTCTGTGACATTCAATAACAACAACAATTAATTAGAATGACAATATATAGTTAAAACTATATATTTAAAAAAAATTGTTATCACCGGGATACGAACCCGGAACGTTTCCTAAAAATTAAAAAAACTTCTGGGGTCACATTCTAGTGGCAACCATAATTTAATAATCGTTTGCAGATAGATAGAATTTTTCTGTTTATCTTTCTAATTGATTTATTTAATTTTTCTTTATATAGGAGATTTACGGAACACTGTTATGGGTACCATTGAATATTTTTGTAGACACCAATATATGTATTATGAATAATATAGAAATATGTAGACTATATATTATGCAAGAGTGGTTGTATTACATATGTGTGAGATATGTAACTCTTTTTTTAATATTTTGTAAGCTGGTTTTTCAACATAGGAATATAAAATATTGAACAAAATGAAATATTGAAATATGTCAGTAAAATCACTAAAATAAGAGATCAAATTCAGACACACAGAAATGAGAGAAAAATGTTTTTTCAGTAATGAATAAAATACCCCGTAATAACAAAGTGCTGTTTAATTAGGACCCAGAAACATCTATTTTACGACGTTGTATTTTCTCAGTAGGTACTATTTTACGGGGTCCAGAGATGGACAATAACCCAAGCCATCTCTAAAAAGATAGAGGTTTACAAATTGCTACACAAGAATATTACAAATCAGATAAAATTGGTGTACAAAATGCGATGGCTTGAAACGCAACAATAAAAAAAATTGAGGAATAGTTTTTCTCTATAAAGTAGACAAAACTTCAGTACCTTTAGGCATGTTGTGAGAGGCGAGAAATTTTAAGTAACTCAAGTCATACTATAAAGAAAGTTTCGAGGGATTTAAGAAGGACCAAAAAGACGCATCTTCTGGTTAAAAAGCTTGCGTGATTGATTCAATTGCAGCTCACAGTCGATGATGATGAAAATAACAAAAAAATGTGTTTTTCAAATTTCGTGTTCTTCCGAATTTGGGTTAAGATTAAAATTTGCCATCTAGGTGAAAACTTGAATATACATAAATTTTTAATAATCTCATCACGATGTATGAATTAAATTTTTGCAGTGATATTAAATTTAAAATTGATTGCAGTGTGTTTGTAATAACTGATTTAAATTATTTAATTAAAAAAACAAATAAATCATAAATAGATAGAGATATCAAAGAAAATTGATTTATTATTTGATTATTTATAAATATTATTATAAAATTTTTATAGTATATCTATAATCAAAATAAATGCCGGATTAATAAAAATTAGAAAATTTTTTTAACGCTAAAATTTCAACTTTCAGTAAAATTTTATATATTTAGGGATAAAAAATTTCAATAGCCAGCCTCCCTACACAAATTAAAGAAATAAAGGATAAAAAAGAGTTTAAAAAGAAACTAGGTAAATACTTCAAAAACACATAATTGGATAATAAACAATATTACAGAATTATTAAGGAGAACACATTCTTATTGTGAAGTGGTAATTATTCATAACATAGGTCTGTGATGTTTAAAATACGAATTTAATGTATTAATTATAAATATATACATTAAATTATTATTAAATTATAATTCCGGATTGGAAATAGAGATCCAAGTTCGAATCCCGGTAGCGCAAAAACAATATTTTTCGACAAAATTGATTTTATATGTATATATTTATTATTAATACATTAAATTAGTATTTAATATTATAGAACACTTCAGAAGCACACAAATGGACAATAAATAGAATATGTAAGGTATTATTTAAAATTATTGTATTGTAACTCCCTCTCCAAGCACAAGAGCTGATCTTTTTTTTTGAAGAGGTAAGCGAAAGAAAAACCATGTAATTTAAAAATGTAAAATTCTTAATTCATGTTATAAAAAATTGTAAAAATGTCAAATAAATAAAAAATTAAATATATATATATATATATATATATATATTATATATGTCGCACTGTTACATATGATTATTATATTATATATAATCGTATGTAATGAGATCTGAGTAATAATATCAGTTAATATAAAAATCTAAAATATCACATTAATTTAAAACATTTATCATATAGTCGTATGTAGGTACCTATTTCTGGAGTGACAATTTATTTATTATATTTTATTGATATAAATGTTTTTTTTGTAACAGAGGTGAATATGTTATAATATAACATGATAAACATAATTAGGTACTCATAGTTTATTGTGTGGGATGGAGGAGACTCCGCCTCTGGTATATACAGCATTGTCCAATGGATCAATATGAGCAGACATATCAAGCGTGAGTATTACAAATTGGAATAAACTTCACATGAAGTAATGTGACCCAATCATTCATTGAACACGTTCAACATAATACCAATTTTTACCCGACGCGGATTTTCAATATTTTTCGCAAAGAACACAATTACAGAACGGAAGGCGCACGCTTGTCTACTTACGTTAAAGTGACGTAGGATGGACGGCTTGCGCAATTAAGGCCAGGGCTGTCGGAGAGGTCAGGGTGCAAGATCTTTAAAGGGGTGCAATTAGTCCCGCCGAGGGGGGGAAGCGAGGAGACAGGGGGAGAGAGATAGAGACGTGGGAAGGCTAAGAACAATTAGTTCTATGCATTATGCAAACAGATTTTTGCAATTATGCAACGAATAGTTTTGAAGACAAATAAACGTCTTCTTTTAAGATTTACAGTTTAAAAGAATCGTATATATTTCTTAATTGTTATTTGGTTTTCCCTCTCGTATATAGGATGCTTGGTATTTTTTTTATTTATTATCTTGAATAAATATACATATATTGTCTTCTTTGACGGTCTCTCGTTACGAGGATGTCGTCTACCATGGTTATTGATTATAGCTGATGAGCCCTATTCTCGAACCGCACACCATCTACTGGGTAAGGGGTTCTGAGTGGCGGATCTTCCTCCTCTTCTAACTTTTTCGATAATTGCGTCAGCTCTTCTCCGTTTGCATGTTTCCCCTGCACAATATACTTTTTGACGCCATTGTCCTCGATCATGGACCGCGGTTTCCCAGTGTTCAGGATCTCTGCCACATCTGCTTAAATTCGTCTTTGAATCTTTTCCTCGGCCAACTCTATCTTCTTTTGCTTTTTAACTTGTTTAGGCAGTCGTATAACATCCATACGCATACAATGACTTGTCCATCCTACGATCATCAGTACTTCAGAATCGTGATTTTGACACTGTCAAATATATAAAATTTATGGACTAATATAAAATGGAACTTACATATGAAATATGTTATTCTAAAACTGAATTGAACAAGAAACAATAACAAGATTCTGTTGGTCCCAAAGACTGCGATAGGCTGGTCATGTTGAAAAAATGCCAGATGACAGGACACCAAAGATCGTGACCAAGTGGATATACCAGTGGAAGCCGAGACAGGTCGAGAAAAAGGTAAGGTGGTTGGTGTAGAAGAGGACAGGAATAGGATGTGATAAGATTGGTCAGAGATAAGATTTGATAGAGAGCGGTTGAGAAGAAGGCCAAATAACGTGTTGGTTGATGTAAAAAGCGACACATAATAGTCTATGTTTAGTGAACGGGTATTTGCAGTAGTAGGCCCTAAAACGCACCTTCCATAAAAATCATTTCTATAAATTAAAATAATATTTTTTTATTTTAAATACAAAGGTATGTATGTATATAGGTAATCACCCTGTATGTGAACACATTGATAATTAATACTAATGTAGTACATAAATTAGCACATTTCATTGAAAAAAAGTATCCAATTCTTTTAAGATTTCAAAATAATTAACGAAGAAATCTATTCTCAAAAATTTGAAAAATTGAAATATTTGACAACAGCAACATTTTATGCAGTTTTGTAATAATTTATTTATTTAGTTTTCAAAATTAAAATGTCAAACCATTTTTCTTGACATTTCATTAATTTCATATAACGTATGTAATTGAATGCGTTAATGGTGTTATGTTATTTAATTAATATGGAAAAGATCAAAAAGAGAAAGACGCTTAAATGACGTCATAGGATAAAGTCACCTAGAATAATTTTTCCAATTTTTTTCCTCCACCTCTTCACACTTTGCTATGATATCTGAATAGACTATATGCAGTCATGTCAAAAAAAAACTATAATAATTGAAATACGTCATAACAATGTAAACTAACATGTCAAATGATCATACAGGGCTGTTTTTAAAGGACATAAAACACATACAAATGGTGGTAATGGCCATGATATTGGCTTTATTGGAAGTATAATTTTATACCAACATATTTAAACTTGATTTAGCGTATATGGATTCCGCATCTGGCTTAAATAAAGCGCAATCTGGATATTCAATTTTCGACCACTTTTTAGAGCAGCTGGGGCCGTATATCGGCAATAGCGAATAATATCGGCTTCCAAGTCATCTCTCGTCTCTGGTTTATCAGTGTGGACTAGCGACTTCACACATCCCCACAGTAAATACTCCAAAGTTGTTAAATCACACGATCTTAGAGGCGACTTCACAGGTCCATTACGCGAAATTATGCGCTCATCAAATGTTTTCTTCAATAATGGTCACGCGACTTCAATTCTTGCATGAGCTGGATCTTGTTAGCTCGTAAACCAAGATCTTTCCACAAAATCTTCCATAAAGTGAATGAACACATCTCCAATTGCTGTGCACGATGGCGAATCGACTAATTCGGGTTCTCCACTGCAGTAACAGCTCCATTGACTAACGTTTTGGCGGCATCATTTTTTAAGAAACAACAGCTTCTTCGGTGCGCGGTGCATATTATCAATTAGAGTATGCATGGTGCGAAAACGATCTATGGTTATTCGAATTACTTGCTCAGATAGACCATTATGTCGACCGTAAAATGGACGTAGCGTATGGTAAGTTTCGCGAAATAAACCACGATTTTCAAAATAAATTTGCACAATTTGCAAGCGATATTCTGGCGTAAGTTTATTCATGATTAAATGTAAAACCAAACTGAGCACAAATCAGCTGTCAGATGTCAAATTGGCTGTCGCTGAAAAAAGTGTTGCGAATTCAAAATTAAATCGCTAAAAAACATATTTATTATGTATTGTCTAATTTTTAGAGTAAGTCAAGTAAACAATTTACTAATACATGTGAGTTAAAAAAAAGGTTCAACGTATTACAAGAGTTTTGAGCCATTTAATTATGATAAAGGCAGAAGCATCAATAATTTAAATACACAGTTAGAATTACACAGTTAGTGATGTCTGCTGTTATTTGGGTCTTACGAACAATTAACGTTATAGGGTTAAACCTTTTTTTTACAGAAAAGGGTCGATGTATTGCCAAGGGGCAGTTTAGGCTTAATTTAAAAACTCAAACATAATTAGTTACATACAAAATCATCATAATTAACATATGTTAAGTTTAGTATCAACCGAAAATAAAATATTATAATATTTTTAATATTTGCAAATTGAACTTCAAGGTTTATTATGTTAATTTTTTAATATATTATTTAACTTTGTTTATTTCAAAATACCAACCGGTTTTGAAAAACACAATGTTCTTCTTCAGGACATCAAATTAACTAACCAAAACCATATGTATATGTTACGTCATTCTAATGCTTTAAAAAAACCAAACTGTCAGTGTAAGGAACTAAAAATTATACAGGGTGTAACAAACCTAGTCCACAACACATTATGGGTGGATACCTGACTAAATTACGAGTTCAAAAGATATGTGCCTAATCTCAACCATGTCAGAGATATAAACATTTAAAAAAAATAGTAATGATTATTATTTCAATTAATTGTAATATTTGATTCCAAATTATATATTGAATACAAAAAAATAAAGGTCATCGAATTTCGAGAGGCCAGACTATTTTTTGTTGTGCCTGAAGCAAATATATAGATTAATAATTGATGATTAACAATTTCTCAAATTTTTATTTCGAAGTACGTAGACTTTCACATTACGAGGTACATATTCGACTAGTAATTTAGTCAGATATTCACTCATAAAATATTGTGGATTAGATCCGTTACACCCTGTATAAATGCGCATTGTAAACAAATTAAATGTATTAATTAGAAAGATATACATATAATATCAATTTATTGAACACACATTGTTGTATATTTTTCAATATACTTGATTTTATATCTATATCTTTCTAATTAATTAATTTAATTTGTACATTAAAAAATATCACAGACATACGTTCTAAATAATTACATCTTCACAATAAGAATATGTTCTCCTTAATAAAAAAAAAATATTTTAGTATACTTAAATTGTTACGACGATGAAAGATGTGAAAATTGACTTGACATAAAAAAAAATTCAATATTAAAAGCTTATTTTTTAACCACATAGTTGATTTTGCTAATATTAAAAATATAAAGATTATTGACAAATTAAGTACACAATGCGTTTATTAATACCGATATATTATGATTTATTTAAAGTATAGTAATAAGGAAATCCGAGTTTATGATGTATAAACCATTATTGATAGATATAGTTATTGTGAATGTGATTGTAATAATGATTTGTAACTGAAATTTAACTCCTGGAGTACTTCTACATATAGAAATATTTTAAATAAGGTGGTTTGGACACATCTTGCAAATGCCTGAAGAATGACTACAGATATATACTAGAAAGCGGCCAGTGGGTCACCTCAGATTAAGCTGTAATAAATAAAATTAATAATTATTCATTTTAAATTTTGATTGGTCAACAAGTCTTAGTACCGGAGCGACGCAAAACAGAAAAATAAGGAAAGCGATTTGTTGGTACTCTGTGTTTCAACCGATGTGCCTACCTAGTAGTGATGTTTCTAATTCGAATAACATTGAGACCATTCCATACTCACCTGTATCCGTGGATCTCCAATATAAACAAATCTCTAATCCGGCCTTTCTATTATACATGGATGAGCAGCACCCACCGCTAAATACCTCCAGCTTACCTGTCCATGTTCATGAACATATATCCGCCTTACACCAAAATCCGCAAACTGAAATATTACCCACGAAGCGGAT
Organism: Eubasilissa splendida; assembly: GCA_031772225.1. Taxonomy (NCBI): domain Eukaryota; kingdom Metazoa; phylum Arthropoda; class Insecta; order Trichoptera; family Phryganeidae; genus Eubasilissa; species Eubasilissa splendida. The sequence continues at coordinate 18,210,945 of CM062862.1, read as the reverse complement.
GGTAAGCGAAGAGCATCCGGTTAATAAAATAAAAATGTCGAAATTAATATAAAAAACTAGCGAATGGACGGACCGGGAGGCTTTATATCTTGAACTGCTTTAAAACGTCTAAAAGATATATTTTTTGAAAGCAGGTACAAAAATTTGTGAACTGAATATAATGCGGGGTCAACCCTTAAATAAGCGAAGCGTGTTTATTTCGTCTTCTTTTTTTCGGTTTAATTTATTTAGTCTCGTAAAATATACTGCATGGCGGGATTTACGTTTTGTTAAGGAATCCCTTTGTTTTATGGGGTTAGGTAAACAAAAGACTGGGGTTTCATGTCGGCGGTTTATTGTTTGGAAAAAATGACCCTGTTCCAAGGTCAAAAAGGTAGTGATAGGTACTTGTATAAGCGGGCATATATAATCACACAATTTCGTGTTTTAAATACAGCACGTGGGGAAACGAGCTGCCAACATATTAAACAGTCGTGTCAAAAATATAGTAGTTTGTGGCCTTAGGGAGATGGGTTATTTTTATCACATTTTCAATATCTATAAGTACTTACTATACGAGTATATTAGGCATTGCTATTTTATTACAATTGATTGAAATTTGTAAAGGCGAAATACATTAGCATTGGTTTGGCCAGAGAACATGTTTTCCCTTCACCCCACCCCTAATTACAGTGTTAAATTTTTATTTATTTAAGTGTTTGTATTTAGTCTATCACCACGATAATGCAACTCCACTATGCACAGCTGATCTTACATTTGCTTTCATTAGCGATGACTGTATTCAATGCACAATTCGCTTTTTATTCACTGCTGACTCTCCTTTAAACTCTTTCATTTATATCATACAAACTTCCAAAACTCCTCTGAGACTCCTTTCAAATACATCATCTATTGTTGCTTCAGCTTTTTTTATTAGGCTCCAAGTTTATGATACGCTGATAGTATTTTTTTAAAAATAAAATAAGATATAAAAAAATACATCTTATATATTATTAAAGAAAACACATTCTTATTGTGAAGTTGTAATTATTAAGAACATAGGTCTGTAATATTTTAAATACTAATTAAATGTATTAATTAGAAAGATACACATATTAAATCAATTTTATCGAAAAATATTGTTGTTGCTGCCGGGATTCAATCCTCGATCTCTTCCAATCCGGGAAACGTGCATTGTCCAATTATGTTATACCAACACAGTGAATTGACGACAAATTTTCGAACCTATATGTTACACTTTTCAAATGGATAAATCTATCGTTTCATTATTTAAAAGCCATCTACTTTGTTTTTACGGAATCTCAAATACCTTTGAGTAAACCGATAGGAGACGCCAGAATTAATAAATCATTTTTAATAAATTTTGGACACATTTATACAACTTATATAACTATTAAAGAGAACACATTTTTATTGTAATGTTGCAATTATTCAGAACGTAGGTCTGCGATATAATGGAACGATAGATTTATTAATTTGAAAAGTATAACATACTGGTTCAAAAATTTGTTATCAATCCACTGTGTTGATATAGCATAATCGGATAATGTACGTTCTCCGGATTAGAAGAGATCCAGGTTCGAATACCAGTAGCAACAACAATATCTTACGATTAAATTAATTTTATATGTATATCTTTATAATTAATATATTTAATTTATGTTTGGAATTAATTTTGATTTGGATACAATACGTACATACCAATGTAAAGATGTTTACTATCCCAGTGTATCCCATGATTTGTGATATTGTATATAAAATTGATTATATATATATATCATTTGATTAATACATTTTATTCGTATTTAACCCCTCCCAAACCATGCTGTAACACAGGTCTACCATCATAATTAAACCTGTAATATTTCGGTAAATACATGCAACATAAAATTCTTATTTTAGATAATCCTAAAGAAAATATTAGCGCTTAATAATGACTAGTGACAAACCAATTACAAAAAGGATATCGTACAAAAACAATTATTTTTTCCATTAACCCGTTGTAAAGTTAATACGTTGGTAAAAATACAATTAGTGATATAAAAGACAGAGATTACATACTATTTTCACAGTGAAAAGAACAATAAATATAATTATCTCTTTTTCACTATCTAAATGAAGAGAGATAAGAAGGAAGGACACATTGTATACGACTTAATGAATGCTCAAAATTATGTTATTATTCATTATTTTCAAAATTGAATGCTCAATATTTAGAGTAAATTCGTGTCATTAAAGCCATTTAAGCTAATAAAAACATTTTTTCTAACTGTTATTTACGGTAACACGAGTTGACAGCATGGCTGCGTTCGGGTATTTTATGTCATGGTATGGTAAAGGTTAAAAAAACTTTATTATATATAATTAGAATTTGCAGCATGAATATTATTTTCATTTAAACTAATAGTCAGCAAAATGGATTTTTTAAACAGGAAAGAAAAAAGGCGGATACAGGAATAAAGAAAACGATCTGGAAAAAAATACGCTTGTTCTTATTAGAATTATTTTTAGAGTTGATTATTGATTATCAATACATATTTTAAAAATATGTTATAGTTACAAAAAACCTGTGTTAAATTCATGACAATTTTATTGTATTGAAGAACTGTGCATGTTTATCATACGGATAACTAACGAGTACCCAGCATGCGTTGCAATGCTACTCAAAGAAATAAAATGTTTGTATTTTAATTCTGGTTATTGAACATAATATTTTTTTCTTTTCCGTCTGGTGCGTATACGAATAAATCAGAAGGTTTTCCAACGCGTGAGCAGCCCACATACAGCTGTCCATGTGAGAAGCGTGGATTTTACAAATTTAGTCCACACACTTGCAGCGATTGTTCCCGTGCTGTGAAACTGCAGGGTGGCATAATTGATTCGACAGCAAAAGTAATGCTTTGGGACGACTATTACAAATTCACTTGATATTTGTTCACAATACCCCGCGATTGTTTGACGTAACCAAGACGCATATCAAACGTAACTATGAAGTCAAAAACAACTTCCGTCCAAGCCATCCCAGTGATTGGCCAGCTCGATCTTGATAAGAACCAATCACAGATCACATCAAATAGTTTGTTTAACCAATCCGCGACTGGACGCAAATTGTTTATTTTAGATTTTTGTTTTTGACATCTCAGTAAGCATGACATACCTAAGGTGCCTACATTTCACACCGAACACACGCAAACTGTCGCTAAACTATATGAAATATACATATTTGTTAAATTGAGAGAAGTTGCCAGAAAAAGCGATAATTCTTGAAAAATTCACTACAGAGAATCTTAAAAATAATCGATCAACGTGTCCGAATTTCACATTTCACGACATATGGTTTGCCATGAAACTGATCGCTTTCTTCGACGAAATTTCTCTCTGTAAAATGGTTGTACTAATTCAGAAACCTTTGCGGGCGTGTGCACAACAACTCACCAAAGTTTCATCGCAATAGGATCAACGGTATAAGAACGCATACGGGACAAACAAACAAATAAACATTCATGTATATATATTTATAAATTACACACCTTATATAGAATATTTTATGAATGGGTACCGGCCTAAATTGTGAGCTGAAAATGGTTGAATTATCGGTGAAAATTCAGTACTAATATTAAGATTATCATGATTATTAACTCGTTTAGTATCTGTTAGTGGTACAATACAATAACAAAACATACTTTCAGAAATACGTATCTGCGCAACTTGATCGTTAATAAAAAATAAAAAAATTCACATGGACTAATTAAATATAATTTAATCATATATATGGGTATAGTGTGAATACAAAGCGACTGATTTTCCTCTCTCGAGTAATATGCTTTTAATATTAAAATCAAATTTAAACACAGTGACGTCACATCCATGCGAATCAGCTAAACTGAATGACAGTTAAATACGCATCGATTTTTTTGCTTTGCAGCCGACTTGAATAACCAAATAGTACGATATCTATAACATAAATATAGATATGTGTGTTATATTGAATATATACTATTCTACAATCCTACATGAAAATATATTAAAGAGACTAGACCTTGAATCTTGTCATCCTTGTGATGAACCCCACGAGGTTAGTCTGTCACCGGTTACCACCACGCCGTAGAACCACACGTGGTAATATCACTATTTTTTCATATCAAGCGTATAGTGAAAGGCTGCGTTATATCTGAAGTAGCAGGAGCGAGCAGCCGCACATATTGAACACTTTTAAATGATTAAAACAATGAAATGGCTATCACGCCAAGCAAAGTTTCCTCGCGTCCTGGCAAACAATAATTTAAATGAGCAAGAAGGAAGCTAATTTAAAAGTCCCAATTTCATATGTCCGAAAATTAAACACTCTCTGTCTTCGGACCAGTCCCTTCCATAAGTGTAGTGAAGAGGTTGTGCCCCATAGTCTCGGAAATGTTCTGCAGCACCAGGTCGGCTTTGTCCGATCTAAACATAATAATAGTTTCGTTACTCTTCTCCCTCTCTTTGATATAAATGTGTATTATATTAAAACGAAGATACAAAATACTTTGTTTAAACCACTATTTATTCATTATTCTACATGTTTCGATACCTATGGTATCTTCTTCGGGAAACAATGTATAATGAAATTAAAAAATACAAGCATAGATAAAAACAAAACTATAAAATGGAGAATAACTAAGAACTAATATGAAAACAAATTTAAAGTGTGACTAGTTGCGAAGAGGATTTGGTTATTTATAATGTTAAGTTTGCTATTAACACTTTCTTATTTCTAAAATTTCAAATTTATCTAACTGTAAACCCCTAGTATTTGTTTGTAAAATTTCTAAACCCTTATTATTATCAAAGGAATGGTTTGTTTCCAAAAGATGATTGGGAAATTCTGAATAGTTAGTTATTTAGGCATCTCAAATGCTCCTTAATTCTAATATCAAAATTTCTCCAAGTTTTACCTATATAAAAATAATTGCAATCATCGCAAATTAATTTATAGACCCCCGATTTTTTTTAAATATCGTCCTTATCCTTGTTATTTAATTAATAATTCTTTAATTTGTTATTGTTGTAAAAAAAACTGGTTGTATAGAATTTAGGATATTTTTTATAATTGAATTTGAAGTAAGATTATTTAAAAACACAATTTTTCTCCACTGCTTCCCACTATCAATAATAGGTGGGTAAACATAATATGATCTGATAAAAATTTTCTTGTACTTTTTGTTTAATAAATTATCTATTAATTTAATATTATAACCATTATTAATTGCAATTTTTTTAATAATATTTAATTCTATGTTGAAGTTATTTATGGATAAAGGAACATTAACTAATCTACTAGGCATGGGATAAAAAGTTGATAATTTTTGAGAAAACGGATGATTAAAAGTATTATGTATTACTATGTCAGTGTAAGTATCTTTACGAAAAATATTAAATTCTAATTTATTTTTAATTATAGACAATTTTTGAATCCAAAAAAATGATGCTAGAATCAATGGTAAATTTAATCTTTTTTGAGTTTATTTAAGAATTTAAGAAATATATTAAGTTATCTTTCAGTTCCAGTCCAAATACATAAAGCATCATCTACATATATTATCCAGAAGAGAATATATTTTAATACTAAAGCAGAACAATTAAAAATTTCATTCTCTAAATTATTTAAAAATATATTACCAGCTAAAGGACTAATACTAGAACCCATTGCTAAGCCATCCTTTTGTTTAAAAATAGTATTATCAATATACTTACTTACTTACTTACCGTCACGCCGTTTCTCCGCGGGGGTAGGCAGAGTGTAGAGCGCCACACTCTTCTGTCCTGACACACAATTATTGCTTCATGCACATTCATACGTCTTTCATACAAGCTCGCCAATTATTAAGGCTTCTAATAGGACCATCGTCCAGTATCTGGTTTACGCAGATATCTTCTACCTCTAGTGCCATTAACACTTGCGTCGTATATATTTTTTACCATTCTCTCCTAATTCATCAGTTCCATATGGCTAAACCACCTAAGTGATCCTTTCTTAATCTTACTCACTATACTATGATCAGTTTTACTTTTTATTAATTCATTATTTACTCTGTCATAAATGGATTTGCCACATCTCATTTCCACTGCATTCAGTTTACTTTCGTTCCTCTTCTGCCAGCTCTAGACTACATTTAGATACATCAGTGTCGGTACCAGAACACCTTTCCTTCGATATCTTTTTCAGTCTTTCCGTTTCTTTCAAACATACTCCTCAAATACACTGTTTACGCGCCTTGTTACTTCGATTGGCACCACTGAGTTTCCTGGTTAATAATAATGTACATGTGTGTGTGAGTATTGCCGCCTTTTTTCGGATGCTTTAATCAGTCCAGCGGTCCAAATGAACCACCAGTGCGCACTTCGGTCAATCAAAATCTAAAGAAGACAACCCAGCTAAAAGAAAAACCACATCGGACCAGAAAGACAGCAGAATTAACGAGGGTAGTGCAGTTCATGTATCATATGTGTGCTTATTGTTAATCTGAAACCTGAAGACCAGCTATCGAAGGTGTTTACATAAACATATACAAACCCGTCTACTTGTTTCAAACAATAATTACCTACAAGTATTTTACACGTTATATGCTTTCTCCTTGTTGAATACCATCATTTTCGACTTGTTGATATTCTTAATAAGGTCGCTTTTCTTGCACACATCATACATTCTACTCACTAGATAGACACTGTAATTCTTGTTTATTTTGGCCATTAATACTGCACCATCGGCGTACAATATACAGCATACAATCAAATCGCCCATTTTTGCTCCAACATCAATGTATTTCAGTTCTTTCACACTGTTATCCATATATAAGTTTAATAGCCATGGAAACATTACACAACCCTTTGTAATGTTAAACCATGACGTGAATAATCCATTGATCCTTACACATACAGAACTTCTTTTATATGAGGATGCGATTACATGTATAAGTTTATTAGTATTAATTTTCCATTTTTTCTTTAGTTGCATTTTAGGACACTGAAAAAAATATTGTAATACTGGACCAAATATTGCGTACATCCTTAATGCTAATGCAAAACAATGATACCCTCTCCCCTTCCCCTTAAACGTCTATTTTAAATTATAACTAAATCAGAATACAAAAAATAAAATATCTTTTGTGTACTTTGTTTAGATGGTAATCTAATCTTAATTTCCGAAATCCTTAAAAATGTGTAATTTATTTAATGTTTACGAATTGGCTAAATATTGCATAGCATATATACCGATTAATTTTTCTCACACAAACACAATAACTCACACAAGGGTCCATTCCCGTCGTGTGAGTCTATTTTGTGGGAATGCGATTTGACGTTCTTGTGGTCAAGTGGTTACGATACTCGCCTAGTAATTCGGTGGTCAGGGGTTCGAGCCCCATTCCAGGAGGCCATCAAATAAGTCCTATTTTTATAGCACAAGCCTAGCTTAGTTTTGAAATAGTAAGAATTTTGATGTGACACGTATTCGATTTAGTTTATTAGTTGTTTTGCTATAGAAGGAACCACAGCAAGCTCTACCTACATATTCTTTTTATTTTTTGGATACATTATATATTAAATTAAAAGCCTAGAATAGAAAATTATCCTTAGTACTGCTTTGGGGCGAAGAGGACCTATAAGAGTGCCACAATGGTGAACAAATTTGTTGTATCTGAAGGCGAGTCTCATCCGATTAAGGCCACTGTATGTCAATACCGACACGAAGTAGATAAAAGGACATCCTGAAGGTGAATCTGAGCAGATGTGTCATGGATCCTGAGCACTGGGAGAATGCGGCCCATGATCGAGAACAGTGGCGGTAAAAAGTACAAGTACATTGCACAGTAGAATCTTGCGAACGGAAGAGGGCTGAATCACTGAAAAAAGAAGGAGGAGGAAAGAAAAGGTGGAAGATACGTCCCAGCAGATGCACTTGCACAACATGTGCGAAGATGTGCGGTTAGAGAATAGGGCTCTTCATCGACACTCGGACTCACTATCGATAACCACGGCAGACGTCATCCTCGTAACGAGTACCACCAATGAAGAAGAAGACATAACACTTATAGTGACCTTACTTACGCCCGTAGACATGGCCGGGTAAGGACTCACTCATCGACCAATGAAGAACTAGAGACGGTTTTTTCCAAGCAACTGTCGATCACTTCTCAGCATCTCCAGCGAGCAACTCCAGAATTCAACCACGTATTTAAATTGTATTAATTCATCACCTCAATAAACGAAACATTGTAAGTGCTCTTTCATTTATATACTAGTTACAACAGATACCCTACACTGCGACATACAACCAACACGCGTGTAACAATAAGTTAGGAGCTTCTGTCTCACAGCATCGTAACCTTCTGACACAATCTAGAGTCAATCATAGTTTGAATAACTTCAACACTCACACCTCAACTTCTACACACTTAAATGATTACACGTTTTTGCGTTTGACGGTTATAAGTAAACACACAAATTTTTCAATTTGTATTCTCCATTCCGTTCTCCTATATCGGATAGGAATAGTTCTCGGGTCGATTCTCAGTAGCAACTAAATATTTTTTTGATAGATTTTTTCTGTACATCTTTCTAGTTGCTTTCCATTTAATATTTATAAACACCACAATGCTCTGAAAATACAGCATCACGACAAAATTGTTTTTTTTCCTTAATATATGTTGTATTAAAGTTTCCAAATTTAATAAAATTGAATAATTTAATAATTATTTATTTCTTCAATATTTTCAAAATTACTTTGTGGCATATATATATATATAGGTATATTTGTTTCGTTTATTAAATTATAAATTTTCTGATATAATTGATTATTTTTTTAATGAAGTTACATTTTTTAATGTGAAGTTGCTATTTTAGAATGTCCTAGAATTTTTAAATTAACATATTTAAAACAAATACAAACGTATTTTAAGATTCATAGCAAATAAATAATAAAACAAAGGATTTTAAAATTAATTGCAATTAAAAAGTTGATTGATGCCTTACTTAAAGATTTACACATAGATTTTAAATTCGTCGTAAAATTAAATGGTTAACATTGCGTAGTGGTGACGCGTTCTCCCGGCAAGATAAAGTTTTGCGTTCGAGTCCAGGTAGTAACAATTTTTTTCTGTTCATCTTTCTAATTGATTTGTTTAATATTTTTTAATTGTTTGATTTATTTTAAGTTATCTAAACCTTTCACAAAATAAGGTATGAACGTATATTTTGTTAAATTAATGTGTGCATATCTATTTAACCGCAGTTTCCAATTAAGTCAATTTCCGACCCAGACAACCCAAACTCGCCGATTGCGGGTTAAACCAGAGCCAGCATGGTTTATTGGGAAATTGCAAAGTAACTCTTCCTGTGGCAGTCACTGTACAAGATTAATGTGCCTGGCTATAAATTAGCAGCGGTGGCGTTTTCAGCCCTAAGTACACTGCCGACCAAATCTTTGGCGACTTGGTATTTCTTTAAAAAAAATCTGTGTCATGCAATAATTTTATTCTGATTATTGTCAGTCATGAGGTAGATGACTTGCGAAATCTATGCGGTCTTACAGAAACTGAATGTTTTTAAAAGAAAAGTGTGCGATCTCCGGGTCGCACTTCCCGTGGAATGGAATACGATAATTCCAGGTGTAAGTCGGAATTACCGCAAGGTGGGAAGGAAATCGGGAGACGGATATAGAAACATGTTGATGAAGGAAAAGGGATTTTTCGAAGGACCAGCGATCGCAATTTAGAAAAACTGTTCTCGTTACCTCAAGTATGACGCTTCCAAAATTCCGGATGGTGCCGCCGAAATCACATAACGCATGCACGAGGATTGTCACCGACCTCCGCTCCCGACTGAAGACGGTGGTGTCACTGTTTATCCACAGCACACACAAACTGTGAGAACTGTCACTATGTGTATGAATGTGTGTATGTGTCAGCCATAGAAATGTGAGGATGAAGAGGGAGAGGCGAGCCTTATAAGTCGCCGCATCAGTTGGGAGCCTTCTCTCATCACAGCTTCTTCTCATTATTAAGACTATCTCTGAAGTGTATATATTATATTAGCTGTATTTACGTATTATAATAAACGTATAATTGTTTCCTGGAAATACTAAGTTTTCTTACAAGGAATTCGTACCCGAGATAACAAGACAATACTCAAAGTATAGAACACCAGGGGAATTTGTTGTAAATCGAAAGATATTACACTGACGCAGACTATTTGGAAAATTATTTTAGCTTATCGGTACATACATCGAGAAGAAAGGAAAAAAATAATTAAAAAGGACCAGGGAGGAAGCGGTGCTGATCGTCAGGGCAAAGGACGAGAAGACCAGGGCTGGGCAGTCGGACTCAGGAAGGCAGTGGACTTCGGGAGCAGGGATAACCAGCAGAATCATACCGGTTGCTCAAGGAAGGTGCAAGACTTCCACACTATGATTATACAAAATAATGCTTTACGGCATTGGAGGTAATTGTAGATACCATGAATGGTATCGCCATATCGCGATCAAACAAACAATATTGATCAAGATTATGATGTCTCACAGAGACGAAGCTATTATTTTTATATGACAAAGTATGGGATTACAGGGCTTACGACCTGTCATCGGCTGTCTAAAATGATCACTTTACACAATGTAACGTTCACCTACTTACCCATGCTACTACATCTATCAAATTTTTGGAAGTTGTATATATTAAATCAAGATGGAACATTTCACTTATTTTATTACCAATTATGCTGTCGCCATCTATTGACATTTTTTGAAAATTTGATATTCTTTCTCGTGTAATAGTATAAATGTCGCTGAGACTTAATTTGAAGTGGAGGCAATATCCTTTATATGTATAGGAAGTTCAATCGAATTATTAACCTATACTAGAATACGTCTGAAAATGCAGTATTTTTCAATTTTTAACTTCATATTTTAGACCAGTATATTTTTTACAATATTTTGAGTATGTCTAAATCTTTGTAGGAACTAATTTCTGGGTTTTATCCCTTGGGGGATTGTCATCAAGATTAAGATGTCTCACAGAGACAATCCCCCAGGGGATAAAACCCAGAAATTAGTTCCTACAAAGATTTGGACATACTCAAAATATTGTGATATTGATTAAATACCACCGGATGGCGTCACGCTGGATGGGAATTTGGACGCGGATATGTCACAATAACGTTATTCACGGCTGATATTAAAGACGCCAAAAGTGCGTTTTTACGAATATGGAACAAAAAGTATATGCAATTTGGTGAGTAGGACATGGTTCTGAGCGAGCACCTCCAGAGTAGTTGAACAATGGGAAAAAATGAATCGTTTATTTGAAACATATTAACGAGGAGAGAATGGCATGAAACTTATATAAAATGTATGGTGCTAGTGTTGATGGCACCAAAAATTAAGAAAAGAGTCCATGAAAGATTTGACATGACCAGATACCAAGATACTGAAATACTGGTGGAGACCAGATACCGCAAAATAGTTATGTAAGAACCCTTAATAATCGTATGCATGAAAAGATATAGGTATACTTAAATATGGTAGAAGCGAGAATCGTGTGTCACGACAAAACAGTGTGGTGCTCTCATTAAAAATAAAAATGCCAATTTAATCAGTAAATAATAAATTCTTAATTTCTAATATTTTAGGAAAAAAAAATTTAGAATTTTAAAAAAATTTGATTTTTCATGAAAACCAAATTTGCTAAGTGATTAAATAAATATTGTAATTAAAACGTCCATCAATTAATTAACAAAATATTTAAATATATAATTTGAATTAGTTCTTCGTTTTATAAAATAATTAAACCCTTCATCTCTACATTAAGTGCCTATAAATAATTTCTAAAAAAAATTCTAAGTAATTGTATTTAATTAAAAATTATTATTTTACATTTTCTGTACAAAAATATCACAGACCTATGTTCTGAATAATTACAACTTCGTAATATAAAATTTGTTCTCTTAAAAATACATTTATTTAACGTAAATTAATTCAATAAATATTAAAATGACTGTATATTTTTAACATTTAATCGTAGTAAAGATGATATATTATTTATAATATAGTCTTATTCGTGTAGTTGAAAAAATATGAGATACTTCGAAATCGCATAATTTATATTATTTATATACTTCAGCGCCATCTCTTGATCAATCCACTTAACTAAAGCAAGATGTTTATCTGTAAGCAGAGACACAAACTTTTTCGTATCTGTATTTTTTTCGAACAAATTTGTCAGTAGTATAAATTAGTCATACGTATTCTTTTATAAATGTACTAAAATTATATCAAAAAATGTGTTCAATACAATCACCACTGAAAAATAATTAATATGTTAGTAGGATCATACACTTTTTTTTTTCTTGTGATAAATACTCTGTATGAATTTCATTATTATTTTATAATAGTATAATATATTTTTTTACGTCTTGATATAGGTTTCACAGAAAGCCTGCACCGGCAAAATTATTATTAGTAAACTGTAGAATCAATATGTATCTAAGTATATATTATATAATTAGTATTTTTAAATTAGAGATTTTTTGAATGAACAAAAATTGAAAAATCTAAATGAGATATTAATCGTAATGAATGCCTATGTCTGCATGTTAGACAATTGAAATGACACATAAACAGTAATAGGAGTATAATACTGAAAAAAAAAACATTAGTATTGACGGTGTTTCAGGCGACTAGTGAGTAAGAAATACGATTAATTTTTTTTTTTAAATTTAAAGCAATGTCCAAATAATTTTTTTTTGTGGAAGTCATTTAAATTCAAAACTACCTAAAGATAAAAAAAAAATAGTACTTAAAAAACTCTATGTTAAATTAAATTAGTCACCAGATCGCATTCTTTGGGGAATTGATATGCGGAGGTAGTCGACATTTTTGCTAAATTATTATATGACTAAATTATTACATTTTTTTATGTCTTAACTCAATGGTGACGGATGAGTTGCTTTACTTCACATTATTTATTTATTTTTATTTTCGATTATGAAAAAACATGCTAATATTACATAATTCTTTTCTTTGTGTATTGCACTTCTGATGAAATTTTCTATTATTTTACAAATTATGTTAATGCCTGAATAGGGCGTGTATAATGGTAATAAATAAATATATAGTCACTTATTAAATCAGCTTATCTTAATTTAAATTTTTATTTATTTGTAAAACAAACAGTTAATCAATTGTAATACAAATGTAAAAATTAATGCAACAAATTACTGTTATTACAAAATTACATTAATTAATTAAAGTAAATTACAAATGTGATCTTTAAATTAACAACAAACTAGCGATACGGTAAAATATAGTATTTTTATTAATACATATGCTTAAAACAATAATTCAATGAATTTATATGAAGATTATTGATTAATATATTATTAGGAGAACACATTCTTATTGTGAAGTTCAGAACATAGGTCTGTGATATTTTAAATATGAATTAAATATATAAATTAGAAAAGTATACATATAAAATCAATTTTATCGAAAAATATTGTTGTTGCGCCACCGGGATATGTTCGTATCCCGTTTAATATATTTAATGTATTGTCTTTCTAATTAATATATTTAATTTATTGTCTTTCTAATTAATATATTTAATTTATGATAATATTAAGCGTAGTTTTTTCTAACAATTTTTTCAGTTGATATAATGACAGTATTAAGGAGAACACATTCTTATTGTGAAGTTATTATTCAGAACATAGGTGTGTGATATTTTAAATACTAATTGTATATTTTTATTTGTTATCTTTGTTTTATTAACCGCTTAATTGAGTTTAAATACATCTACCGGTTTCGAAAAATACTATTTTCTTCTTCATGATGTCATAACTAACTAAAAACATATATTATTGTTTCTTTACCAGAATCTATTTAAAAAAAAAACAATTGTTTAAAATATTAATTTAGCACCTAACTCAAATTGTTACTAAATACAAATTTACTCGAATAATTTTTAGGAAAAATTTTTAGAATGGGACTCGTATATTGCTAATTTTAAAAGTGTAAATACTAATTAAATGTATTAATTAGAAAGATTCACCTTCCCCGGTTTGGAAAGAGATCCAGGTTTGAATTGAACAATATTTTTCGATAAAATTGATTTTATTTGTACATCTTTCCAATTAATACATTTAATTAGTATTTACATGTGTATGAATACATAGGAATATAATTCAAATGAATTTTTGTTTCACACATTTTATTTAAGTATAGTTCTTTAAACGACATTTGTGATGTCCAAAGCAGTGCTGATAGTCAGAAGTGGATTCGCTGCTTGAGATCGTAAGTAATATTTTATAAAAAAATGTTTTATTTGCAAATGGTTTAGTAATAAGTAATAAATAACGAATCTTTCTGATTTTTAAACAAGTTGGACGGAATAAAATACTGTTGCATTTTAATCATTTGTATCGCGTATTGCACGTTTAAAATAAATTGGAAATTTAAGGGATGGTTATCGATGCTTATCAATAAAATAAATAAGAGAGCCGATTGCAAATATGTCGTTTACTTTTCTTATCATAAAAGTTTGGGAGAAATTTTGAAATATGTTGTAATGTTCAGAGGACAGTTGCGCACCTTATAAACAACACTAATGATAACAAATTTATTTCCATGTTTATTATTTTGTTCTCAAAATTAATTATATAAGTAAAAATGTCAGGATAAATAATTATAGACTTTTAACACTTTTGAACCATTTTTTTACCGGACCTCAAACATGTTTTGAACTCGAATCATAAACATATGTACTTAAAGTACATAAAATTTATCAGTGAAAAAAAATTAGAAAGATGTTATGTTTAGAAGGCTGCTCCACAGCTTGGAAAGAATTGATAATAATATATTTAAATTGCGAAACTCAAAATTAATAAGTTAATAATGAATTAATAATAAATAAAATACTTTTTTAGGTAGGTACCGAACACCTAAAATATTATGAACTTGATTCTCAAACATATTGGTACTTACCAACAGCACATATAATTCTCGAAAGTGATTTGATATTTTTTGTGTGTCATAAATCTTTTGAAGAAGTACGTAAAAATGTTGTAATGTTTAGAAAGCGGCTAGTGTAATATAAATGAATAAAAATATTTTAATAAATGTAAATAAAACAAATAAAAATTCAATTATAATCGTATTATTTTTATTATAAAATATAAAAATAAAAAAATAAGCAACAATATTATTCAATAAACAACAATTTACAATAACAAATGTCTTGACTATCGTTTCATAACAAAAACACAAAACAGATCACAGATGAAACACATCGAGAACGAGAAGCTGTGTATATAATATGCGCTTCTCTTTTTCTCGAAATAATCATGGATATACCAAGAAATATCAGTCGTAAAAATACAGTTCACAGACGAAGAAAATAGATTGTTCTCTAGAATCGAGAGAAAATAAGAATATTTAAATATAATTAAATATAATATTATAACTTGTCAATTATAGATGTCTACTTTCAAAACAGAATTAATATTATTTTCACTCATATTAATGAATTATTATTACAAGTATCACCCTCAAAGCCAACAAGTAGTAATGAATGATATATAGGAATATCTGATGATAATAGATATAATTGATGATTTATCATGTTAGGTAATGGAGTGATAGGATACAGCAAAAGTGGATTGAAGCATTAAATATAACTATAAAAAATTTCGTATCAATCCACCCGAATCAAAAAGAATGTAGATGACTTTCACATACTATTATTATATAATACACAGAGAATGGCTAAAAAATGTAGTGAAAGACTTCAACAGGAAGTAATGTTGAGAAAAAAGAAAAATGTGAAATAAGAAAGTAAAAGAACTCTACAATAACAGAAGACAGAATGAAAAAAAGAAGAAATAGTATTTTATAAAGAGTACATTAACCCTAGTGTTCGAAGTGTCGTAATATTTACAATCGTTCATTGAAATGCTACCAATGATATTAAGTTCAATGTTTTAAGGATTTTTTCCGGTTTTGCTGCAACACTTTCTCGTTTAGTCAGAGAGTCGGTAATTAAATACGCATTAAATGTATGAATTCCCTTTGAAAGTACGGCATTCACCGATCTTATTAATGTTTATGAGACATAGTGAATGTCCGTTATGTATGATTAACATCTGAGTGAAAGGATATCAAATTACATAAACTCGCCCAAGAAAGTGAAGGCCAGTCTAAAGAACTGAAAGTAATAATTATGATTTAATACCAATGGAAACATTTTTGGACTCAATGCCACCCGTGACCCTTAGACGTGTGCACGATGGTCTTGATAACAGGTACCTTGACCGGGTAGGGATGAGGCACGTGGACAGTCACGTGTTTTTCTACTTTGTACGGTACATGCTTTGTGACTGGGTATGGAACATTTTTGAATACTGGGTACGGAATGATTTTCTCAACTGGGATAGAAATCTCCTTGACAACATGAACGGCGTACGGCTTGCTGACTGGAACCTCAATGGGGTAGGGCTGAGGGAAAGGAACCAGAATTGGGTGAGGAATGGAGATGTGGAAAGGCTTGTAAATGGGAACCTGTACCTGTTTGTATACAGGGATGGCAACGGGGTTCGATACCTCAGTGTGTGTGCTGACAGGGATAGCTTCTTGATGGCTGACTCCTCCTTCGATGGGTGCGGCATATCCTCCTCCTCCTCCTCCTCCTGAAGCACCGAAAGATCCTCCATATCCTCCTGAGCCTGAGCTTCCATGGTCGAAGCCTCCTGCAGAACCACCGAAAGATCCTCCTAATCCTCCTGAGCTACCGTGGTCGTAACCGGCACCTCCTTGGTCGAATCCTGAACTGCCCTGATCATAACCTCCATGACCTTCTATGGATCCAATTCCTCCGTGTCCGAAGCCAGCGAATGATTGGACCTGCTGTCCTCCTTGATGTCCCCCAAATTGTTCGCCGCCTTGTCCACCTCCTAGTTCCATATGTCCTCCACCTCCGGAGTATCCTCCGAGCTCCGCATGTCCTCCACCTCCGGAGTATCCTCCGAGCTCCGCATGTCCTCCACCTCCGGAGTAGCCTCCACCTCCGGAGTATCCTCCGAGGTCCGCGTGTCCTCCGCCTCCGGAATATCCTCCACCGCCGGAGTATCCTCCGAGGTCCGCGTGTCCTCCACCTCCTCCACCTCCTCCACCGGAATACCCTTGTTCTTGTCCATGCCCTGAAGAATATGACGCAGATAGATCTTGTTGAGAGTAGCCACCTCCGTGTCCAGCATCCCCTCCATGTCCTACATCGCCACCACCTGCTCCATAACCTTGGCTGGAGTCGTCACCTCTGGAGTAGGCCTGGTGAGAGGCAGCGTACGCCGCATTATACGAGTCCTGTTGCGGAGCTTCTCCCTTTGTTAGCACTAATAGTGAGGCCAAAAGCCCCAATACCTAAAAAATAAAACAATTAAATCGTCGTCAAAAGTCAACGGAAAATATATATTATAAATTAAGACGCTGTCTTCAATTAAATATGTAAATCACATATTAAGTATCGCGACGATCATGAATAATATTCTAATTTAAGTATATAAATACATTAGTTTATATGAGATAAATCTGAATTTCTATTAAAATAAATGAGCCCTCGTCATCCTCTCAAGATTTCTATAATACTTAATTTAAATTTATTTATAATTGTATATCATTAAATTCGGATGTCATTTAGGAGAAATTCATTGATTCATTTGAGACTTATTTATATATCGCACAATGTAATTGTATTCTATAATTTGGCACGTTCGTCTGAATTTGGAAGAATTAATTTAAATAACATTTTTATCGTTCGATTTGAATGAATTTGGAAAGCAGAACTAAATTGCCATCTTTCACATCGGTACGATAATTTATTGTGATCAAACCAATTAATTTGGTCATAAGAAAAAGGTTTTTAATCAAAATACGTTACTTTATAAAATCTATAAAAGTGTTTGAACTACATTTTGATGATTAACATATTTTCTCTTTCATTCACGTACGCTAAAATAAAAGTTGTTTAAAACAGATTTTTCTAAATGATATTTTATTCTGTTACGGAATGGGACATTTAGAGTGTTCAAGCATGCGAAACGAATGGATGAGAGAAGAATTGTGAAAAAAATATATAGTGTACTTTAATGAAGATAAATCTAATATTAATTATTGTTGCTGCATCAAGAAATGAGACACATTTTTGAATGAAATCATTAAATAATGTACTATCTCTTTTCTGCACACTCAGACGGAATTCTTATTTAAAAAAATTACATTCATTACATTGAATTGAATTGAAAATATATATTAATGTTGTATTTCCAATTTGTGTAAAAAAAGGTTGACTTGCACGAAATTGATGTATTTTTTACATTAAAACGTAAAATAACTTTTATTTGAAAATCACAAAATCAAAAAAAAAAAAAATCGTGTTGGATTTTGAGATTTAAAATTTTAAAAATACGAATGATATTTTGAATGTTATAAGAATTGAATATATATTTCTAAAATATCACAGTATTTTTAACACGTCAGACTGAATCACTTTTTATTTATTTTCACTTGCACTTTTAACACTGTTGTAATGAAATAAATATATATATATATATATTTTTAAATGTATATACATACGATCTTATTCATGTTGTCAATGCTTGGATTCGTTAAACTTTATAAGTTTTTTCCTTTCGTTAGTGTCGTTTTTACTCCTTTACTACAAGACAACCGAAGTAGTCGAATGACCAAGGTGATTGTTGACTGCTGAGTGGTCATTCGTTCTTTTATACCGGGCGATTTTGTACGTGCGAGAGGAGAGAGACCCCAGATTCGATAGTAGAAAGGATGTAACAAGTGTTATAATATCGAGAGCGTATTCGGTCACATGTGTACAATCTTACAGCATCATAATTGTACTCGGTCCAGCCAACATAACAGAGAGAAGATTTTCTTTTAAAAAAAAATGCTGCCGACTTTTTGTAAGTTATTTTTTTGATGTGACTACATTTGTTGTGTGTACATTGTTTTATAATATTCGGTCCATTTAACACAGCCGGTTGAAGGGAAAAGATTCATATTTCTGGTTTGGGTCTATTGATTTTTGAAATATTGCAAACTCAAGACCAATAGCTGCAAATATCAAATTATTAAAGTACAAATAAAAAAAACTTGATATCTTTTTAAAATATGTTTGTAAAATTTGTCACGAAACTGTTTTAAATATATTTTTTAGAAACAGTATTAGAAAATTTGCGTAATATTTTATTGGTTAGAACAAACATATTATATGCAAGGGTTGTATGATACAAAAATGATAAAAAATATATATTATTAAATATCTTATTCTACTTAATTAATTAATACTTCATTCGCATGGTGATTGTATTAAATTATAATTGATGGCAATGTATTTTTATTACTATTCTTAATCTGTACTAAATATCGTTATACTAAACACCATCATATTCAATTTTCTATTTATAATATAGATTTTAAAAATCAGTAAAACTTGTTAATTTTTTTTAATTTAAATCTTTTTGCGCAAATGCTAAAAACTATGTTTTATGTCACAAAATAAGAGACGTGCTTGAATGATATGTTAAAAAAAATGTATGAAAATATGGTTTAATTCATTAGAGTTATTTATCATAATTATGTGATTGGTATTTGATTGTAACGATGATTGGTAACTGTGATTTTAAAGTAAGTGGTTCAGTTTTCAGTACACCGGTAAATTCTCGGTCAATTACGAATAATCAGTCTCCAATCATCCTTATAATCGAACACCAATCACTAGGTATTGTGAATCGGCAAAACTATTGACACTCGATCCAAAAATATCTTTTTTGATCTACAAAAATAACTTTAACGGTGAAACCAGTTTTCACAACAATTCAGATCCATAATTTTCTGAGCAGTTTACCTGCCTTTACATACCTAACGATGAGCGAAGTAGCCGCCTGCAGCAACCACCAGCACATCGCGAGCGATCGGTTGTGTGTGACTCTTATTGAACTTTAAAGCCATCAGAAGATGCGCTGACGACCTCAGCTGACTTCATAATCCTGGGTGTCGCAACTCCATCGTCTCACGTAGATAATGGAAGGAGACCATCAACATCTGGTGTATATATTTTCATTAATTAAAGTTTAGACAGTCCATAACTAGAACAGCGTCGCACGTTAGGTCTGATGAAATACTAAAAGGTCAGATATAATGCAGGATAGATTAGAAAACTAAACAATGTATTAAAATATCTTTCTTATTCTTAATAAATAAAATAAATATATCTGATAGTCAAAATTTAAAAAATATACATTAAGAGGCGGTAAGACACGATCCACGTGTTTTTTTAGAAGAGACAATACAGTATAAATTTTTAGAATCTTTTTGCAAAAACTACAGCAATATGTGCTTCCAATCAATTTATTATGAAAGATCCATTCAATCTTGAAGCATTTACTTAAAAAAGAATGTCTAAATATATTTTAATTATCACCAAAGAAACATAATGACTAAACCTTATTTAAAATTTTTCGTAATAGAATTATCTTTGGTACACCGAATCTTGAAATATTTCCATATACAGACCATACATTTTGTTTACATATAAATTGA
Source organism: Eubasilissa splendida (assembly GCA_031772225.1). Lineage (NCBI taxonomy): Eukaryota > Metazoa > Arthropoda > Insecta > Trichoptera > Phryganeidae > Eubasilissa > Eubasilissa splendida. The sequence continues at coordinate 18,190,313 of CM062862.1, read as the reverse complement.
CTGTAAAAGGTTAAAATATAAATTTTATTTTTCACAAATTATTATTTTTGCGTTGGTTACACACCGTTTTCAAAAAAGTCCAAATCACCTTCGGTCTCTTATATTTCAATATTCAAAAAAGTATGAAAACGTTAAATTATTTATTTTAAATAAATTATACCTTATGTGCATATATTTTAAATAGTTATTAGAAAGCAGCCTGTAAAAGCCTTTTTTCGGCAGTCGTCGGCACCTATTTACATATTACATATGTCGCCGAATTACTAGATAGCTGTACATCAAATAACCAACATTTTTATTTTTAGAGAATGTCGATCAAAATAATTTTAAAAAATCTATTTTTACTGAAGAGTGCAAATATTTAATACAATTTCAATTAAAATTGAAAAGGGCGCGTATTAAACGCGTAACAAACCTTTTATATTTGTTTAAACAACATTACATAAGTAACAGACATGTTAAATTAGATTATTATGAATTATTGTAAATTATTTTTTTAGAGTAACATTTACGACCGCCTGCCACAACACTGTATATCGTATTTTTACAAATTTGTTACAGGTGAGATCACTTATAAATTTTGTTTAATGATATTTTTAAATTAAAAGTTTGACAGAATTTTATTTTATTTTATTTAGCTGTCTGATAGACATATACAATGCTTTGGCATTCATAACTCAGATCTCCCCAATACTGATACAGTATGTTGTTGCGGGAGTGGTCTTATTTTTGTGTGTATCTGCCAATGTTTATGTTCGTATAAGTAGAACACCATTTACTTATTTATGTAATTCTTAACATAGTGCATATATAAGTACTTATATATATGCTCTAATATAAACAAGATCTTTTCTTTTACATATTTATTCAATTTCTTCTCCTTTTCTGGAATTTCATTAAAAATCTTCATCGCACTATACATCATCAATTTTTGAGATTTGACTTTCTTCCTGAATGGCAGTCTCAGTCTATCCCTTCCTCTTGTACGACGCTCGTGCTCATGTTGATTTGCTTCAAATTTTCGTATAAACTCCGCCGATATTTCCTTATTGAGGATTTTATAAATAAAAACCATTATATTAAAATATATTTTCTGCTTAAAGTCATATCATATCATATTCAGCTCTTTCGGCATTGCACAGATTCGAGTATTTATCTATTTGTTATGTGTATTAATCGCAAAGCTTTATTTTGCAATACTGATTTATGTTAAAGAAAATACAAGTATTAAGAGAGAATGCGAAACTTATCTTAGCACAGTGAAAAGCATTAAAAAGGGAGCGCCTAAATTTGGTCAAGTTGCACAAATTAACGAGGAGTGAATGATAATAAATATATACTTTTAAAATTAGCAATATTAACTTTGTGGTTAAAATTCATATTTTTATTTATTATCTTTGTTTTATTAACCACTAAATTGAGTTTAAATACATCTACCGGTTTCGAAAAATACCATTTTCTTCTTCAGGATGTCATAACTAACTAAAACATATATTATTGTTTCTTTGACAGAATCTATTTTTAAAGAAAAAAAAAAAAAAAATTTATTACCTAACTCAAATCATTACTTAATACAAATTTACTCGAATAATTTTTAGGAAAAAATGTTTGAACAATAGTGGGTTTTCAGAATTTTCTAATCATTTGATAGAAAATGGTCATGGTTTTGATAAAAAATTGGGATTGTCAATTTTGCATATAAACGGTGTTGGTCACAAATTAAATAATTTGGAATCGTTGGAGATAAATAAAGCGTGTAAAACTAATCAAAAAATTATAAACAACCAACTAAATTTAACTACGAGTCCCATTCTAAAATTTTTTCCTAAAAATTATTCGAGTAAATTTGTATTAAGTAATGATTTGAGTTAGGTACTAAAAAAAAAAATTTTTTTTTTTTAAAAATAGATTCAGTCAAAGAAACAATATATGTTTTAGTTAGTTATGACATCCTGAAGAAGAAAATGGTATTTTTCGAAACCGGTAGATGTATTTAAACTCAATTTAGTGGTTAATAAAACAAAGATAATAAATATATATGATACGAGTGTTTATAGCACCATAAATTGCCATGACCAAGTACATATGTATGTATATATATATATATATATATGTATCATCATGTATGAATGTGGATGTGGATGAGGCGAGAATTATGTGTTAGGTCAGAAGAGTGTGGCGCAGAAGGAAATGACCTGATGGTTAGTTAGATTTACATGTACGTTCTTACTGAATCTTTGACATATGTCAGCGTCATATTTTCGGCTATTTTGCGTCATTTGACGTAAATACACAAAGCAAATAATATTACTGTAATTCATCACGGTTATGCATGTTAAATTGACACAATTCTAACATTCTTGTGTGTTCACAGTCCCACAGCTTAAATATCACTTACCTAATATCACGCGTACGATATTAGGCAAGTAATTTACGCTACAGTAAGGCAGAAGAATGTTCACAACAGTTGGCCGCAGTGCCGTATAATGTAATATAATTCGTGCACCCAAATATCGCCACCTACACAAAATTTAACGTAGTTGTACAGAAAGCAGCCAGCCTATAAATAAAAAAAAAAATATTTCTGACGCACTAAGGTGAATTCTATATTCTGATAAAAATAACCAGGCTGCTTTCGTGCAAAAATTCAAATTAATCATTTCAGAATATTTTGTCTTACTTACTGACTTACTTATCATCACGTCGTTTTCCGCATGGGTAGGCAGATAGAATAGATATTTTTATTTATTTTCTTTGTTTTATTAACCACTAAAATGAGTTTAAATACATCTACCGGTTTCGAAAAATACCATTTTCTTCTTCAGGATGTCATAATCATTTATGACATTATTTTATTATGTTATTATTAACATTCAGTTATGACATCCTGAAGAAGAAAATGGTATTTTTCAAAACCGGTAGGTGTATTTAAACTCATTTTAGTGGTTAATAAAACAAAGAAAATAAATAAAAATATGAATCTTAACCCCAAAGATAACATTGCTGATTTTAAAAGATAGAATAGAGTTCCACACTAGGCAAGCTCCACAAATACAAATACTTCTCAAATACACTAACTCTTCTACTTGTTCTAAACATGAATTACCTACATCGTGTAAATTTGATTATTGACATTTTTCACAAACGTGCTTTTATTTCAGTGAGAGATTTTTGTAACCGGTTACTTTCTGCATAACTTCGTTCAATTATTTAAGGTAAAATAGAATGCAAACCGTGGTTGGATAGAAAGAAACTATCCTGATTGCGAAACGTCCGGAAATGGACTGGTTTCAGAGTTGAGGAGTTATTCCAAGTTGTCTGCCAAGGACAGTTTGAATAAATGGCTGATATCTGTAGCCTTGCTACTGCATACTTATATCGAAGCCTACACCTGAACATGAATACGAGAAGAATAAGATGGTGGGATACATTTATATTTACTTCACACCTAATCTAACCTGATCTCACCTATCTCAGTTTATTATTATGTATATATACAAGGTTACCCAAAAAAGTTAGAACATTTCGTAAAATGTGATATAATTACATCAAAACTAGTTTAACTATATCAATAAAAGATTAAATAGTTTACTTATTTCCTTACTTACCTATTTACTTATATCACGTTTTATTTCGACAATTTCCGGTCGCCATCTTTGAATATCAATTTTTCCATTGTTTATATTTGGTTTTTTCAAATTGTTGCCCAGAATGACAAAAATCACTGCAGAAAACTATATTCTGATCTAAATTTTGCAAATTGAAAAACTGTGGGGTGTTAGGAGAATGAAAAAGAGTTTCAAAACAAAGCCTGGAGTATAGCTAGACATCACAACATAACTGGACATTACAGTAGGATGGAGTTCCATCTCACACACCCAGAAATACAATCAACTTTCTTCGTCGTGAGAATGTTAATTTCATCGAACCAGGCATGTGGCCATCGAGCAGCCCAGATTTAAACCCAGTAGATTATGCAATATGGGGTGTTTTGATGATTTTTAATTAGCTAAATATTGTGCAAAAAAAAATTGAAATAACTTATGTGTTACGAAATATTCTCACCTTTTTGGGCCACCCTGTATATACATATAAATAAATTTATCATTTATAAAAATGAACAGCACATTTACAATACTTGATTACACCATAATAGGCCTTACCCTCTTGAATATGTGCCTTTACTTTTCTCGGCATCCTGCAGATATTTGCATTTTTAATGGCATTTACGGTGGCAGGCCCAAAAGCCTGAAACTCTTTTCCCTCCGTCATAAGAAACAGTGCATCAGAGAGATGTTTAAGAAGAGACTAAAAACGCACCATTTCAAAGAATCATTTCCATAAGTTAAAATAAAAAATAAAAATTTTAAAAACAGAGATAATGTAGGAATAAAAACAGTTTATGTGTAAAGCACCCTTGAGGTGAAAGTTTTTACGAAAATGGCGCTATACAAATTATCCAATACATATTTGATTATATAATACGCTGTACAAATTATACAATACATATATTATTATATAATACGCTGTACAAATTATACAATACATATATTACATGATAATTATTATTAGAGCTGTCATCAGAGAAGTGCCTGCTGCCTTTTCCACACGGTCGGTCCAATGGGTGAGAGATCTTCTTCTTCCTCTTCGTCCTTCGACATAACCTACCACAATAATATTCTTCTCGTGAGATGCCCAAAAATTTAATGATTCGTCTCAGGCAAATGGTTAAGAGTCTACCGTCTAAAAAGGTTACGCTGGAAATATAGCTAACAGATCGATTATGAAAAATTCGTCAGAGAACCGAGAAGGTGTTGCTCAAAAAATCTGCATTCTCATGCAGTTTAACGCGACTATTAAACTGACACGAGAATGGTGGATGACTCTTAGGGCATCCACTACTTTCACATTAATTTCAACACATAACTTTAAACATACACTCACACCCACACAAACATCATTCCATAATTCTGATTCTCTCATTACTCCATATATTTTTTAAACATTTACATAAGTAGGCACTCAGTTATTTGATTTTATTATTGTTATTATAGTTTATCTCTCATCTAAAACTCTGTAAAGTATATTCAATAACATTTTATCTTCCTACATAAATTTGTGAATCTCCGTGATATAACAATAGTTGTGTCTTAACTGAGAATTGATTTCAAATTTGAGATATGAACATTTGTTAGTCGCGAAGTTATAGAAGGTATTAAGAGAAAAACAAATGTTTTAGAACCTCTGTTCCAAAAACATTGGTTGTCGTCATCATATAGTGATTGTTGATGTCAATTTTCTGAAATATTTTGTTCGGCAATATGTTTGATAACTTTTGGAATCGGTTCCAATTTTTGAAATGTACGATCGAATTTGCTCAACTAGGTAAAGTTAACTGTTTTTTTTTGCAATTCGAAAGTTGGAACCTGTTCCAAAAGTAACCGATCAAATGATCCGTCGTCGTCGCCAAGAACTTGTTATTTTTTTTTATCAATGACACCGATATTGCTTGTGTCTTACGATACTCGATTGGTTCTGTGGAACCGGTTATTACGATATCGAGTAACTGAATTATATCCGATTAAATTCATCGGGAAATTGAAATATCAACCAATGCTACTAGCTCTAATGAGACTTTGATTTCTCGTCTCGGAGATTTGTCGGTAAAGGTCGATATGTATCAGTTGCATTAACCTACGCGCGCAGAATACAATAAAGAATAAATTATAGATCCTCGCTTAAATATGTCTCATCCGTGAACACATGGGTTCGATTCCCGATGAGGACACAAGGCATCTTTGACATTTTCTCAAGCCTGGATGTTTTTCTAATGTGTTTTACTACAATAATTGGACCTCATAGCCTGTTGTCATGTTAAAAATTAAAATAAAATAACAATAGTGTTAGTTTATGTGAAGTCTTTAAATTCGCCGGTTGATTCGCCCGAACTATGAGACCATTATTGTACAGGTATTTGTTAAAGTAATTACTCGTAACTATGAACAATAGTTTATTATATACAACAATATAATTATTAATACAAAATTGGAGCTGCGAGTGTGGTTGCCGAAGGAAAATAAAAAAAGGCACCCCCAACCACTCATATACATGCCCGGCATTCGATACGCTTCATAATAATTACAAATCATACATATTTTATTTTATTTATGTACACCCTATCCTGAATCGTTTTGAGAGTTGTTTACTCTCGTTTCGATTCTTTAATATAACATTTTTAAATTTATTTTTACATTCAGTTACATCTTATAGGTTGGCTCCGGTATCATCGTACCAGAGCCATACCTGTACAATTTAACGTGAGACTCTTTATCACATTAAATTCATAGGGCAGCCAGAGAGAAACTATAGAAATCATGTACCCCAAAAGAGGAGGGTAGACCATTTGTGTATTGTAGTCGCATAACTCGGTCACAGTCCGGCAGAAATTCACCCTGTCCAGGTTGCAAGAGGTGCGAGGGAGACCTAGTAGGATTCTCCGTTAGGTCTCTCTAGCCACAGCTCTTTCCGGCATCGTCCATCCCAGCAACCCCCAGCCGGAGACCCACATCCTAATAAAGTCCCGGAAATGTCCGAGATTCCTTTCATTTCTTAATAGATTATCGTTCTGGGGGATCCGATGACCTATTCATACATATATTAATTACAAGTACATCACAATTTACATTATAGCCTTGTTAATAATATGAAAGACTCTGTAAATAACTTAACATATGTCTGAAAATTATCATTGTCATCTATGATTGAATGTATCGAGTTCAGATGATCAACACATTAAACGAGCATCTCACGTTTCGCTCAATGTGATGTTACATTTCTGGTGAGATGGCATTCATTTGCTTAATGATTTAGCTCATTCGAAATGCATAAGCAATGAATGTTCAACAAACAGAAAAACAACTACACTTTGGGGAACATTAATTTCAATGGTCCAATGCATTGCCTTGATGAGAGAATGTGCACAGATCTTTAAATCAGTTGTACTGCATACATAAAAAATAAGTTATTTTCGTAAAAAAACTTAGTGCATAATGCTTTTAAATATGTTCATATAGGTGCTCACTTACACAACTTTTAAAATAGTTTACAATACAAATAATGTTATTCTTTCAATTGGTATTTTTAAACATGACTGAAAAATGTCATTATACGAAAAAATAAGTTTTTATATGAAAGTGGAGGTATTTTAATTATCAATCTCAAAAAAATTTTTTTTTGTCATTTTCAACCTCAGTCTATGTTTAACCCAGCCTTACATGGTCATTATTTACTGCACGTACAATAAATATTCCTTTTTTAATGCCGACTAGTTTCGAATGAACTTTTGTACTATATTTTCTAAAATATGTACAAAAATCAAAACAGGTTTACCTGTGCTACTTTAGTGACCTTTAAACTAAGAGAAAAAGATTAGACAATGACCTAGTCATGAAATAAAATTGAAAACACAATAAAAAATTTCGCGATCACGGTATAAGAGGAGGTGTAAAAAATGGATGATACCTAAGTCGTTGATGTGTAAACTAAAAACACGTACAAATTACCTTAAAAGACAAATTTCTCAATATTCACACTTGATTGATTTTCATCGTCAATAAACTCCGTGCTCTGGGAGCTGTAAGATTTTTTTATTATTAGGAAGGAAAACGCAAAGTCGTAAATATGTCGGAAATTTTTTCAAACTCCTAGTAAACAATTCGATATATCTAGCCATATCTAAAAGATAATTGTAATAGATTGAACATTTGAAGCTAAATTCATAGCTGCAGTACAGTGCGGACCAAAAGTACTTATAATTAGCAGATACACAGTAAGCCGTTGTATATTATGAAATGATTCTGATTACTGCATTGTGTGTAGGTACTCTTATACCGCATTGTAATTTCTAATCTTATATATTTTAACTTAGCTTTACATTGTATATACTAACATTTTATTTATACATAATGTATTGCACGTAAGTATTTTTATTATCTGATTTTATACTTTTTCAATTTTACTTTGCCTTGTATGTACCTTCATTATGTATATAAATTGTATTTTGCCTAGTAGTCAATGAGTAAATTTGGTAATTTGTCCTAAAAGAGGCTTGCCTAGTTGGGCAAGCTATACAATAAACATAATATATAAATTATAAAAATTAGAAATATATATAAATAATCTATCAATAAAAAGTGGAGTAAATAAAGTGTTTTGTCTTATTATTTATATAATATGACAAAACATATTGGAGAAGTAAATTATGTGTCTAAGAAATAAATAAAGAAATTAAAAAATAATATAAACATAAATAATATTTTTGTACATTCTACATTATTTTCTATTCTTCTTTCCTCGACATGTTGACCTCAGTCAGATGAGACTTGGCTTCTTCAACGAACTAGTAATGCTCCTCCACAAGTCCTGGTCCCGGGTCGCTTTCACAGCTAACTCAAGAGTCTCCCCAGCTAGATGTATACCGTTGTGGTACTCTTTCAGGTCTTCACTGGCCCAAGCTGGCCCAGGATAATCTACTTCTCTAGGATGTTATTTTGTTATATGGCCCTAGACTCCGTGGCGACCTTGGGTGAAATTTTTCTGGGTGGATGTGTTGAACCATTCTCTCAGACTCTCAGATTCTGCAGCTACAACGTCCTCCTGCGATCAGATACTCTTTTTCGTGATTCAATATTGCACTGATAATAAGGTGGAGAGTGTTGTTTTACATATATCTCTCAAGTTTCGTTTCACATGGGCAAAATATTTCAATTTCCGAATTCTCATTGACTTTATAGCTCATTTCCCAGATATTATTAAGATTACAGTCCAGGTAAGTTTTTCGTTCAGTCATTTTAACGGCACCTTATAATCTGTAATTATTGTGATACTGAAGAATTAACAGGGCAACACTTCAGCGGAGACGTTTGGTTTTCTTTTCTTGTATTATGTATTTTGTAATGTTCATAAACTTTTTACTTTGTTCAAACTGTAGCTCTTTCTCCTCTTTTTGTTTTTTTATTTCGGCTTATTTGCGGCCCCGGCTTGCTCGGCGCTCCGGCTTACTCGGCGCCCTCGGGCGGGGCCCGAGTTCGCCACCCCCTCGGGCCGGCCCTGGATGTGGCCGAAGAATTGGAATAATTTTTTGTTCACTGCTGTAGATAGGGCTTGCTGTGATTGGGTTTGTTTCAGGATTGAGTCATTCATGCGTCGTGCTGTATATTCTATATAGTAAGAATATTTTTCACCTTGTTTAAAAATAATGTCTTATAAATGACTCTCACTTTAGTGTCTTTGTAGGTAAAAATCCAATAATTGTGTGTTCTTGAACATATTAAAATATTGCTAATATAATATACTGGTCAAAATATGGAAATAAATAAAATATTGATTTTTCAAGTATATTCTAGTATAAAATGTTAAAAAACATTTTACAGCTAAAGAATATTGCTTTAAAATAATTTCAAAAATATCAGATTCTCACGGTGATGACATATATGCTGTTTAAAAAAAATAAAAAATGAATTATTAAATTTAGTCCATAGATGGCGATGGTGTAGTGGTACTCGAAGCGAGTCCACATAATAACATATATACAACTTTATAAAAATTGATAAATGTGGAGATGGAGGGGTGAGAATTAGTAATCGTTATATATATATATATATATATATATATAGAAGCCAGCCGAAGACCGGTCGTAAGCCCTGTAATTACCCCATACTTCCATATATTTTCCACTAAACTAAAAAAATATCATTGTCTCTATGAAATATTTGATATTTGTTTTCTAAAAGTTGTTTGATTTTTAAATAATAAAGTGACTTTTAAACCTTTATTTTTTACTATTTCTTTTTAGAAATGTTTATTACATATGACACTTCTTTATTAAAAATATTTATCTCCCTCTCTCATTTTATTCAGGATTCAGCGTGAATTTCTCAATATAATCTAAATCTTGCTCCTTCTTTCACTCCATCCATCATCGGATAGAGGATCTACGGCTTTCCGGCATATTTCAATGAGGTTGTGGTACAACCTCTGTTTTTCTGACTAAAATGTACCAAAACGAGACCGCAGCGCTGCTCGATAATGGCTACGATATATCTATTTCACCCCCTAAGGATTCAGGTTAAAATTATATTCTTACAATTCTGCATATTTCCACTTCCGTATTATTGTAGACATCCCACATATGAAATAACTTAAAAATGAAATGGTGATCATCTTGACAAATAAGTCTACTATTTATTTAATCAATTGAGGGATTTTAACAGTATAAAGTTTCATATATAATACATTAATATAACATATGAGACTAATCATAAAAATCCACAAAATTATTTAAACACACTGGTATTAAACTAATGTCACAGTTTTTATTATAAAGTAACATAGGCATATTTTTTTTAGGACAGCTAGAGGGGTGTGGGATCCTACCCTTCCCGGGACCGGTTTAGACCGGTCTAGGGCTTCCTTGTCGGTCCCACTCATCAAAGCTAATAAAAATACGCGACATTAATTCAATAACATATTTAAGTATATGTAAAACGAAAAAGAGAAGAAACTCAATATGATTATTTATTACCTATTAACTGGGAAAAAAGGGTGGGAGATTAAAATTATGCTTGAGATAAAGAGAAAGCAAGAAGATGTGCATGTAAATAATTTCTGTTAAGTTATCATTAAGACTATGATATTTACATACAAATTAAATGTATTAATTAGAAAGATATACATATAAAATCAATTATATCGAAAAATATTGTTGTTGTTATCGGAATTCAAACTTGGATCTCTTCCAATCTGAGGAACGTGCATTATCCGATTATGCTATACCAACACAGTGAATTGACGACAAATTTTCGAACCTACATATTACACTTTTCAAATTGATAGATCTATCGTTCCATTTTTTGAAAGCCATCTACTTTGTTTTTACGGAATCTCAAATACCTTTGAGGAAACGATAGGAGATGCCAGAATGGTAGTTAGGCCGGCCTGCGTGGAAGGGACTCCACCTACGCGCCTACCTCTGAATAATTACAACTTCACAATAAGAATGTGTTCTCCTTAATAATATTTACACAAACGGTAAATGAACGAATTTTGTGCGTAATAGGTTATGTTTCTAGAAATATGTAAAAGTACGGTCTGACGGGTCCATCTGGGTGGAATATGAAGAGATATTAGTTCTAATTAGCTGGGATAGTCAATATGTCCTTGCAGTAATTTAAAAAGTAGTATTTAATCAGCACATGTTCTTCGATATTCCAGACTTTTCATATGTGGAAGTTTACTGCATCTAGGTAGCAGAAAATGATAGATTAGATCTTATATCAGGGTGTTGAAGAAACTTATTTTGTACAAATTAAATTAATCAACTTGAAAGACGTACAGAAAAATTCTATCTATCAAGAAATATTTAGTTGCTACCGGAATTCGATCCTGGACCTCTTCCTATCATGAGAAGCGCGTTCTCCACTTTCGCTATAGCAATCGACTTCATTTTCGACATATATTTGGACTTATATTAATATTATTACCTATTTTGTATTTGATCTAATCTCGCAATGTATGTAATCTGCACGAATTCCCGGTTTAAGATGCGTACTATGTTGGATAATAGGTATTTAAAATAAAGTATTCTAGTTTATTTTTTTAATGTACATTTGACTATATTCTTACAAGAGTAAATGTAAATGATATTACGCTACATTTTCCTATATTATCTCTATGTCGCATATCTTATTTCACATCTATGCAACCACTTTACTCAACTTGAACGAATACACTTCCGTTAACATTTTTCTCAGTACTTAAATATAAGTGTAATGGCCCGTGTACACGAATGAGATTTCTCTCGGAGATTCAAATCGAGTTTACACAAAAGACAGTTCAATGTTCAGCGTGATGTAATGTATGAATCATCACCTTGCCTCCTCTAACGCCTTCGAAGCTTCCCTGTTTTAACTACTACTGGGGAGATTCAAATTCACCCAACTGAAGACCGGAACATCAATATTCAATAAACTCACATTTATCGTTTAACGTTCAAAAGGCGTGAAGTTAGGGGCGAGACGGCGTATCTTTGAGATTACTTACATACACGGTGAACAATGAAATCCGAGAGTTGTCTCTGAACTATCTCAAGGGGACATAATTAATGTCTTGAGTCTAAAATTTCGTCCATGGACACGGCACTTTAAAGCCGTTCTTTATTATGGCATTTGAGTATATGCTTCGCGTTTGTGTTTTGTAAAATTCCAATGGATATTGGATGAGATTTTTAAGAGATTTTAGAGTCGAAATAATCTCTCAGATGCAGATTTCGCTCCCGTAAAATTCTTTGGAAACTGTTCTCAGCTTTCTAAGTCCCCGTATAAATACTGTTCCAGAGATTCACTATCTCGTGTCTCACTTCTCTCTCGTCGTACGTAAAATATTAAATGGCATTGTCGTTCATCGAGTGATTTTGAATCTCCCCATTTAAAACGGAATAAATGTTTGCAATGTAATGCCTCAATGTTTAATGATTTATGTCTTAGCTTTTTAGAGCAGATAGTTGTAGGGATCTATGGTAGTTTTAGATGACATTTAAATGCTTTTTAAAGAAAACACAATTATTGTGAATCTATAGTTTTTTCAGAACATAGCTCTGTGGTTTTTTATTACTAATTAAATGTATCAATTAGAAAGATATACTACATACAGATAAAATCAATTTATTGATAAATATTTTATTTGCCACAGAAATTTGTACCAGGAACTTTGTCTATCCGAGGAAACGTCTTCTAGCATACGCTAGAAGACGTAATATACATTACTTAGTATTTACAATAAAAGGTAGCTTTAAAAAAATTGAATAATATATATATCAATTTGAAATAGCGGCAAGATTTCGAATTATTTCGAATTTCGATTAGCAGAAGTTTGAAAATTTGTCGTCAATTACTAGGCTGATATAGAATAATGGTCAACGCGTTTTCCTGAATAGAAAAAGTTACTGGTTCGAATCCCGGTGGCATTCAAAATATTTTATCGATTAATTGATTTATTTATTTATTAGACTATATTGACATATATGTTTTTGTTGTAACAGAGGTAAATATATAATAATATAACATGATAAACATAAGATACAATTATATCGCAATTAAATACTCGTAATTTATTGTGTGGAATATACTAGACTGCTAGACTGCAGTCTGTGTTAAAGTAGACAGTTTTTTTTGTGGTGCTATGGTGTTATTTAATTCAATAAAGATAAAGATTCGACAGAAATAAAAATAAAAATAAAGAAAAATATATATAGTGAGAGTGTTGTAGAACTAGTGAATTATTAGTGTAGGCACTGTATAATGATTATGTTAGAATGTTGGATAGCGATGATTCTGATTGATCTCTATCCAATTGGATTATATGTTGGGTCCATATTTGTGTAATCTTATTGTGAATTGTATCTGTATGTAGTATATCTTTCTAATTGATACATTTAATATGAATTAATAATAATTAAATATATTTATTTCAAATTATATTAGTATTTAAAACATTACAGACCTATGTTCTGAATAATTACAACTTCACAATAAGAATGTGTTCTCTTTAATAGTATTTATTTAAATTTATTACATTATGGTAGCTCTGAAAATACCATTGTTTACCATTCACATTGACCTTGCATCAGTCAAGCGCCCTGACCCCTGACTATCGAATTAAACCATTCTCTAACGAGACGATGATATGACCTGCTGTCTACCTTCACCTCGCCATCTCATTATTAACATCTTTGATCAATAATAGTATTCCCACACTATTCAGTTCAAAACCACACATAGGTGTCGGCACCGAGACCTTATTGTAAATCACCAGACGTCATTCTCTTGATGGAGTAGAAAGTACAGTTTATCTTATTTCCAGCAGCTGTTTTCCTCTCCCGAGTAATTATATGATTGCTGAAGCCAAAATATGTACGTATTGTAGGCATTATATAAGAGTAATATTGTTTGGATTAACTTTTTAACGATACATTTTGAGAACCTTGGAAACAATAGCCCATTTGACAAAATACTATTTTTATTTCATTTACTGGTGTAATTTGGAATACAATTTTAGAAACTTTGTGTGATGAGTGTCGTACATTTTAATAGAGCTGCTTTATACTTGTATGTCACCTTTCCCTTCAGGTGTTTGAGGCGGATCGATAAAAAAACTCACCTCATTCACATAATTTCTTGTCTTAACATATCATAGCTTAGGTATATAATATATGTTTAAAATAAATTGTATACGCTCTGAGGATATAAATTACGATTATCTCTGAAATTATTAAAATTATCAGTGAGATGTACGATGACCGACCTTATATTTCTATACAGGATCATCAATGGTATGTTAGACTGCCCCCAGATTGTTGGTCTGCTTGACTTTCACGCACCTTGAGGTCATGGAGACACAATTAATTGTTCTATTACAGTAGTAATGTCAGAACTCGTGCATTAGCTAACTCCGCATGCGGAGGTATTCGACATTTTTGCTGTAATATTATCTCTTTATTACAATTTTGGTGACGGATAGATTGCTTTACTTCACATTTTATATTTAATTTTAATTTAGATTATGAAAGAAAATGCTGACATTATGTATTTTTTTCTTTGTGTGATAATAATAATAATACATTTATTCCAGCGTATCAGGTTTTTTTTTAACTCGATTCGCTATAAATAAATATAATGTTATGAAAAATAAAACCTTAGAAAATATAAATAAATAAATTTTTTTAAATTTAAAAGTTTTCACATATTTATAAATTTAAATGTAAATACTACATATATAAATACTTCAGTCACGGTCATTATTGTATCTGCAGCTATTCTGTAGGCGTTGCCATTCACTGGTCAGGGAACCAGCTTCCATGAGAGCGCCGCTCGCATCAGAGAGTTACTGCTGAGCTCCAACCGCAGCTTTACGCCTGCAACTGATGTCTCAGAAGCGGAACGAATCCATGTATACGGCCTTTGGTAAACATTATAGAAGCGCTGCGATAACGCGCCAATCCGAACAGTGTAGTGTACTTGCAATAAAGTACTTCTGATGAAATATTCTATTATTTTACAAATTATTTTAATGCCTGAATAGGGCGTGTATAATAATAATAAATAAATAACCCAATTAATATTGTGTAGTTAATTTTGTAGATAAAAAATTAACCAGTTTCGGAAACAATATTTTTCTACTTTAAGGTCATAATTTTTTTTTCCTTTCCATCTTATTACTTTTTTTTTTATTTGACATTATTACAATTTTTTTATAATATGAATTAAGTATTTTACACTATTAAAATTAAATGTTTTTTATTCGCTTATATACCTTATATTAAAATTTTTCAACATTATTTTCCAAACTACAGAACAGTTTTACGGCAAGAATTGCTCATTAATTTAAATTCAACGGGGTTCAATAAACAACAAAAACAAATAAAGTATTATACGTCATTATTAAGGAGAACACATTCTTATTGTGAAGTTGTAATTATATCAGTGATATTTTAAATACTGATTAAATGTATTAATTAGAAAGATATACATATAAAATCAATTTTATCTAAAAATATTGTTGTTGCTACCGGGATTCAAACCTGAATCTCTTCCAATCCGGGGAACGTGTATTAACCGAATATGCTACAGCACACAGTACATATATGACATATTTTTGAACCAATATATTACACTTTTCAAATTGATACATCTATCGTAATAATACAGTAGATGGTTTTCAAATAAAGGAACGATAGATGTATCAATTTGAAAAGTATAATATATAGGTTCGAAAATTTATCGTCAATGTACTGTGCGCTGTAGCATAATATAGTTAATGCACGTTCTCCGGATTGGAAGATGGAAGATCCAGGTTCTAATCCCGGTAGCAACAATATTATTTTTCAATAAAGTTGATTTTACATGTGTATCTTTCTAATTAATACATTTAATTTGTATTTATTATACATTATATATAATATAAAAGATACGAAGAATTACACGAACGTGTTCTTTCACTTTACATTTTACACTTTTTATTTTGTATGATATTTAATAAGTCTTTAATTAGCTTAATAAATATTAGTAGCACGACACATTCTCTCGTTCTCTCGCCGAATACATTGTTTTCGGTCGGTACTCTCACGATTCGATCCGACGATCTGATAGAATGGCTATGGTGCGGCTCAGTATACATCATATTTACATTATTTATCATCTCTTCTACAATTATACTATATATATTTTTTTTGTCAACTGGTAAGATTTTGCATATTTATTGAAAATATTTTATAATAATCATCTTTATACTAACACTTCATTTTGTTGTCTAGTATAATTTTAATCAATTTTTGATGTTTGTAGTAATAACTTTGAGATGAGATATAATTTAAAATACCATTTAAAGACTGGCCACAATTTCGTAAAAGAAAACGGCATTGGAATTTTACACATTAATAATAAAGATTGGATAATTTAGAAAGTCCAAAAATCAATAAATCACCCAACACTAAGTTCAGTATAATTAACAACCAATTAAATCTTACAAAATACCCGCTATTTAATATATTCCCTATTTTAATACCCCCCTGTCAATCACCTTCCCGCCCTTACCAAGACTCCACCTACACCTTATAATGGATGTCGTTTAAATTTTATGAATTAGTTCAGTTGTACGCTAGTTCTGACGAAGATACGTTAGTATCGAAACCGATTGACGTAAAAACAGCACAGTGGCTTAAACAAAGTTAAATATAAATATAATTTTAATGTATTATTTTTTTAAATATAATTTATACATATTTTATATAATATAACTAAACTTAAATATCAAATTATTTATCGATAACTTTAGTACCTACCTTATTCTTCCTCAATGGCTTTTTCTTCTTGAAATTCGGAGGTCCATGACAGCACTCGCTACGGAGCGAAATTTCTTGACATCGCCTTTGTGGTCCAGTATGATGGATAGGTATCTACTTACTATAGATCTATCTTAACATCATTCATCCATCTATGGCTTGGTCTTCTATGTCTTGATTCTGTTTGTATTATCTTCGCTATATGTCCTGTCCACTGCAACCTTCTTCAATCTTTTCCGAAGTTCTAGTACGTGGCTACATAAAATATGAAATTACGAAAAAAAATATTCGTAATTATTGGATTCTTAGTACAGGATTGTGTAAAGTATTTAAAAAAATAAAAAATATAATAATTAACCAAATAAATTAAAAACATAAGGAAGCTTTACTATGTATATTTTATGGGTTCAAAAGGGTCACCAATAGGGATTGTATTTATTGTGTGAGTCACTCAGACGAAATGACTGAAGTTTATGGCTATATTGTATCGGCGGAAAATATTATTTTCTTTCACACGCAGATTAAATCTACCGGATTCTTGTAGCGAGTGCTGAGATTTTTTTCTAACACGCAGTCAACGTATAGTGAAAACTATAAAATGTGAATCGTGAGTTCAATTATAAATTATCTTTAACAGTCATTTAAAATATTCGTCATTGATGCGATTCGGTTCCTTCTCTTCCATTGGGTATGACTATTGGTAGGTTAACCCTATATAGTTGAAAATAGAACAGACAATACTAAGATTGCTAAAAATATTTAATGGAGACATAAATGATTATATTTGCTATTATGACAGAATTGACGACTACAATCCAAATCATTTAGAATACACACATACACCGTTATTCCATACTCTAAACTGTTGTAGCCAAGCAGTCATGATATTTTAATAAATTCTATGTCGTTGATATTAGACAAATATACGCTAATACTACTCTTAAATACATATATAAATACAAACAGACAAATTTTAAAACAACTCAAAATATAATTTCCACACGGACACTTACAAATAACCTACAAACCCCAAGAGCACATACAACATATGGTCAAAGGAACTACAAATATTTTGTACCTAAAGTATTTAATATAATGCTAAAAGATTTAAATCAATTGAATTGTCCCAAGCACATGAATCTATATATTAAAACTTGGATTCGTAATATGGGGAGAGACCGTATTGGTGCACTCACCCAAACATATTGACTCATATCTATATTAATTATTGCTACAAAGTGATCCAAAAATTAAGTCCACTTTAAAATTGTTCTTCATATACACTTTTTATATAGTAATAAATGTAATTCTATCTACTAGTAATTCTAATTAATTGAACAATTGCTTGTAAACTATGCCCATCTCGACACAGAATTTCTATAGTGAGACGGGCACAGTCCAAACAGATTTTTACATTGTATTAAATTACAAATAAAATAAAATAAATAAATAAATATAATATAATCACCTAAGATAGAAATGTGTCCAAAATTTAATAAAAATGAATTGATAATTCTGGCGTCTGCTATCAGATTACTCAAAGGTATTTGAGATTCAGTAAAAATAAGGTAGATGGCTCTTTCAAATAATGGAACGATTAAATGTATTATTATCTAAAAGGTAACATATAGGTTCGAAAATTTGTCGCTAAAAATATCGTCGCTGTAGCATAGTTGGATAAAGTACCTTCCCCGGTTTGGAAAGAGATCCAGGTTCGAATACCGGAGGCGCAATAACAATATTTTTCGATAAAATTGATTTTATATGTACATCTTTCTAATTAATATATTTAATTCATATTTAAAAGATTTCTTCATCGATTAAAATCAAATCTCAAATCTGCTTCACACCAGTGATTTATAACAATACTATTCAGGGCTATCGTGACGTATGAAATCGAAAGTCGAGCAAATACCACCAGAACCAAATCTGCATTTAGAACGTCAGAAATTCGCACCATCGACTGGTCTAATACAGCTCTTCATATCTATTGTAACAAGAAGAAAAAGAATATTGAATGTACTAGCATATTCTGATTCAACTTCATCATGGAATTTCAGACGAGTCTTGAATGGAACACCAAAGTAACACGTGTAAACAAGCCAAATAAATGAAAAAGGAATATGTATTTACTTTCATTATTAAACTCACCCAGTCTCCATTCAGAATTCTCGTCCAATCTCTGTACGTTTACATTTATAACATTCCATTTCTAATATTATATAAATCATTGTTTAGTATTCAACGTTGAAAGCTTATAAGATTGTATTTTATAACTTATTAGTAGAACACATTCTTATTGTGAAGTTGTAATTATTCAGAACACAGGTCTGTGATATTTTAAATACTAATTAAATGTATTAATTAGAAAGATATACATATAAAATCAATTTTATCGAAAAATATTATTGTTGGGCTACCGGGATTCGAACCTGGATCTATTTCCAATCCGGGGAAGGTGCATTATCCAACTATGCTACAGCGACATTATTTTTGACAACAAATTTTCGAACCTATATGTTACACTTTTTAAAATTAATACATCTATCATTTCATTATTTAAAAGCCATCTACTTTGTATTTACGGAATCTCAAATACCTTTGAGTAAATCGATAGGAGACGCCAGAATTAACAATTCATTTTTAATAAATTTTTGGGCACATCGATACAATTTATTCTTATTGTGAAGTTGTAATTATTCAGAACATAGGTCTTTGATATTGTAAATACTAATTAAATGTATTAATTAGAAAGCCAAATATTCAAATAATGGAACGATAGATGTATTCATTTGAAAAAGTGTAACATATAATTTGTTGTCAAAAATAATGTCGCTGTAGCATAGTTGAATAATGCACCTTCCCCGGTTTGGAAAGAGATCCAGATTCGAATCCCGGTAGCGCAACAACAATGTTTTTCGATAAAATTGATTTTATATGTGTATCTTTCTAATTAATACATTTAATTAGTATTTTATAACTATAACTAATATAAGAAAATTACAACAATGGTGCTCTAAATAGGGTGGCTTCATACGGAAAAAATACAAGAGGTGTAACTAATCTAAATTTAATAATTCCCAAAATCACCAATAAGTATGGATCGAGAACATTAGAATTTGTTGTTCCTACACTAAAAAATAAACTACCTGGGTTTTTTCAATTTTGAAGATATCATAAAAAAATAGCTTATCGAGAATAACCTGTCTTACCTTTAAGCATGAAATGAATTGTTTAAACTCTGATTAGTTGTTATATTTTGATTATAAATGTATTAAAATGAATATAAATGTACCAGCAAACAAACGTCTGGTAAGACGTTTTGTGGGTGTAGTTTTAATTAAAAAATATAAATATATAAAATATTTTAAAAATTAAAGTGTAATGTACATATTCGTGTACAAGTGAGATTCTCTAAAATAGGCGATGAGCATAGCGAAAATACAAGTAAGTGACGTACAGCCGTCTTCAAATTCAATACAACAACTCATACAGAATACTGTTCGGATTGGCGCGTTATTGTAGCGCATCTACAATGTTTGCCGAAGGTCGTATACATGGATTCGTTCCGCTTCTGGGACATCGAGTTTCAGGCGTAAAGCTGCGGGTGGAGCCCAGCACCAACTCTCCAGTGCAAGCTACGCTCTCAATAATAGCTACAGATACAATAATGACTGAAATGTAGTATTTATATTTTATTTATATATATGTGTGAACATTATATTGATTTTCTTTTCATAACATAAATATTATTTTGTTACTTAAATATATTCTATAATATGTATTATCTTTACGGCGAATCAAAAAATACAGCGAAATAAACGCAGTATTATTATTAACTTCGTATGTAAGCCACTTGAAGGTCGGAGAACATTTTACCGTATGTTGAAATTCCTCCTTCCCATCCATTTAGTCTCATTATACATATTCCATATATATTGTTACGGTCAGCACACAGAACACAGCCTTGTCGGACCCCTTTGTACACTTTGAAGGGTTGCGATGTGAAGTTATTAACCCTTACGGTCGCGGTATCGTGTACCTAATGTATGTTATGTACCTAAAATCAATTAATAATGTATGGTTAATGGGTTAATTAAATCCTATAATACTTGTATGATGTCATTTGTAACATTAGATTTAATAAATTTCAAATAATAATAGCCCACTTTACATATACACATCTCACTGATTCATCATTTATGTAAACTAAAATAAAATTTTGAAAAAAATACAACAACGTCGCATTTATGTATTTATCTAAATGAATAAATTCACATCAATATTCTAACTAAGTTAAACGCTTGTATTTTCGTAGAAAGCATTCACTTTGTGGTTAGATATATTATATTAAATAAAACACAATCACTTTGTATGAAACCACGAATTTTATTACATGCCAAACGGTTTCGCTTAGTACAAGCTTATTTAAAACTAACAATAAATACAAAAATAGTGCACTTATATATACATATAATTACACGTAAAAGAGAGAGACAGAATACATATACAGTTAAATAGAACATGAAGGGAGACATAATATAAAATGATATACGAAAGAGAAAGACAGAATACATATTCAGTAAGACGGAACATTAAGGGATGGGAAAGTACAGTGTTGATGGATATTAAACTGATTTTAAAGAAAACATACCTAATATGGGGGCTAATGGATACATTTATTGCCCTATTACTATTTACTGTCTTTTTTATCTCAAGGGCTTCTAAATTGTCCAACCAGAGGCCAAACACGTTTTATGGAGGATATTGACCCCTGTACCAATATTAAAAGAATGGTATTTTTTAATAATATGGTTGGAAAATTTTGAGAAACCATAACTGTCTAAACATCTAAGATGTTCATTGATATGAATATTGAAAAACTGCTGAAACCGCTAAAACGAGGCGCGAACCCCCGACCACTAGATTATTATGCCAGCGTCTTAACCACTACACCACCAAGCCGTTGTCTTGTTATAAGAGAAACATTCTTAAATTAATGTAGCAATATTTGAATTTGTTCAAAAACACACGATTGCTGGATTTTCACCTACAAAGGCACTAATAGATAACTCATAAAGACGAAGCTATTTTTTTTTAATATTTAATGGAAAGTATATATTAATATACGTATATATATATATTTGATAGATATGGATGATGATATATATAGAGATTGATGGGTGAGAATGGTGAACGTTATATTAATATAAAGTGATGACTTAAGTCAGCCGAAAACAGGTCGTAAATTCTGTAATTACCCATGCTTCCATATATTTTCCATTCAATATAATAAAAAATATCTTTCTCTCTATGATATATCTATTATTTGTTTGATATATTATGCATTTCAATGTTTGTATATTCGAAATATATATTGTAGATATATATATTTCGATATTTGTACTTGATATTACATTCAATGTAATTTATTCCGAGAAAGTCTCATATTGAAATGTTACGGATATTATGCACTAAAATATCTGCCCGCCTCATCGTGTATAAAAAGATTGTTTACAAATATGGAAAAAGTGAAAAATATATGTTTAATTTTTTCTGATGTACATCACTAAATAAAGATTGGCCGACATTGGCAATGTAGCGAATTCGAAAAAATTCCATAAGGATAGAATGTTTTAATTTATATTTATCAAATGCATGATGAATGTGCTAGCGACTGTGTTACATGACTTCAGCAGTGGAATTTTGTGGAACTATGTGTTACTATGTTAGTGGGAGCGGCTGACGGACAGTGACGCAAATTAGAATCTCCAATTAGTATCTTACTTTTACCATCACGACGTTTCTCCGCGGGGGTAGGCAGAGAGCATAGAGTGCCACACTTTTCTGTGCTGACACACAATTTTCGCCTCATCCGCATTCGTATGGCTTCTAACAGGACCATCTTCCAGTATCCGGTTTACCTGATCGTGCCAAGTCATCCGTAGACATTCTCAATTTATCATCAATATTTGCGTCATATGTCTTTTTTACCATTCTATCCTCACATGTACATAAGTGATCATTTCTTAATTTTACTCACTATACTAAACAATGATCAGTTTTACATTGTTACAGATATACAATTAGTATCGAAAGTTGTAATTTGTATTTATCAAATAAATCATGAATATCCCACCAAAATAATAACACCATACACGCCTTCAGATCAGATAATTACTTTTTTTGTACAAATATCATTTTAATCTGATCAAGGCGATATCATTGTTACAGATATACAAACGAACGATTTAATTGTATATAAGATAAATAAATTTCATATTATGTGGACTTCTTAAATCTTCCATTCGTCTGTATATCTGTGAGATGTGTCCTACAACTTACCCAGGGCCGTTCTATGAGCGAATGCTCCCATTTTGGTCCTTCTCATTGCCGCCAGGTTGGTACAGCCGTGAAACATGAGCAACAGGGCAACGATACACGGCTGCAAAACAACATGCACACCGCAGTTGCAGTTTTTTCAGAACATAGTTCAGTGGTATTTGAATACAATATAAATATATCAATTGGAAATACATACGAAAATATTCCATTAATTGAAAAAATATTTTTGTTGCTATATTTGAGATTTGTCGCAATAAAAATGCGATGGCTTTTAAAAATGGAATAACAGATGTATTAATTTGAAAGAGCTGCAGCATATAAGTTTGAAAATTTGTCGTCAACTTATTCAGTTGGCGTGGTGTAATCGGTAAACGCATTTTCTTGGGTAGGGAAAGATTCGGGTTTGAATCCCGGGAGTATCAAAAATATTTTTTCGATAAAATTTATTTTTGTATATATTTTTCTAATTGATACATTTAATTTGATCTCTTTATCATTAATTCATTATAATACCGTGCATGATACAACAATACTGTATGTGAATCTACTAATTTTATAACATTGTATATGATTCATGTTTAAATATAATAATTTCAATTAATATGAAATTAACGTGGTTCGCAAAAAGCAGCCAACCGCAAAAAAACTCAAACTGAGATAAGTGCACATTTGTAAAAAGTGAGAATTATTAAACACACACAACTTAGTGTTCTTCACCTTTAAATTGATAAATAATATACAGATAGATAATAAATTATGTATAACTTTTAAGAGAAATTAAGTTGCGAACGATAAAATTTTCGATAAAAATAAAATCTATTTTTATTAAAATTGTGGACTGGTGTTTTGGTTTTGCTCTTATATTAAAATAGTTTAATATCGCGTTAGTCTAGCATTGTGGCGTGGAACCGGTAAAGGGAGTTTCAAAGTCCTACAACGGTTGAGGGAAAGGATGAGTCATTCCGGGGCCCATTTAATAATGGTTTCTGTCTACACCTACGTTCAAATAAATCACGTCACCGAAAATACTAAGAGTTTTGTCGATGAATTAAATACGTAAAAAGCGTTATTCGATCAGATAGGAACTAGTGATGGTAAACCGTTAGGCGACTATGATTGTAACTCAGATATAACTGTTGGGGAATTGGGGTGCTTCTAAAAAAATCACAGTCACAATGAAACGGTTCAAATAACGATTTACATAACGGTTTAGATAACGGGTTAAATAACTGTTTACATAACGGCCTAAATAACGGTTTAAATAACGATTAAACCATCACCATTGGGACCTACAAATTGTCTCGAAGAACATTGAAAGTAAAATTAGTTCAATTCTGACGTAGGTGAAAACCAGCTTCACCGCGCCTCGCTTCAATTGGCCGATTATTTCTCGTCATTTCTCCATGTGCTGGTGATTCGCACGGAAATGTCATTACAATGCAACACCCAGTTTCCACGCGATAAAGTAGAAATCTGCTCTATCGTAGGAAGCTAATATGTAACGATCTACATGTTATCATGTTGCATCGATATGTTCAACTGTAATTTGTTGTCTTGTGTAATTTCTTTTCCGGCATGTACATTCATTTACGACGCGACTAGTACTCTTACTACTCCCCTAAGATATCTCATTTGGGCAGCCTGGATTCTTGATGTCACTTTCTCTGCGAGAATCCATATATTAAAGCGGGCCTTTATACTGTTTTAAATGAATCATAAACATACAATCACTTCGGTCATGAAGAAGTGATATTAATGGACTGAGTGAGAAATACCGCCATAAGAGACCCTCAAAACGGATCCTCTACTTCTACGTATATAATTTTTTTTATTTGAGATGGCTTGAACACGTCTTAGATAGGAATTATTACCAAGATAGATAGATTTGGCAAATCCGAGAGAAAGCGATCAGGGAGCCGCCCCAGACAAGTTGGGATAAATAGTACGAAAGAAGTTTCGAGGATGATGACTGCGATGGTGATCAATTGTGAGTCCGAGTGTGAGTGAAAAGTCCTTATCTCGAATCGCACACTGCGGATTCTGAGGAACGGATCTTCCTTTTTTCGATAATTGCGTCAGTGGTGTCAAAATTACTTGGAATCTATGACACATCTGCTCAGATTCGCTTTCAGGGTATATTTGATTATTTTCCTCGGTCCACCCTGTCATCAAGTACTAAACGTAAGATAGAGATACCTTAATAAAGGGATAAAATTGATGAATACCCATAAATAAAATGTTTTAAAAACAATAACATCTTAAATATGAATTAAATATATTAATTATAAAGATATACATATTAAATAAATTTTATCGAAAAATATTGTTGTTGCGCCACCGGGATTCTAACTTGGATCTCATTTCAAACCGGGGAAGGTGCATTATCCAACTATGCTACAGCGACGATATTTTTAGCGACAAATTTTCGAACCTATATGTTACCTTTTTTGATATTAATACATTTTAATTAGAAAGATATATATAATCAATTTTATCGAAAAATATTGTTGTTGCGCCACCGGGATTCGAACCTGGTTTTATATGTAATTATTAATTTATAAACTAACATCTACATATAAAATGTGTAAAATGTTTGCCTCAGCAGGATATGAATTTTACAATGTATGTAAAATTAAATAAATATGTTATTATGTTCTACATAATGATTAGTTGATTTTTAAAATATATTAAAAAATATTGTCTGTAAACAAAACTATTTTTTTTTAATTTATAATTTTATATTAATAATTAGACAAAATACTTTGTTGACACCACTATTTATTGATTATTCGACATGTTCCGATACCGATGGTATCTTCTTCTGGAAACAATGTATACTGAAATTAAAAATACAAGCATAGATAATAACAAAATTATAAAGTGGTAAATAAGTAAAAACTAATATGAAAACAAATTTAAAATATGACTATTTGCAAAGAGGATTTGGTTATTTATAATATTTAGCTTGCTTTTAACACTTTTTCTGATTTCTAAAATTACAAATTTATTTAACTCTGAACCCCTATTCTTTGTATGTATAATTTCTAAACCCTTGTTAACATCAAAAGAATGGTTTGTTTCTAAAAGGTGATTGGAAAATTCTGAATAATTGTTGTTATTTATTATTTTCTGAAGAATAAACCATAGGTATCGAAACATGTCGAATAATCAATAAATAGTGGTTTAAACAAAGTATTTTATGTAATTATTTATAAAATGAGGCCACAAAGTAATTTTGCTCAAATTAAAGAAGTATAATTGTAATTTTTTTGTAATTATTATGATTTTTTAAAAACCATTATAATTACATGATATATATGGTTTTGGTTAGTTAATTTGATATTCTGAAGTAGGAAATGGTATTTTCTGAAACCGGTTGATTTATTTAATAAATTAAATGGATAAAAAACAAGGTTAAATAATCCAAAAAGGTATAATTTTACCCTACAACTATCAATGATGAATAATACAGATTATTGAATGCTATAATATTGTAGTAGGTAGGTATGTCTAGGGAAAATAAATAATTTAAAAAATGTCTAGATGAAAGTGAATGTAGTTTGTCTCAAGAATGTGAAAGAGGAAGAATTAAAAAACCGGCACTTGATAAATAACCTGTTTGATTGAATCGTTTAATTGCAATTATTATTTAATTTATTTGCAGTATGTTACGATTCTGTGAATATTTAATATATTTATATATAAATATAAATTTGAATTTTAAATTCAAACAGAGAAAATACTATTAAAGACTGAATTGATGGGACATCATTTTGAGTTTAGTGAATATTTTTTCAAATAAATGAGAATAATTATGTAAAATACTCTCTTCTTAATTTCATATCTTGGTGTTGACATCCAAAAAAATACCAAAAGACTTTCGATAATATCGACGTAGCCCACCACAACAGTCTTCACAAACTGTCTTCTATTCTCTCAAGATTCTTAAAAAATTGAAAGATTTGTCTTTGATGGAGAGTCTGGCTTTGATGTTCAGCTTCTGCTGTCAAATCTCGTCATCTACGATATGTGACACATATATCTCCAGCACAGCTTATGTTTATGATTACATATCGTACAGAAATATTCAATGCACCAGAAATTGTGCAACACTGACTTTGGTTGACTTAAAACTTTACGGCACACTGCGTCATTTGATTTCTAGATTACGCACCAAGTTTTAAACTATCAATGGACCATAACGTTCACACTCTGAAGCAGAAGGTTCAATAATGTTCCCTAATTTTCTGGTGAAACCTTGGAACATCATCAGAAGAGTGATCGTCAGTATAATATAGGGTGTTCAGCGAAAAAATTTCAAGATTAAATTGAAATCACTCGTAAACCGTCAGGGTGAGGTAAGTGGGAGGGGTATTGTACGACTTGCGTGATTTGCGGGATTGCCAGTCGCAATAAGTCACTGGTCGGGAGCGCACGTAATTCATTGGTTCGTGCGCGTCGCGCTTTTTATACTCACTTTAATATTCAATTGATGTTGGGTTCAAAAGTTCAGACAAGAAAGGACAAAGGTTAACCAAATTCCTACGGGATCATCAACATCATCAGCGACGCCAGAACACGTGGCTCAAGTTTGACGTGAAATTATGCACAATCCGCATAAATCGATAAAGAAGATTACAGACTGTTCTGGAATAATAAAATCAAAAGAAACTACGGTTTCACTCATACTAACTGCAAATCGTGAGAAACGAAATCTGAGCGAGAACGATGCTGGAATGTTTTGGAACAGCACGAACGTTTGGAAACATATTGTTTACTGATTAAGCACATTTTCATATAGATGGCTATGTTAATAAATAGAACATGACATTGATGCTCCGACAACCCAAGGGAACACCTTAAAAAACGTTCGCGTTGTTCAAAAACGACAGTGTGGTGTGCAATTTCTGCACGAGGGATAATTGTCCCTTATTTTTTTAACCAGCCAGAGACAGTCACTGCTGACGTGTATTGCCAAATTATCGACGAGTTTTTGGTACCGCAACTGCAGCTGTTTCCCAGGTTCAACAACAAAACACAATTTCAGCAAGACGGAGCCATTTCACACACAGCTAGAGTTTCAATAGAGAAGCTGAGGAGAATTTTTCCCAATAAATTAATAATCAATAATAATAATCCTAATAAATAAATTAATCAGAAAGTATGGAGACACACCTGGGCACCTCGGTCACCGGACCTTACTCCGTGCGTCTTTTTTTGTGGGGATACCTTAAGTCAAGAGTTTACAGCAACAAGGCTCGAACAATTCAGATCCTACAAGAAAATATCCGCCGTGAAGTTGCTGCCATTGAACCAAATTTAAGAGTCCGATTGCAAGAGTATCTTGAGAGAAATGGACGGCATTTAGACGATATTGTTTATGAAACGTTAAATAAGCATCGTTAAACTCTATTTTGTATAAATAAAATATGAGAATAACATTGTAGAATTATTAATTCATTTTTATTAAATTTAGCGTCTACTATCAGATTCACTCAAAGGTATTTGAGATTCTTTAAAAAATAAAGTAGATGGCTCTGTCAAATGATGGAACGATTAAATGTATTGATACTAAAAAGGTAACATATAATGTCGAAAAATTGTCGATAAAAATAGTGCCGCTGTAGCTTAGTTGGATAAAGCACCTCCCCCGGTTAGGGAAGAGATCCAGGTTCGAATCCCGGTAGCGCAACAACAATGTTTTTATTTTTCGATAAAATTGATTTTATATGTATATCTTTATAATTAATATATTTAATTCATATTTATTGTAGTTTTTTATTTAATATTAAACTCGAAAATTTTGCGCTGGACACCCTATATTTGGAGGAGTTCAGATGAATACTATAGAGAGATGACGGCAAAACAATACGAACAATACATGCTGTGTAAGCAAATTGACGTCACCTATCGTCTTGAATCCCAGCCTTTTTGTAAGATGACTCTTGTTAAATAAGCCCGGAGTGAGACGAATCGGGAATAAAAATAATAGACAGAAATGAAGGAGACTTTTAGGTAGACGAGACGATGACCTAATTACCTGACCTAATTTAATTTTTTACAAAAATCTAATTAGTCCAAATTTTCTTCGCAAAGCCTCTCAAGTAACCAGCTGTCTATAATCTGGTCAGGTTACACCAGAATCCCACAGCAGCTATATGTATGGCACAGAAAACAAACAGCCACATCGTTCGATGACACCAATAAAGCTGGAAATTGATCAAGTTATATTAGTGCAGCCTTGCCATTAATGTCGAACTTTCGCAAATTAAAATATCACATTTTTGTCATAGATGACAAGTTGCGAAAGTTAGACTTTCATTACTATAATAATAATCCTTTTTTTTAATACAGATACGTTCACGGAATACATGTCACATCAATATTCTCATTTACTCCTATTATTCCATTTTCAAACTATTCTAAGTGCATGTGCTATGAAAAAGGAACTAACTTGCTGGTCTCTGACCACTAGATCACTAGGCCAGCATCTTGACCACTAGACCAGTGGTCGTAAACTGTGACTCGCGATCCACATGTGGCTCTTTAGCTACTTGAGTGCGGCTCTTCGACGAATGACGTGTTTAAATACATTTTTTTAAATTTTAATTTATAATATTAAAAAACCTCTCAATTCTAATGTAGAAGAAATATATTTTTCTCCCTTTAATATCTACATTGACCACTTTTGAAATACAATTACCAAAAGATTATCCGACAAAATTACTTTTTGAAGAATTCAAAGTACCAACATTTTGTGATCTATTTAAAAGATATTCTATTCTTCAAATATTAAAATAAAATGAAAAACATAATTTTATTACTGAATATCGAACTAAGTTTAAATTTGTATTTTTATGCTCAAAAATCAACACATCATATACGTACATAAGACAGCTTACCAGAAAATATCAGGAAGATTAATGATTATATAGAAATAATCAATGCAAAAGTATATGCCTTTTAGATAAGTGTAGCACAAAAAGTTTTTTTTATTGTATTGTTTCATTGTACTATAACAGATTAATAAATATGTATTTTTTTAAACCTAGCGAGAATTATGGACCTCTAAATTTGAACGCCTTAATATGGAAAAATTGGAGAGAAATAAACATGATCTTAGTCTTAGTAGATACAAATCTGCTTTGAAAAATCTGTTGAATGAAGACATGATGATTTTTAACACCTGGAATAGTACTCCTGACTCATATGATCAATTAAAAAACAACTAGTATTTGCTGTTCTTTCATTATTCGGCTCTACATATTCATGCGAACAATCTTTTTCAAACATGAACCTTATCAAAAGTAAATTGAGAAATCGTCTTATTGATAAGAACCTGGAATCGTGTCTGAAATTAAAACACAACATCATATAAACCTGACTTATCCAAATTTCTAAGGAAATGTAAGGCACATTAAATATGACAATGTTTTAATTTTAATAATAAAAATATAAAAGTATGATATATAGTTTAATTCAGTATACCTAGTTACCTTGGATAAATATGTGAAAGAACTGGAATGTATGAATGTAGGAGCAAAAATGGGCGATTTGATTGTATGCTGTTTATTGTACGCCGATGATGCAGTACTAATGGTGAACAGAATGTACGATGTATGCAAGGAAAACGGTCTCATGATGAATGTTAACAAGTCGAAAGTGATGGTATTCGAGAAGGAGGAAAGCAAGACACCGTGCAAAATATTGTAGGTAATGAATGTTTGGAACAAGTAGATGAGTTTGTATATTTGGGAAGTATGTTTGATAGAAACGGAAAGGCTGAGAATGATATCGAAAAGAGGGTGACTGCAGGAAATAAAGTAAATGGCGCATTGAATGGAATTATATCGAACGGGAATTTGTCAACCGAGGCAAGACTTGCGGTGCACAATAGAATCCTGGCACCGACACTGATGTATGGAAGTGAGGCTTGAAGCTGGCAGAAAATGAACGAAAGTAAACTGAATGTAGTGGAAATGAGATCACTTAGGCGTATTTGTGGCAAATCTATTTATGACAGAGTAAAGAATGAAGAAATAAGGAAAGAATGTAAAGCTGATGTTAGTATAGTGAGTAAGATTAAGTAAGGATCACTTAGGTGATTTGGTCATATGGAACGGATGAATGAGGAAAGAATGGTAAGAAAGATATATGACGCAAGTGTTGATGGCACCAGAAATAGAGGATGTCTGCGGAAGACTTGGTACGACCAGGTAAACTAGATAATGGAGGATGGTTCTGTTAGAAGCCTCAGCAATCGGTGAGCTTATATGAGAAGATGAGCTTATATGAATGTGGATGAGGCGAGAATTGTGTGTTAGGACAGAAGAGTGTGGCGCTCTATCCTCTCTGCCTACCCCCGCGGGGAAACGGCTCGATGGTAAGTAAGTAAGAGGCTTCTTTCTAAAATAAATTTGGCTTTCAAAAGAAATCTAAATCGTTGTTTTGCTGATATTTGGCTCTTTTGACTAATGAGCTTGCCACTGAACTAGATCATCATGTTTGTCTAATGTAATACGCAAATAAATAACAATTTATTAGTGATTATCAAACACATATATGGGGGTTCTAAGTAAGTTTCATTTTTGTATTTTTCTAAAATTTAATGCAGATTTTTTCTCACGTAGCTTGTAAACATTGTGTTAATCTATTAACAATAAAACTTACCTCTTTTTGATGTAAAGCAATTTTTTTTTTTAAATCGACCAATAGCAGTCTTCCCTACTTTTAAAAATAGAAAAAAGCTTGTTTTTGAAAGGTGTTGCATTTATTTTATGTTTTTAATCCAGATTACCATATTAAGAAGTGAATTAATAAATACATTGTATTTTTATTTATTATCTTTGTTTTATTAACCACTAAATTGAGTTTAAATACATCTACCGGTTTCGAAAAATACTATTTTCTTCTTAAGAATGTCATAACTAACTAAAAAATATATTATTGTTTCTTAGCCAGAATCTATTTAAAAAAAAAACAATTATTTAAAAAAATAAATTTACAAATTTACAAATACATTGTTCTTCAAGCTCTTATTTATTTATCTTGTTTTTTTTTCCAAATAAATAAATAAGAAGGTTGCTGAGATTTTAACTAGTACCCTCATAATATATCATTATTACTTTACATTATAATCGACAGCAATATTTCAGGTATCGGTGTTTTCTTTATACTTTGCCTACGACTCCTACACATTCTAGTTTTATATATAGTCCCTACATATGCCTATAAATATATTCAAATGATGTAGTTAAAGTGATTTCTCTTTATGCCTGATTCGATCTCTCTGAACTCATAAAAACAACATCAATAAAATTCTAATGAATCAATCTTTAAATGATAATTTTAACATTAAGGAAAAAATGTAAATATATTATAACAACCTAGCCTAATAGCCGGAACCGGAGACTGTTAACACTTTTGAAAAATATTTATGATTTATTCTTTGTTAATATTATACATAATCTTTAAACAGTTTGCCGAACATACGGCTTAAAAAATCTACGAATTACAACTCTTTTTGATATTTTGCATATTTAAATATATACGAGTATACTCAAAATATATAGGTACCTATACATTTTGTATTAAATATTAATATAAAAACTGAATAATTAGAAAATATTACGACTACTTTCGATATCAACATATGATGACGAGGTGACGTCGAAAGTAGGCTTTATTTATATTTTGTAATTATTCATCATTATTTATCCAAATCATTAAAATATGTAAACCGTTTATGATAAGTATTATATTAATTTTATGAATGAATATAATACTTATCAGCAATAAGAGAGCATCTTGTTACAACAAAGATATCTCCAAAAATCATATATATCAAAACATTTTGGAAACAAAAGAAATCGCACTTCTCAGACACATGTGTCATACCACCTGGTAAACAAATAAAATAACAGAGAACCGAACCCGATTTCTCGCGTGACGAGCGAGGGTGCTAACCAATACACTGCCGATGGATATAATCGGCCATTACGCAGGTTGTAATGTTTTTAGTTATAACATATACGCCATACTGTTTGACTGCTCCGAAAATTCATTCAAGTGCTTCTTCATCTTTAGAGTCCAGTTTTCAATCCCGTATTAAAAGTAAAAAGGAAAAACTATACGGAAATTTTTTTCTCACAGTTATACCCATGACATAAAATGCGTTTCATCTTTATCAGCCTCTTTTACAGTGTTCTATCTATCCCCATCATGCGCCAGTTCATCAATGCAAGGTCAGCATTCTTTTCAGGTCAATGCCCACCGCATTTGCCGACCTCTGTGTCTACGGCTCTGCAGAATCCTCCAGGTCAATGTCGGTGACCTTTGTCTTATCCACTTGTTGACCTTTCTGTTTCTCAGTCCCAACATTTCGCGCTCCATTGCTTCCAGTATTACGGCCAGTTTTGATACAATGTACTGCATAAGAATCTGTGTATTAAGTACGTCAGTATGAATAAGTATCTACGTGTATTTATATACAATTTATGTTAATAGTTATTAAAAAGTTGGCATAGTTTAATTTTAAAGATAAGCAATTTATTGTTGAAAATGTCAAAGTTATTAGAAGAATTTACGCTATTATATTTTAACGTAGAGCGGGTCACAAAATAATTTTTTAAGTAATTAGTTCAGCCAAAATTTGGGTAAAATAGATTATCTGATCGTGTTGGGTGTGTGGAACAATTTAAAGTTATTTCTTCTATTATTATATAGGGCGAGTCAACTAAGTAATTAAAAAATTTATAGAGGTAGCATAAATCTTGTGTGTTTCTTATATTTGAAGCGGGGGATGATTTTATTGAGTCGGTCGCTGTTGGTCGAATAATGTGTGTTCCAAACTACCGATTCGAATTCAAGTTGACTGCGTACAAATGAGAAATATAAAATAATAAAAGTAAAGGGTGATTGAAATGAGTTAGATGTTCTTTCACTTGAGTACAGACGCTAAGTTTGTTACAATTAAGTTTGATAATTATACGACAAATTAGATTTTTTCTTTGAAAATGAAATTGAAATTGAATTGAAACTGGAATTTAAAAATATATTACGAAAACACACAGTAATTCTCCGCTAATGTAATGGTAATACCATCGCTGTAAAATGATGGAAAAGTTTCTTTCTTTTGTAAGTGTGTAAAAATATCTAAAAATACACATTGTTTTTCGTGAAAGTATGAATATTACAGGAGGTAAATCTTGTTCGTAAAATTTAATGGATAAAACCACGTGTTATATCTTACATACAATACATATACAGGGGCCCCCTTTTCAATTTCGCATTACGGTCCAATTTTTGTAGTTACGCCACTGATGATATGAAATGTTGAAGTATATTCTTCCAAAGTATGGGGTTAAGTTTTGGGGGTTTGGATGAGTTTCGCTTCGCTTATTGTGTGAGTCACCAGTATGGGGTGAATGATATTTGTAGGTTATGATTATCAGAACGAATTGTTTAAGGTGATTCTGAGAGTTCTAATCCTCTTCAGATCTCACGCGTGCATGTGAATGTCGCTGTGTATAAAAATGATGTGGAGTGTGCGTGTGAGTATAGGTGTTGGCGTTTGCGGCTAGAGCGTGTTAATGAAATAAAACAGGATTTAAAATCGATTGCCTTTATTGAAGGATGATACACAAATGAATTTACGCTGGTTGAAGTAAAATTACAAGTTAACGTTAGTGACTGGTGTGCTCATCCTATCATGATATCACAAAGAGATGCTTTCGAGAAGACGGCCAGGGAAGAAATAATTGCTTCAGCTATATTGACTGTAGAGGACCTGATTAAATGGCCAGGTACTGTGCGGCGCGTTCAGTCCTCTACAAATTTTTCAAAGGCTGTTAAATCCCTCAAAAATAAGTTAACGAGAGATAACATAAGGAACATGTAATATACCAGATATCCTACAGATTCTGCCATCAGTTGGCTTCAATCTCTTGCGCATGATATTTTGTTTGCTTGCTGATGAGTAACTTTGAAAAATTTGTTTTAAATCAATCTTCGTCGTCTGCAATAGTTTATTGATTATGAGTCCGAGTGTGGTAATTAAACATTCAATTTCATATATGAGACAAACGCATGCAACAATACCGCATATCGGTTTTGGGCAGAACCGAATTATGAATGCCACAACGTTATGTAGCTTATTGGGCATCGAATGGTATGTTAAACAACATGTAAAATAAATTAAAATACCACCACACACCATTTTTAAGTGGTATTTTCTGCAACAACACTGTATATCATCCAAGATGGTCGACGCTCCGTCTATCTTTGAATATTTGTAAAAATCGATATACAGAGTTGTTGTAGGGGAGATCTCATATATTAACAGTAAGCGAATTGTTGTTGGTGCTACATCTATCATGGCTAAAGCCTGACTGCGTGTCCTGCACAAGTGGCGATGTGGCTACAGAGATTATGTGGACCGCCAAAGAGGTACTGTTTATCATATAAACGATAAATTCTCCTCCACTTCTTCTGCAGCTCGCAGTTTGGAAAGCTGGTAGCGCCTTTGATCGGCGAGTTCATCGTCTTGAATATCGCCTTTCATCTGACCTTTTACCTTTCCAATCACCACCAGCTCATCAATTTATAATTTTCTCATCCCCCGTTAATAATCTATTTTGGCTGCATAGTTATTAAACATACAAGGGCGAATCATAAATTATCAACATTTTCGCCATATCTACGAGATTGTTATACTTATTTCAGCGCGTGCGTGCTTAGAGTTGGTATGACTGCGGTTACGTGTACGAAATTTAAACCCGATCGTGTCATTTGCCTTCCGGCTATTACAGTGTAAACATGGTCGCTCCGCTAGCAGTTTTCACGGAGGCGGAACAACGAGTAGTGATACGATTTGAAAGGAGCTGAAACTCATCTTAGACTTAATCACAATACGGGGACAGTGCTTTAATACGTAAAAGTATTTTTTAGTGGATTGAAAAGTTTAAAAGTAGCCGGACGAGTGTGATGCACGAAGAGGGAGCAGGACGCCCGTCAACCTCCACCATAGATGACAAAATTCAGCAAGCTCGAGAGATGGTTCTGGTGAATAGGCGCGTTACCTTCGGTGAGGTAACGTCTTTGAACATCAGTCATGGTTCTGCCTATCAAATCATCCACGACGAGGTTGGCTTCCGTAAAGTCTGTGTAAATAAATTGTAGATCGAAAAATGTCATCTCAGAATAATCAATCCACTTCCAAACTGATGCTGTGAGGATATATCCGAGGCATTGGAAACACGGAATTGAACAAGTACCGTTAAGTTGTCGTCTCCACGCCGCCGCCTAACGAGCGGTTATGGTCAAAAAAGTGAAATAAGTTCTACATGGCTTACCTACAAAAATCACGTTATGGTAATGTTGTTTAACGGGTTTAGAAAAGAAACAGATGTTTTAAACGTGTTTATGACGGCACGTTGTAATAATTTTATTGGTCTCCGCTTCATAACATTTTTTATCAAATTTCGCGGTACGAATTAGACTAGCGGTGGTTGCTTCATGTAAATTATTATATGATGTGAACGACGTCTAACTCCCGTAACTGAAAATTGTGTTATCATTATAGGTAAGGTATGTATCGCCAGTAAGAAAAAACACCAAAGTAGCAAACTAACTAACTAACTAACTTGACATCACGCCGTTTCCCCGCGAAGGAAGGCGGAGAGCGCCACACTCTTCTGTCTTGACGCAATTCCCGCCTCATCCACATTCATACATCATCTTCTCGTACGAGCTCGTCGATTATGCGACATATAAATTAGTGAGTCGAACCGTGAGTCAATCACTGATATCTTTGAGTCATACTCACTGTCAGTGATTGAATATCTGCGAATATCGTGATTCGTGAATCAATTATTTTTTTTGTTAAAAATTCCATTGATTTTCTGACGTTTAAATCGATTATCACTTGAACCAGCGTCATAAAGCGGATTTTCCGTAATTTTATTAGCGCCATCTATTGGAATCTGTTAGTGTTGGTCATGTTTATGTTAGCTAGTTGGTAATTTAATTTTGTTCTGTTTTTTTTTACATACTATAGATAAGTGTATACCATATATGTGCAATAATTATATAATTAAATAATTAATTTATTCTATAATATATTATTTACGCAAATTATGTTTTAATAATATAAATAAATACGCTCAAAATGATGTTTTTTTAAATTTATTTCGTGTATTATGATATCAGAAACTGTGATCACAGTCACAGTTTTAAATCACTGATATTATCGAACACCGATCACAATCACACCAGTGAGTCAATTTTTTCTCATCGCTAATATAAATCATTGACATAAACTGTTTTCAAACTTCATAAGATTATGCTGCACCAGTGAAACCATTTAGCCATTTCCTAATATAAGTCTTTAAAAATCGCAATGTAATCTTTTAGGATAGTTGACATTGAAAGCATTTAAAAAAAATTGAACAATAAGTCTTACTCCAAATTTGGGGTAAGAGCTTCTAGTTATATTTTTCTGTCAGATTGTAAAAATAATAAAAACTGATCTGCTTAATGAAAATATGAATTAGTTATTTTGGTCCTTAACGACGGGTGAAACGTGCTGGATTCCAAAAAAAATCAAGTAAAACTGCTTAGACGGGGGAAGTGCGACATATCATAAAAAAGATAATGTAACTGTCTACACATCACTAGTTGAGAAAGTTTAGATACAAAAATATATGGGGTGAGTGAGTCTACTCAGTGATTATACTTTCCCCACGGTGTACAATTAATGGGGTGAGTGTATCTGGTCTTATAAATCGTAATCCGTGGAAATAATCACAAAACTAATATATACATCACAAAAGATTCTCGAGATATAGGAAAGATTGAAAAGGCACACACAGCTCACAAGCTGGCATCAAACAACTGTCATAATTTGAAATGGTATTGCAAGCAAACTAATGTTACCGGCACTTCAAACTTTGATTTATAACATTTATTAATAGAACGCGATACTGGAATCCGAATCGGGAGACTTAGATGCACTTCCTCCGTAGATGTACTTACCCCAACTCTCTCTACTCTATTTCTGATGCCATCAGCACTTGCGTCATATATCTTTATAACCATTATCTTCATTTTTTCGTTCCATATGACCAAACCACCTAAACGATCCTTTTTAAATCTTATTCACTATACTGAGATCAGCTTTGTGTTCTCTCCAAATTACTTCATTTTTTACTCTGTTATTCTATCGAATCAAATGTTTAGTTATACGGCAAAAAAAAACTATTTTGGATGGTAAGAAGCTTCAAAAATAGACCAGTGTATGTATGAAAGTGAATGTTATGTCGTTCTATCCTTTCTGCCCACCCCTAGGGTGAAATAGCGTGATTAGGTTCCACGGTTTAATTTTTTTTTTCTTTTAATTCTTTATATTATTTTTGAAAATAATGCATGACATATCACAGTTAGTCAGTTTCTAAATTCTAAAAATAAAATATTTTATTTCTTGCTATCTATTAAGTACAACAATTGAGATCTGAATTTTTCGTGAGATATCTTAAAAGTAAAACAATGCTATAGTAATATATTAATGAGAAATAAAGTTTATTTGCGGATGTTCTTGAAATATTAACTGCCAGTTAATTAAATGTCGGTTTTCATATACAATTAAATGATAATATAAATAACGAAAACACTTTTTACATTTGTGATAACTTGGACTAAAATGCACGTACACTAATTTATTAAAAAAAAAAAAGATCGTTAAAATATATTGTCTTGATATTTGTATGGAGAAATCGGACCATCGTATGAAGAACCAAAATCTATCTGGTCAAATCTCTAATATTATTATTTGCAGTGTATAGAATGGAAACATCAGAGGTAGGCTAGAGAGGGCTCAGAGGGGCTCGCGCGAGTATAACTTTATGTATTGTAGATGGTTTAGATGTATTATGAAATATAATACTTTGTTGTCTTTTGAAATTTGTATTGAAAATACATTTATTTCGGATGCATAATTAAAGAGGATGCATAATTAATCTAAAAATTCTTAAAAACACCAATGTTTGGTATATATTGCTTCCAGATGTTCAACGCAATATTTTTGTGAACGATTATCCTTCACACTTCAAGCGTGCACATTATTTTCTCTTTACCGTGATTGGATTGACAGTTTATAATATTTATTACTTTGTACCATCATTTACTAAGGAGAACTTCAGTTTCAAGTCAATGTTCTGTTTTGAAACATGGAATTGTCACGAAAAGAATAGCACCTATTTCTGCGTCAATCTTGGAAGTCTTCACTCTTGCAATCTAAGGTAGGTTTAGTACATTGTTCAGTTATTGATATTAATTATTTCACGGCGTATTGCGTATCGTTACATAATATAAGTATATTAAGTAACATTCGATTGCTTTAATAATTATTGCGTTTGATTGCATAAGAGTGATAAAAAAAATCCGCCGCTTCCCCGGAACACCGCGAATAGCTCTACGATTAGGCGAGCTCTGAGATTGTTAACGTATTAGCAGTCACGCATTGGGCTGGACCCACTCCCCCGGACAAACATCCTTCTGGAGTTGCCAAAAAGATACGAGTAATTCTTGACAGTCGTTCCTCTGATATTTTCAAGTCGTGTCCAAGCCACCTTATTTGAGATCCTTTTACACTTAGAAATAGAGACAAAATAAAATATAAATATGAATTTAACGGTACTTTAATTTAAAGATGATAACATAAGGTGTACCACATTTCACAACCAGAGGCCGACTTACTTGAGCAAACAGCATTTTGTGAAACTATGTTACTATGTTATTGGGAACCACCGTCGGATAATGGCGACGATCGAAATCTTGAAACAGTACCGACAGTTTTAATTTGTATTTATCAAATAAATTATGAATTTTAATCAAAATAATATTACAAAATTTTCCGTACAAACACAAACATTATCATATATATTGAAATTAGTGCAATTATTTCAAAGTTCGAATGATACAAAAAACTTTAAATTGACTATCCCTGCCAATATGACAAGACATACCCCAGCCGTTAATGTAACATGATATTAATCGAGTAGCAGTAAACTCCAAAAAAAGCTACTGCTCGAAACAAGGTTGCCAAAACAAATTGTTTTATTAACAATTCTTCAAAATTATTTTAAACATATAATATATTTAATCAATGGGTATCTCGGTAAAAATTTTCACGAAAACTACGTCAAAAGTAATACGTTAGAAAAATATATAACATTTTTATACTTTCTCTTATATACCTTGTGTTGTATTTTCAGCTCTACTATACTGGAATCGGGAGTGATACCAGGCGCCTCTAAAACCTTTATTTAAATCAAAAAAGTTTCAGACGTGCTGGGTGTCGATATTAGTACCATGTTACATAATTCGCTAGCAATGGTGGATCGAACGCCAGCACATCACGCCACTGGCTAGACTCAGACTGTGGGTAATAATAATAATAATGTGTTTATTTCAGCGTGATCAGGTTTTTTTTAACCCGATTCGCCATAGAGATAATACATATTATGTTATACATTAAAGTTATGAAATAAATATTATGCTATGAAAAAGAAAAATTAAAAGAAAACCAAGGAAAATATTAATAAATGAAAAAAAATTAATAAAAAGTAAAAAGTTCACACATATACACACACAAAATAAAAATATTACATACATAACTACTTCAGTCACGGCCATTGTTGTATATGTAGTTGTCATTCTCTGGTCAGGGAACCAGCTTTCCATGATAGCGCCGCTTGCACTAGAGAGTTCGTGCTGAGCTCCAGCCGCATCTTTACGCCCGCAACTCGATGTCTTAGAAGCGAAACGAATCCATGTATACGGCCTTCGGTAAACATTGTAGATGCGCTGCAATAACGCGTCAATCCAAACAGTATTCTGTATGAGTTGTTGTACTGAATTCGGAGACGGTTATACGTCACTTGACTAATGTGTGTGTGGTGTAGGTATGCCTGACTTAGATGGATAGGTATGATCTCAAATAATAACCCTGATTTACATATTAATTACACTTTAATAACATTATATGTCACATCCTCTTACATTCTTATATAATACTGTGCTACCTTAGCTACTCTCCTAATAGACTGTGTTGTTGTCAAATTGTCATATGAATATATAATTATGTATTTGTCATCATTATTTTTAAATGGATTTATTTAACTGAATTTATGAATTTACAAAAAAACATTTTCTATTCACGGATGATATAGTATACGCATCTGAGACAAGTAAGACATAGTTTATTACTCTTGCAATTCTCAAGGTATTCTGCTAGTTAAAATTTAATGAAATTATTTTAGAAATTGTGAGTTCTAAATCATTTTGCAAATATTGGGTATATATGCGAAAAATAATTTACGACCAATTTAGAAAATAATAAAAATGAAATTATATTAATAAAATAACAATACCTCAAATCGTACAACATAAAAGATAAAAATAAAATACAATTGGTTATAATATAATATCAAAATTAAAACTTATACAAAAAATTACTAATGTGTAATTTATGTGTCAAATAATGAAAAAAAATGGGTTCAATTCCAAAAAATTTACGCGCTGATTTTCAGGATATTTGAAATAGGTCCAAGTATAATATATATAATACATGAAAACACCTACGTTAAATTATTTTTTTGATACAATTATAATAATTTTGCTCGTTTTGTGTTCTTGCTAACCCTGCGCGGATAAAGCCGTGAAAGTGAGAGTATTATAACGAGAGCACTCACTTTGAGGTGTTTGCGGAGAGAATGTTTGGGATCCGGTAACGGTTCTGCGGTGTGGGGAGGGAATGGTTGAGAAGCACTGGTTTAATGGAGTGACGGGAATTGGATTGATTACGTCACACAGCTCGGGTAATAACACCATTGGTTTTCAACCTTTTATTTATTAATCAAATACAAACATTTCATAATTATCGTATATTGCAACTGTTTTTGACATGGACTTGATATTTTTTTCTTGAAATGCTCGTGTATAGGTGCGAAACAGCTAATGAGCGAGGACGTGCAGTGCGTACAAACAAAAAAGCTGTGCATTTATAATAATTTTGGGAAACAAATATAAATTAAATAATTGGATTAACATAAATAAAAACATTATTTTACAATTAGCGCCATCTGTTTACCAGAAGAGATTTTAATTTATTAGTTCTAAAAACTACCACGATAACTCACCGCTGTACCCATGGCGTTCTTTGGTATTCGCCGCATCGAGCTATTCACATTACTCTTTTCGGTAGATCCATTTTGAATGGAATTTTTTAACAGAATAACATTAGAAAGGCTTACAACTGCGTATAAATCATTGAAACGTCTACTTCATGTTTTACTAATTCGCGGATTTTACTTTCTTACTGTTTTTAACGTGTTGATTTCATGATTGTTCTTTAAATTTGGTGCATGGGTTGGTTTTTGATTTGGTAAAAACAAAAAGCAATTGGTAGAACTATTTTCTGCGTTAACCTTTAATAGAAATAATTATTTCCTTTAGTTATTACGTGAAGGATTTTCAAACAAAAAATCAATCATGTTCAGTCATATAAAGTATTCTTAAAAGCGTCCATACATTTTTTATATGGGTTAGAAGGTATTATTTTAGGTTAAAACTTAAACTTTAAATACACTATAAATAGTACTCTAAAATTATTAATAAACACGTAGTAGGGTCGTATAAACGGCGGATTTATTTTGTCTAAAGACGTTGGTTAAATGAAAGTGCATATATTATTCATAATAACATAATCTAAATCTATACCTTCTGCACGCCACTGCTAATGAGGTATGGAAAAATGTATGTTGGGCATAACACATAGAGACAGGAAAAGAATCATTTGGATAATAGGACAGACAAGAACAGTAAAAGTCTTTTTGTTTATCAGTTTGTTTGAGTATACCATCTTTTAGTTTCTTATGTACTAGTTATTTAATTCCGAAAAAACTTCACTGGTGTTATTTTTATATATTATATATTGTTACATTGTTTATTTCTCAAAAATAAAAAATATATAAAAATAAAAATAAATCATATTATTATTAAATAACATCATTTTATATTACTCATTTGTATGCATGCAGTCAACTTGAAATCGGATCGGTAGTTTGTAACACCTATTATTCCACCTACAGCGACCGACTTGAAAATGTTTTAAATTCACATGCCCGCTTAGATTTTAATCTAATTCACAAATTGAGTGTTTCCATTAAATCCCCCCCCCCCCCTTTTAAATAGAAGAAATGCACAAAATTATTATGCTGCATATATAAAATTTTATTTAACTTAGTTGACTCGCTATATTTATTAGAACAAATAACTTTAAACTCTCTCACACACCCAACATATTCAAATAATCTATTTTACCTTATTTTTTTGCAGAACTAATTACGTAAAAAAATGTTTTATGACCTGCTTCACGTAATAATGTAAATTATTCTAATAACTGGGAAATTTTCAACGATAAATTGCTTTTTTAAATTAAACTGCGCCAAATTTTTAATAATTATTAACATTAATTGTATATACATGCGTGTATGCGTATTAAAAAAATATATTTTGCATCCCATTTCCCACCCCTCCTCACCCTTTTCCTTTTATATGTTTAGTGTAAAAAAATTAATTTGTTTATCAATTTATTATATATATGTACTATTTCTTAGTTTGTATTATACTCTTTCTTGTTTAATTCCGAAGAAAATACACCAGTATTATTTTTCTATATTATGTTTTATATCAGTACAAAATAAACAATAAAATAAAATCAAAATAAAACATATATTTAATGTGCTTACAAAAAGCTTTGTAGCTGCGTTTCATAAACGCCGAAAAATTCAAGAAGGTTCTAGGAATCACCTTAGCTTAAAGATAGTTTAAATATGTCGATGATATTTTATTACAGGACTAACAGGAAATATGTTTAACATTTTTTTTTATCCCTGGATAGGAAGAGATTCAGGTTCAAATCCCGATAACAAGAACAATATG
Source organism: Eubasilissa splendida (assembly GCA_031772225.1). Taxonomy (NCBI): domain Eukaryota; kingdom Metazoa; phylum Arthropoda; class Insecta; order Trichoptera; family Phryganeidae; genus Eubasilissa; species Eubasilissa splendida. Next base: position 18,146,074 of record CM062862.1, on the reverse strand, counting down.
TTTTTGATATATTGATTTTATATGTATATCTTTCTAATTAATACATTTAATTTGTATTAAAAATATCACAGACCTATGTTATGTAAAATTGCATCTTCACAATAAGAATGTGTTCTCCTTAAAAATATATAAGTTGTATTAGTGTTTCCAAAATTTAATAAAAATGAATGACCAATTAATCTTGGCGTCTCCTATCGGATTACTCAAAGGTGTTTGAGATTCCGTAAATATAAAGAAGATGGCTTTCAAATACAGATGTATCAAATTGAAAGTGTAACATATAAATTCAAATATTTGTTGTCAACTCACTGTGTTGGTGTATTAATTAATTATTTCTTAATAATATATTATTTTTTTACATAAGATAAATCAATAACACCACTTATTTTAAATTGTTTAAGAAACTCATTTTTTTAAATATGATTTCTCGTGTCACTTTTAATCTTCCTTAGACAAATTTTCGATTTTTATAAAAAAAACGTTTAGTACCCCTGCCAAGAGACACACGGTCACTAACATTGCACAACAAAATACGGCTGTTAATGTTAATGGTGGTTGTATACTTGGCAATCACTTTTTACTTAATGTCAAGTTTGACAGATGACGCTAATGCATGTTTTCGCGATACGGATAATCAAAAATATCATTATCAAAACCATAATAATAATGTATTTCTTTAAGGTTTAAGTTCCTAAATTTTCAACCATTGGAGTTTACTTTCACGTGTATATTTTAGAACAGTGGCGTGACTATCTCTTGTGCAGCTGCCCGGCGATACGAAATCGTTGAATAATTTCAACATGGCAACAATTGCAGCATATTTTTTAAATATTCATAACATATTCATTATTTTATTTTTAATTGTAAAATAATTTCGCGGTATCATTGAGTATTATCGAAGTAAAACTTTGAACGTTCAACCAGATAAAGCTGTTTTAGGATCTCCCATAACATTAATTATTTGCACAAGCTGATGATGATTGAGGTCCTTTATCGAAGAATGACATTGAATTTAATAACTATGTATCATATGAATCATATATAAAGTACTGTAAATATTATTAATTTATAAATTTCTTACTTATATTTTGTATTTCCTATTTAAATCTTATGTATTTTTATTTTTTTACGTAAATATTATTTTATAACTTTATTGTTTTGCATAAACAATCAGACTACGCTTAATAATAATAATAATAATAATAACAATAATAATAATGAATTTTTACCTTACGTGAACTTTTAGAGATACGCCTTTAAATATGAGGGTATAAATAAATAAACATAATTTTCTAGTTATTATTTTCAATTGTCAGTTAATCAAATCGAGAAAATAGTGTGTGTTTATAAGGGGAGGGGGGTAGGGGCCCGGTATACGTATTTGCTCGAAGACCCAGTAATTTGTAGCTACGCCACTGTTTTAGAGTATACTTTATTATGTATACATCTGAAATTTTTTTTCGGCTTCTATCCATTTCAATTGACATGGTGGTAACAATCTGAATCCCACAGACTACCAAATATATAGGCATGAACTAACGCTAATTCCTCGTTTCAATATTTGCATTTTGGTATCACCCACGTGATCACTCTGGTACCGCTTACGAAATCAAATAGCTCCGCGACTATTTTTAAATATATGACTTGATTGGAACGAAAATTTAAACGCTGGCAATATAATATGTATTAATGTAATTTTCGAAGAGTAAATACTTTTACTGTTGCATAAATGTGTTATAAACTATCGGATTTTGTTTCCACAAATAATGTGTGTAGAATGCCCCCCATTCCATAACTAATATGTTGTTTACTTCATGTTTGTATGTTATTTACTTATTTTACACACTCTTACTTCATATTTGTACATTATTGACTAACTTACTCTTACTTTACATAGTTTTTTAATTTTTTATATATGGAACATTGTATTTACTTTAAGTTTTACATTATATTTATATCCTATTAATTGCATCCTGTTTTACTCTTTATACATATATTTCATATTCTATCCTATTGCATCTTGTTTTATTGTATATATATATATTTCTACATTGAACATTTACTTACTTTAAGTTTCACAATATATTTATATGCTATCTAATTGCACCTTTATTTACACTTTATATATATTTATTTATACATTGAACACTACACTTTCTTTATTACTATACCGAAAGGGCACTGTTTGATATAATACAACTAAAATACTAGTGTATCAGGCAGGGTATCGAAATATGTCTCACTTTGCTGCAATGTTATCTGATTATAACAATATAATAACACACTGTACTATGAATCAAAAAAATATAAAATATTATTATTATTATTAATATAACTAACCCTCTCCTATATGTACGCTTTATTTCATGTCTATTCATTTACTGGTCTGTGTTCCACCCTTTATTTTTGATTGCTTAATAAATTCGGTTTATAAAAATTATCGTGAACATTTTCGATCTCAGCGTTTTGTATTAAATTATCAATATCATATAGATGTGTTAAAAAATATATCCTTGTAATGGCGTACCCGCGCATTCTCGCAATTCCTATCCAAAGATTTTCCGGAAGATTGAATTTCAAAGCTAGTATTTGCTTTCATTTGGTTCGTAAAAATAAAGTGCCATCCTGACGTATCAGATATTACATTCAGCTTCTAAAGTGGTTTGTGTCCGCGATATTGGATTTTGGTTATTTACGGTGTTGACGGAATGATAACTCAAATCGTGTAATGTCAGATATTTTCTTTTGCATTTAATATTATGCAAGAGACAAGTAAGAAAATTATTGATCGATGAGGATAACAAAATGGAATAGAATTGAATAATGGCAACCGATAGCAGTATTTAAATACGAATGCTAGCTATACGTTGGCGGCTTAGAGTTAGCTATTAGCAAACGTGATCAATCGCAATGCGTATTTTCCATGTTGAATTGAAATAAATATTGTATAATAATAAATTAATAGTATCACGTTTCATCTTTCAATTCAAATCATATGAAGTTAATACACGAATTTCAACATACTTTATTCGTCAAGCTGTAGACGTCTGTCGCCTCCACAATCGCTGATGATCCATTTCTCTCAAGATACTCTTGCAATCGGACTCTCAAATTTGCGAACACGCGAGAGCAAAGCGTTGGTTCAATGGCAGCAACTTCAGATATTTTCTTGTAGGGCCTGAATTGTCCGAGGATTGTTGCTGTAAACTCTCGATTTAAGGTATCCCCGCACAAAAAAGTCGCACGGTGTAAGGTCCGGTGACTGAGGTGCCCAGGGTATGTCTCCGTACTTGCTGATTAATTTATTGTGAAAAATTCCCCTCAGCTTCTCCATTGAAACTCTAGCTGTGTGTGGATTCTTTTACGACATAACGTGGACTGTTGATTTTTTTATTCCAGCACAGGCTGCAATCTTCCTTATTGATTCACGCGGATTGCGTAAAATTTCACGTCGAACTTGAGGCATATGTTCTGGTGTCGCTGCTGATATTAACGGTCTCGGAGGAGTTCGGTTAACCATTGTCCCTTCTTGTCTGATCTTTTGAACCCAACACCAGATAAGTTGCGTGTTTGGCCCATCACTTACTCGTCGAATATTAAAGTGAGTACTAAAAGCGCAACGTGCAGGAACCAATAAATTTCCGCACTTTAAATATTGCACAATCGCGAGTGCGTGGTGCGCTCCCGACCAGTGACTCATTGCGACTGGCAAATCCGCAAATCACGCGCGTCGAACAATACCATTCCCACTTACCTCACCCTGATTTTTTACGAGCAATTGCAATTTAATCTTGAAATATTTCCTCTGGACACATTCTACTATACAAATACACTTTTTTTAAATGAACAGATGTTAAGGTAACTTACAAATTTATTATTTTTTATGTGAGATGCAATATGTATCATCTTTGTTAGATTCAGCCTCATTCTGAATATATATATATATATATATATAGAAATTTAAAAAAATGTAAATATATGTAATATTTTAAATATGACTTAAATATATTAATTAAAAAGATATACATATAAAATCAATTTTATCGAAAAATATTGTTGTTGCGCCACCGGGATTCGAACCTGGATCTTTAACATATAGGTTCGAAAATTGTCGCTAAAAATATTGACGCTGTAGCATAGTTGGATAATGCACCTTCCCCGATTAGGAAAGAGATCCAGGTTCGAATCCCGGTGGCGCAACAACAATATTTTTCGATAAAATTGATTTTATATGTATATCTTTCTAATTAATATATTTAATTCATATTTAAAATATCACAGACCTATGTTCTGAATAATTACAACTTCACAATAAAAATGTGTTCTAGTATGCAATATTAATAACATGCGTGTTTTTGTCATAGAATTATTTATTTAATTTGTTGTGTAACATTATGGAGATAGAACCAAATTTCGCAATGAATGCAAAAATGACGTAACTAAAAATCAATAAATTAAATCAAATCGCAGTAAAATGTAGTATTTCTGGTTGATTGATAATTACTTATTACTAATTCACCACCATTCATTCGTTTACGATATTCAACGCTTCATGGAATGCCAATTTACAGATGAAATTTCTGCTTTGTTAATAAAATATTCATGGGCGTATCTGGCACTGGAATGACCGATATTCAATACTGAAATTAATTATTAATACTCGTATACCAATGTAACCAATTAAATAGTTTTGGAATTCAACAATGAAAATTTATCTATGTAATATGTAGACTTGAATACATGAATTTCATTTTCTGTACATTAATATGATAATGTATTATATATTAAGTAGAGATTTATTATCTATTCTTCACTTGATGTAGAAGAATTGGCGCTGCCAGTTGTGCCTACCGTTCTCTTTCTTGTGCTATAACCTAACCTAACCTCATAATCTCAAAAACACACCTGGTATCGACTCCTAACAGACAACAATATAACGTGCCACAGCCGTGTCACTTCTCTCGCGGCAGCCTTCCAGACGAGTTCATTAATCAACGCTTCTCGTTGTAGAACTTTTAGTGCCTATAGACGATGAATATTATGTTCCAGGCCGATTTTGTTTGGCAGATATTTGTAAATTTTTCTTTGGTAAACGTAGAGAATAGTTGATTTCAATTTATAAAGAAGTATCTAATTCCCCAACAACGTATTAAAGTCATTAAAATATTTTATTTAAATAATAATGACAATGCTGTAACCATTAATAGACGTCGCTACTGTCGGATCTTAAAATACTTATTGGTAACCAAATTGAGCCTGCAACATATATGGTTTCAACAGGACAGAGCCACCATATACATAACCCGAGCTACGCTTAAAATTTTGTGAGATATTTTTCCTGATTGCATAATGACAAAAAGTATTGATATCAATCTCGATCACGTGATTTAACTGCTCTTGACTATTTTTTATAGAGGTTCTTGAAAGGAAAGGTCTACGCCAATAAGCCAACAACAATTCCAACGCTACAGGACAATATTCCAAATGAAAATGCCGAAGTGTGCTAGAATGTTATGAAAAATATGGTTAAAAGAGCACGCATTTATGCCGCAGCTAGATATTATAATTTATATTTAATTATTAAAAACCAGATAATCGATAAATAAAAAAAATAAAAAATAATAATGTTTAATTTCTTAGTTATTTAAAAACAACATAGGCCTGGAATATAATATTCGCTTTAATCGGCATTATTGAAGATCATTATCTCCGAGTGGCACCACATTATCCAGTGGCGTCTTTTATCTAGTCGGCCCATCGAGTCAGAGATCGACCCCTTGCTCTCCGTCTTTGTATGTTACCCATGATCACCAATTTCTTCATAATATCTCAATTTCTTCAAGCAACTCTCCTAAAGTATGAAAGGATTATAATCCTATGTATTATAAGGATTATTAGCCTTTCTTAGCGGAGTTCTTGGAGAATGTAGACATTCGCTCGTTTCACAGTCCACGGTACGCGTAGCATGACTCGATACATGATGTTTGGACTGCTCTCGGTAACATTCATCCTCAGTAATCAGCAGGGGCGTGCACTGCATACAAGCAAAAAAACTGTACATTACTAAAAATTCTGAGAAAAAAATATAAATGAAATAATTCAAATGTTATAATTACGCTAGCGCCCATCGTGTATCAGTAGAATCATTAGTTGCGCAGTTCTGGATGCTACCGCGTGACGCCACCGGAGCGCTGTAGTCCTCTACTGGGTTATTATTAATTTTTTGCTACTACAATTGCTAACCACAATTTTAATCTATCGTTCTATTCAAGCCATACAATCGCTTCCTACTGAATTGAAAATTATACTCGGCAGAGTCAGAAATGGATCAGCTAATCCATGTTGTACAATGTCTTTACTTATGCTGTATATTAACATAATGATATTTAAAAGGTTTTGAACTTGGCTTAGAGCTGGTCGAAGCACCTACTTTCTCATTTAGTAATTCGAAAATTTTAATACCTTACTAAACGTGTTGTTTTCATAATTATTCTTTTGCGTTCAAGGATAGTATATTTTTATTATGATGGATTCATTTTGCCTAAAGACGTCGGTTATATGAAAGTTCATAAACCTACCTACTATACAATATAGCATATAGTATATAGCGACAAATGTGCAGGACCATAAAGGAGCTTTTGGTTATAAACGGCAACTTTCAGCAATCTTTCCCTGCACCCATAAGGTGCAAGATCTCCTACTTCTCCGGATGTCTCATTGTGTGTGTGTGTGTGTGTGTATGTGAGTATTGCCGCCCTTTTTTCGGAAAGCCAAGAAGACGTTAAACGACAGGCGGTTCAATTACACTAGTCCAAAAGATGTAAAGATCCTAAAAGAACAACAACATCGGACCAGAAAGACAGCAAAAATAAAAACTTAGCGCAGTTCACTTATCATATGTGTGCTTATTGTTAATCGGAAACCTGGGAACCAGCTATCGAATGCATTTACATCAACAGATTTTATTAAGTTAAGATAATTTTATTGAACCAGCCTCCGTTTAGTCTCGCCTCAGGAGCGAACACGTGGGTCGGTCGGGCTGTGCGTGTTCTCTTCCACCTTTCCCTGAACATAACAGGTAAATAAATAATAATACCGCTTTACATTCAGAGTTGCATAACATTACTTATCTTTTGCCTCTTTGACGTTCATCTTGCCTCTCTCTCGCGCCGATGACGAGGGCTCCCACCGGGTGCGAGCGAGATGGCACAAATCGCGGTCGTCGAACCTGCGCGGCTACAACATTCACTTTAATTTATATTGTCATCATTTTATTTTATTTGTGTCCGTTCATTTTTTGGACCATTCTCTGAACGTAATTATTTCCGCGGGGAACGTCAACTATTTCACATTCACAGTTTGTTTATAAACTGTTTTACTTTTTGATGAAGTCGATGTACGTGACAATGCATAATAAATATTTGTAAATTTACAATTTAAATAGTAACATGGATATCTTAATACGTTTGGAAATCTTATTTAGACGATGGTTTTGTTTTTTTACCACCATGATAGCAGCATTTAGTACATCCTATATAAATATATTATTAAGGAGAACACATTTTTGCTATGACGTTGCATTTTCAGAACATAGTTCTGCGGTATTTTTATACAAATTATATTAATCAATTTGAAAGACATGCAGAAAAAATCTATTTATCTAAAAAATATTTAATTGCTACCTTGATTTGAACCAGGACCTCTTCCTATCAGGAGATGATATATCAATTTAAAATATTACAAAATATAAGTTTAAAATTTGTCAAAAAGGTATTTGGTTGCTATAGCGAAATCAGAGAACGCGCTTCCCCGGATAGAAGGTGCAAATTCGAATCCCGCAACTAAATATATTTTCGTTTATTAGATTTTTTTTGTATTTCTTTCTATTTTATTAATTTAATTTCTTTTTATATTTATATATATATTTGTTAGGATTATAAAAACAAGGTTTCTACGAGCACAAGTGTATGGAACTGGCGTCTCTTCTAGGTTAGATTGCGTTTTTTGTAGGTAGTTTCTTTGGGGAATCCCAGGCCGACGTTTCGGCACGATAACACGCCAAAGCATTGTCTCAAGTTTGCACAACCGTACTTTTTCGCAGGAGATATAAATTTCCCTCAGTTTACCGTGCCGAAACGTCAGCCTATATTTCCCCAAAGAAACCAAAGTATATTTCAGAGAGAAAGTTTGTTTGTTTTTGGGACCATTGTCGTTCTAATGTTTCGGGTAAATCTCATCCTGAACCACGTAATTTCAGGCCGGCAGTTCAGCGCTAAGTGAAACCACTAATCACGCAAATCCCTAATCTTTACTTTGAATGATTAGAGTCGAACAACCTTATGCTTATGGTAAATCTGTGAGGTAAAATATTATTGTTACTATTTGTTTGTGCGATAAGTATAGGCTTCTGAGAAATATCTGATGATAATAATTGATGATTGATGATATATATATATATTATATAAATATCTTCTGACCTTTTTTTTTTAAACCTTCTATTTGTCCATCGGTCCATGTCGCATAGAACCAAACAACAGGTGTTCATTTAGCAGTGTTGTATTTTAAAAAGGGCAAAATACTTTTGATTTAATTATGAAACAAATCTATCCAAAAACGGCAACGTATTATATTTCAATTAATAATTTAAAACAATAGCGAACTCCGAATCAGATACACCAATTTTTTATGGTGAACATTGTTAATCAACTTTATATTAAATAATTATGTTCCTACATATATTTTAACTAATCTCGAAGGAAAAAGGTTTATGAAGTACAATCTAACTTAACCAATATCTAACGCGAACAAATATCCAATTAACCTAACCTAACCTGTAAATTCCAAAAGTGATTGTGAAGGTGAAAGGCCAAAGATAAAGAAGGCGATTTCCAACTCGATGGACTAACCAGATCAAATACGCTTACGACTATCCTATTGCAACAGCTCTCCAAACTGCGGGCTGCAGGTGTAGGCACTCGTCAAAGGAATCTCAGAAATAAATGAACCAAATGGAGAAGTTATACGGACGAATAATTTTGTAATAAATGAGGGATGATGAAGATGGTGTTTAATAAAAGAAAATTTTAATCTTTTTTGCTTCCAGTACATATATATGCCATTTTTCAATTCTGATTGGATCCAATATACGAGGACAAATCAAAAATTATTTCAATTTTTCGTTCTACAATTTATTTATACAAACTTTACGGAAGCCATGCTCGTTGTCGATGAAAGGATGGGCCGAACCATGACTGATGTTCAAAGAAGACGCTATCTCACCAATGGTAACTCGCCATTTCGCTAGAACTATCTCTCAAGCTCGCTGAATCTTGTCGTCCGCGGTGGAGGTTGACGGGCGTCCTGCTCCCTCTTCGTGCGTCACACTCGTCCGGCCACTTTTAAACTTCTCGATCCACTAAACAACACACTTTCGTAATAAAGCACTGTCCCCGTTTTATGATGAAAAGTCTACGATGGATTTCAATACCTTTCACATCGTTCGTTGTTCCACCTTGGTGCAAACTGCTAGCGGAGCGGACATGCTTATACTGTAATATCAAATCATGATATCAAATTTTGCACACGTGATCGCAGTCGTACCAACTCTAATCACACAGGCAGTATAACAACCTTGAAGATGTTTTATGGAGAAAGTGTAGATAATACAATATGCAATGAAACTTAAAACAAATAAAATAGTGCGTAACTTCGTTGGCCTGTACCGCGTATGGCGTGACTCATACATCATTGTATTTCATCCAAGTCCCTTCATGGGAGAGTGTACTTGATAGTAATCCTTTTAATGGCTATCTTGTACCCACTGGTTTTTGTTCTTCCGTACATAACACATGATTATCTCTTTATTTTTAATGTTGATATATACCTGTATCTAAAAATAAATAAAGATAGCACTTAAAAGGGCGCAGGAAGGTCTAAATTAAAATCTCTGTTCGTTTTTCTTATGAAACTAAAATATAAATTTCTTACATTAATTAGCTTTTGTTTTTCTTTTGTGTCTATTAATTGTAGATTTCGCATTTGTGTAGAACCGATAAAATGAGTTGCAAACTTCTACAACGGCCCCCCCTTCTAGCGCCCCTTTATAATATACAATGAATAATTAACCTCTTAATAATTTTAAATTCAATTACCATATCATTTTAATAAGCACCTCTATATATTACCAAATCATTACCATGATTAACTTCAGCATCTTTAGGTCTAGTAGAAGACAAATAACAATCTTTAACTCAACGATTGACATGAAATTTATAACATAAAATTATGTGTGAACAAGAGATGTCGCCGCTGGTTAAGTTTGTTAATAAATAATTTAAGCAAGATAAGAATTTAAAAAGTCCCCGAATAAATTAAATAATTTCACCAAATGTATGTAGGTGTACGAGTGAGTTTAAGGCTTTAGCGCGTTACAGTGTAATCGTCTTATCGTAACTAACTTCCGATCCATTTTAAGGTTATATAAATATAATATATGATTACGTGTTTATAATTGAAATACGTGCAAACGTATGTAGTGCACATGAATGTAATTATATGTTTATTGAACAGTTGCCATAAAACCAGTTTGACGGCCATAATATTAGTAATAATTCTGTACTGTAATTACATCCGATAACATCAATCGATAACAAATCGACAACAAATGGTTTCGAGAGAAAAATATAACTTTTCCTTTACACCAAGATCCCCGCTTGTAGTACTTTTGTTTGCCATAAATCCTACAATTTTCTTTAATACATAGTTAGCGCTAAATGTGAGATACTGAGAGTAAACTTTTTTATATAATGAAATAATTCTTATTTATGTGTTATGATCTTGCATATTTCCCTTTACCTTATATGTGCTTACATCATATTTTTTAAAATATTTTCACGATTGTGTTACATGTTCGATTTTATTGTGTTTTGTCTTCAATGAGTTTTTGTTTTGTGAAATGTATTTGTTTACCAATTTGCCCTAAAACAGGCTTGCCTAGTTGGGTAATACATTTTAAAATGTGTGTAAAATATATGGAACAAACTGTTTTTTGCAGCTGTACAAATGTTGTATATGTCTAAATAAATGTGTTGAACGTAAGTGTTCAATTTTTTTCAGAATTTGAAAGAATGTCGAAAACGGAAACCATTTCCTTTAATACAAGATAACCGCTTATAACACTTTTCTTTGTGATCTTTGTGAAGTCAGAAATCTGTACACAAGTGTACTGTACACACCTCAATCAGATTCGACTCGTAATACATCTCTACAAGTCCTGGTCGAGGGTCTCTCCAGCTAGATGCATCGCATCTGCCCGCCGCTGAAGCACTCTTCTAGGTCTTCTTCGGCCCAAAGTTGTGCCAGGAAAATAACCTTTTCTAGGTCACTTTGACGTATGAAAGAATTGAAAAAATATTTTATTTACGGCTGTAGATAGTAGTGATGCGCTCAAAATCACGAACCGTGAGTCGATCACTGATATCTTTGAGTCACACTCACTATCAGTGATTGAATATCTGGGAATAACGTGATTCGTGAATCAATTTTTTTGTTAAAAATTCTATTGATTTTTTGACATTTAAATCGATTATCACTTGAATCAGCGTCATCAACCGGATTTTCCGTAATTTGATTAGAGCCATCTATTGGAATCTGTTTTTGTTGGTCATGTTTATGCTCACTTGTTGGTAACGTAGTTTTTTTTTACATTTTGTAGATATGTGTGTATAATTTTCTACGAATTATTTATGCTAGAATATATTCTTTACACAAATAAGTTTTAATAATATAAATAAATACTAATTATGTTTTTATTAATTTGTTTCGTGTATTATGATATCAGAAACTGTGATCACTCCAATGAGTCAAGAGCATTTTTTCTCATCACTAATAGATAGGATAGATGTGGTTGAATTTGTTGCTGGGTTGAGGCTCGTGAAAAATATTCAATAGTGTTATTAAATTCAGTGATTCCAGAGATTCCACGGAAGGTCTCCAAGTATTGCAGACCTGAGCGGTCAATGAAACGAAATGGATGTTGACGGGCTATATAGACAAAATAAGACTTGAAGAAGTAGAGAAAATAGTATATCTATGATGCAGATTATATGATGACTAGGAATTCCTTCTATAGAAATTAAATGTCATTTTGATAAAGCCCAAGCTGAATTATTCACAGCTTGCATGAAGAAAATATCGTGTAACTATGACCTAAATTTAAATTTTCGAATGATAATGCTACGATGCTACATGTTCATTCTCTTGGACACGAAACGACGCTAATGCAAAACGAAAAAGAAATTCGCAAATCAGTGAAAACTCGAAATTTTTAATATTTTGTCAATATTGTTTTTAGTCCGCTATCTAGAGTTTGTAGCGACACGGCAATTTTTTTTTTATCGAACAGAAATTAAAGTTTTACTTAAAATGTGCGCGTTTTATGTTTAATTTTCTTCGTTTTCTAGTCACTGGATTTTCATCGACAGCAATTATCTATTTACATTTAAACATAAATAAAATGCTACACATTATTATTCTGATACAGATATTAATTTATTTACTTCATTTCGTCTGACAGTGAAGTCATAAACAACGAATACATTCCCCAAAATTAAAATAATTTAATATGATTAGAGTACAATATTGTTAAAATAAGTACTATCGCATTTCTGAAAATTAATGTTTCGATTCATACATATATTATATAGGTGGCAGTGGCGTAGTGGCAGCGCGGATAACACAATAATAATAAATGACAAAAATACAATTAAAGAAATCGTAAAATAATTGTATATATAATATATATATACATATTATTTTATAACATTTTCAATGTTATGCGATATTTTCTTTAAAAAGAGAAAATATGTGTTTATTTATTTATTCAGACACATACGTTATAAGCATTGTAAATCTAAAAAAAATACAGTTTGTTACATATGCTTTACACAGATTTTAACATGCATTGCCCAACTAGGCAAACCTGTTTTAGGGCAAATTGGCAAAGAAATTAAATTTCACGATACCAAATAACTCATTGAAGGCAAAATACAATGAAATAGAAAATGAAACATGCATGACAAATAACGCGAAAATATATAAAAAGAGAGAGAAAAATACCAATGTGCAACACAGTACATATAAAAATATTAGCATATATAAGGTAATGGTAAATGTACAAGATAAAACATACAAAATGCATTAATAAGAATTATTTAATTATACAAAACAGTTTACTCTCAGTATCTGCTCTACCTAATTTCAACAACCAATTTAGAACATCCCTTATGAAAGCCATAATATAATTTAAAGTTCTAATATTATTTCCAATTTGATTGTATATTCTGGGAGCTTGAAAGATGAATAAACTTTGACCAAATTAGTTTTCATTCTTGGAACTATTTTAAGATTATTTGCTCTTGTGGGATAATATCTTTCAGTCCTCACAGATGGAGCGTTTATTTTGATATGAAAGCTAGTTAGTATATTCAACACATATAATAGTCGTATATCCAAAACCTGAGATTGCCTAAACAGTGGCTTTGAAGGATAGGAAAGGTCACGGCGGTGTTACTAATAACCATTTTGTTTTTAATTGAAATTTAAAACCAGAAAGCAATAAGTATGTTAATATTATTTATTCTGATCGTTAAATAAGGTAATAGCCATTAAATATAATATATTATTAACTGTTTATCGTCTAATTTCTAATCTCATACGAGTAAAGTAATGCTGTGCGTATATTCTGCAACCCCGAATATAAAACTTTTACTCGTAGCAAATAGCACCATGAAATGATTTGGTAGAGCAATACATAATTGGGTGTCAGATAATAGAGAAGGTTCTCGAATTCTACATTCTAAATACTATTATTTTTTCAACTACTTAAAGATCTTTAACAATGTTGCGAAATGGACCAAATATTGAGGAAATATTTATGTGAATGTCCATGATTCCATTCCATATAAAAGTACAGGGAACACCTAGCATCGAATCATTTTCACTCGCAAATTTAAGTTTAGATCATTAATTTCTTTACGCGGAAGAATGTAGCTTGGGCTAGCTCTGTACGATGTTTAATTTCCATATAAGGTTTCCAGTATTAGTTTAATCTGCAACGAAAGCAAATTTTATTTATTATACATATAAATTATGCATTATAAACAAATTAAACGAACATTAATATTCTATTCACTAGACCCAACTAAACCGAAGTATGTGTTAATGCAGACAGGTTCATCCATTATATCTAACAATACAAATATGAAACATATATTATCAAACTAAACAAGAAACACAAATTAACTGTATCAATTAGAAAGATCTACATATCTATTTATATTTATAAATATTTATTTATTGCTACCGGAATTCGAACCTGGATCTTTTCCTATCCGGAGAAATGCATTAACCGATTACACTACACCGACATAGTAAGTAGACGACAAATTTCCGAATTTAAATTGATACATCTGTCCCCAGTCCCCAGAATGCATTCTTTGAGGAAAAATATGCGGCGGTAGTCGACATTTTTGCTGTTAATTTAACTCTTTATTGGACTATATTATTATATTTTTTTATATCTCAACTCAATGGTGACAGATATATTGCTTCACTTCACATTTTATATTTATTTTTAATTTTGATTATGAAAAAACATACTGATGCTGTGTATTTTTTATTTCTTCGTGTGTCGCATTTCTGTTGTAATTTTTTCTTATTTTACAAATTATGTTAATGCCTGAATAGGGCGTTTACATAATTCATATTAATTAATTAAGGTGTATAATAATAAATAAATATTTACTGAATCTCAAACACCTTTGAGTTAAATCCGATAGAAGACGCCAGAACTAATTAATAATTCATTTTTATTAAATTTTGGATACATTAATACAACATATATATTTTTAAGGAGAACAGATTCTTATTGTGAAGATGCAATTTTTCAGAAACTAGGTCTGTGATATTTTTAATACAAATTAAATGTATCGATTAGAAAGATATACATACAAAATGTATTAATTAGAAAGATATTCACATAAAATGTTTGATACATTTAATTTGTATTAAAAATATCACAGACCTAATAAGAATGTGTTCTCTTTAAAAATAAACAAGAAATATTTAAAAACTGATTAAACAGGGTTAAAAAATAATTGCAATAACAATACACCAGCGCATATTTTTTTAAACAAAAATATTCTCATTTTTCTACGATTGAAACACAATGGAGTTTGAAATAAATCTAAAAGAATAAAATAAAATCGTAAATTAAAATAAAGAAATGATATAATCATGCTCATGAATCTTTGCTCAGTTTCCTATCTACAACATGAAATATTATTAAGAAAAAAAGGCGTATTCTTGGGAAGGTCCAGTGTTTTTTTTTGCCCTGGTACAACTTATCGCCGCGCCTGTGGTACCAGACATCGCAACTATTTCCGGTGTTGAGTAATACCTACTATTTTTTTGTCCAATTCCACGCACCGGGGATACCGCATTGCTGTCTGTGCAAGATCTTGTAATTAATTTTAAAAAATTTCCTCGGAAGAATGCGCGGAAGGTATTACAAAGAAATGAATGCGAGACCAAGATGAAGATGAAACAAAACATCGAGATACGGACGCTTAGGTGATTTGGTTGAGGAGTATACCAGCACAGTAGCCGTGTCTGAGAATAATTAATGACATGATTGTCTATTGCGGTCGTCGTTTGCGGCTCACTGTTTTTATTCAGCGCGTCTCACATTACGAATGAATATGCAATGGTCTGTGTCCATGGAATGAGACGTGTAAAAATGTAAATAGATACTTTTTTTTCTAATACGTCATCGTTATCATGGCAGTACAATCCGAGGTGGGCGGTGAGCCATGGTTACATCAATGAGATCTGTTTTGGGTCTAATGGCCCGTGTCAAGTCTTAGAGATTAGTTGAAATAAATCTCAGTATCATATATACTTGATGAAATGTTGATCTATCGTCGTCTGAAATCGACAGGATCAATCCGCGTTCGATTTGATAGCGAGACACTAATGTCGCCTTAAATCATGAATACCTACAACGAATATACTGAAAATAGACCAAGAGTGAATGTTTTAACTACTGCAGATGAGATTCAAATTCACCCTACGGACGAACGGAATTTGATGTTTGACAAAGAAACAGTCTTATTGTATACGCGATAGACTATCATCCATTCAAAGGATCTAATGCGAGTATAATCACTGTCTCAGAAGTTGTCTCTAGACGAAAATCCAATGTAATAAAAGTCTCATCCATGGGTACGGGGTTCACGGTAATAATATTAAAATATTTTTTAATCTGTAGTTGATGACATCTAAATGAGTTATTATTGCGTTAACTAACTACTTATGGCTGTAAAAATATATAGGTAAGTTTGATAGAATATAAAAAATCTTTTATATTTGAAATAATGTAGGTATTATCAGAATTCTTTAAACGTACACAACTAAATTAACAGATAACTAGATATTTTTTAACACATTAGATAATTTTATTATTCACAAATATTTTTATTTGTTATATAAATGAATGTGGGTAGGTAGGTACTCAAAATGAATGCTCTTTTCGAAGATTTACAAAAATATGAATTTTAGATGTCGCAGTATAAAAAATACCTTATGTCATTCTTAACCCAAAGCAGTTTTAGATACCCCGTCAAGAAATGACGAGAAATTAATAGTTTTAAAAATACAATCACAAAATAATTTAAAATCGTATGATTGTTTATCAATTTCTCAATAAATTACTTTATTTTCTATAAAAGATTAAAAGTACACAAATACCTACTTACGTGATGTAAGAGATATTCACATGCTTTTATTCTAAATATTATTTTAAATGCATCAAATTAATATTTCAATTGTCAACTTTATAGGTAGACCCTACGTTGTTAATAATTCATAAGACAGTTTTCAGTCATAACACATTTTACGGTACACCTGTTGACATTATGCGGAACTAACACTTAGGTTCGCTTATTGTCCCACAGGCGGCGTCTGTCAGAAATCACAATTTATTACAGCCGTAAGTTTGGTATTTGGCAAAGCAAACTGAGTTTATCTGTAGTCCTTAAATCACAGAGTTTACGTATGACACAAAAGCTAGGATCAGGGGAGATCAATTGCTGAAAACAAATATGCCATCGGTGAAAATGTTTATTTATTTTTATACTCATAAGTTTATTATTTGATTGTATGTTTTCTTGTTAGATATGTTAAGACTTATCGAGGCGTTATATGATAGAAAAAAATAAATCAATACACTACAATAATTCCTCCTTCATATCAGTATTGACATATCTTGACCTCGGCGCTGGCGTCAGACTTTTTGCCGCCATACGCATAAGGCCATAAGTAACTTAAGTGATGATTTTTTCAATTTTAGTAAAACCATCCCCATAAATTGGCCGCCTATAAATCGTACACACACGTTAGGGGCGGTATTTTTTTAGGCCGGCATTTTTAAACTTGCCCATGGGTGGCTTTCTACCAAAAGACGTTCTGGACACCAGTGTTGACTACAAATTACTGCTTTGTTAGGAAATAACTATAATGTTATATGTTGGATTTGCGTTTTTAGATTATTATTATTACACACTATCTATTATCGTTTTGTAATTTGGGATTTTGTTTTTCAACTTTTATATGTTTTTATGCCGCCCTCTTGATTTGACCGCCACGGGCAGGCGCCTGCTCCGCCTGTGGGTAACGCCGGCGATGAGTGGCCTCAACCAGATGAGACTCGGCTCGTTATGCACCTTCAGAAGTTCGGGTCGCTGTTACAAACATGTCAAATTAGTATAAGTAAAACTGTAATATTTTTTTTAATTTTGGTCGATTTGAATTCAAATAAAATATACGTGTTATATAAGACGTGCTCAAATTTAGGAATCGGTTTACTTTAGATTTCTGAATTACATAGCATCATTTTTGTTAAAATTTCACGATAAAACAAATTCTACAAATAATCGAAGAATTTACATTTATAATTTGAAAACCGTTTTTTATGAGTTTGATATGTGTCACGTGATATATTTCCAAGGATACAACTTATCTAAATGTAACTCTATAGAAAATAAAACTAAATTAACAACCTTGCAAATCAATCAGAGCTGATTATAATTTAATTTTCTTATATTCGTCAGTTATGGCAATATAAAATAAATAATATCTTATGTTAATTTTATCGTGTGAAAATGTACGGATATCGCGTCAGATTATTTATTTTAGTCTTCTTTTCCAGTTGGTTCACTCATTTCTAAAGATCGCTACCTCTGGGTTGTGACCTGTTGATGTCCTTGACAATTCTCCTCCGCTTATCTCTGCATTCTTCACTCTTCTCTGCACCCCAGTGTTTGGATACAGTTCAAGTTCTAGTTCACTGTCTTCTTCTCCGATCTTCCACTTTTCCAGTCCCCACCAGTTTCTCCTAGTGTTCCTTGCTATTGATGTGTAAACAAAAATTATTAATTGATCTAAAATTGTAACATCCATTGAGTAATTAAAAAAGTTGATTATTTTTCTATTATTTATTTCTTTAAAAAATATTTTTTCCTGTCAATATTAACGGCTTATTTCCAGTATTAATTAATTATTAATTACGTTATCAATCAAGTATTTTTTAAACTAGATCTGTTTATGATTTTACAAATAATTCTTTTATTTTCATTAGGTTTTGAATATCTAACAATATTCTGATTTTGGTGGCCGCATAATGAGGCAATTTTATATTTCAATATTCCTACATACACGGAATACAGAAATGAGGGAGAGTCAAAAATTATCTACATTTCCGCCTTCAAGGTTGTCGTACTACCTTCTGCACACGCGTGCATAAAGTTGGTACGACTGCGGTCACGTGTGCGAAATTTAACTATCGTGTCGTTTACCTTTCGGCTATTACAGTGTAAACATGTCCGCTCCGCTAGCAGTTTGCACCGAGACGGAACAACGAGTAGTGATCCGATTTATCTGGTCTGAGGGTATGAAAGGGACGCATCACGTTAAAGTATTTTTTCGTGGATCGAGAAGTTTAAAAGTGTGACTCACGAAGAGGGTGCAGGACGCCCGTCAACCTCCACCGCGGACGACAAGTTGCAGCAAGCTCGAGAGATGGTTTTAGCGAATAGGCCAGATGCGTCTTTTTTGAACATCAGTCATGTTTCTGCCCATCTAATTATCCACGACGAGCTTAGCTTCTGTAAAGTCTGTGAAAATAAATTGTAGAACGAAAAATGTAGATAATTTTTGACCTACCCTTTCGTATATACAATTCACATCGATACTCTTACTATTCTTGATCACTGCGCGATTATCCTACTACAAGACCAAATAACGGCACTAAATATTACTTTGAACTAACTCATATATCATGTGTACATTGATTAAAAAAATTTAGTAGTAAATTTAAAAATTTAAAGAAAATTTCATAAATTTGGCACAACCTAGCCGCGGTGCAAATAAAATGATCGAGTTTAAAAATAAATGAAAAAACAACCTTTAGAAAGTGAAGGCGGCTGCATTTGTGCCGCTTACTTCCGCGTGACGGAGAGCGGTCGCTCACATTTCGGGAATTCCCCAGAAATTACACACATTGCGCACAACTCGGGCGGTCATGACCGCCGCGGTGTACCGAGCTGCGCCCAAGTCGGGCGCCGCCGACCGGCGGCACTCGGGCGGTAGGTCGGGTGTCGTGAACCAGCGGCGTTTGGACAGTCATGATTATTAGAAGGTAGGAGCATTCGGGGTTGTTACTAACTAGTCTAAGTTAAGCACTGACTATGAGTTTTAGTTACAACTTACATTGCTACATTTCGTGTATAGTTTCACTAGATAATGTATTTATTTTTTTATTGACAAACATATTCTTCTTATAACAGAAGTGAATATATTATAATATAACAATGTAATATGTATATTGTGTGGGATGGAGTAGACTCCACCTCTGATATATACAGCATGTCCTGGCAACTTTGCTAGACTGAAGTCTGTGTTAATTGGTGATATGATTTATTAAGGAAAACACATTCTTATTGTGAAGTTGTAATTATTCAGAACATAGCCCTGTGATATTTTTAATACTAATTAAATGTATTAATTAGAAAGATACATAAAATCAATTTTGTCTAAAAATATTATAGCGAGTCCACATACTAACATATATACAACTTTAAAAAATTTGATGAATGTGGAGATTGAGGGGGGAGAATTGGTGAACGTTATATATATATTTATAAAGTGATCACTTAAGCCAGCCGAAGACAGGTCGTAAGCCCTGTAATTACCCTATACTTTCATATATTTTCCAATAAATATAATAATGTCTCTATGAGATATCTGATATTTATTTAAAAACATTGTTGTTGCTACTGGGATTCGAACCTAGATCTCTTTCCAATCTAGGGTACGTGCCTCGACCGATTATTCTACAGCACACAGTACTTTTGACGACAAATTTTCGAACCTATATGTTACACTTTTCAAATGAATAAATCTATCGTTCCATTATTTGAAAGCCATCTACTTTATTTTTACGGAATCTCCTTTGAGTGGTCAAAAGTACTGTGTGCTGTAGTACAGTCGGTGAATGCATCCTCCTCGGATTGGAAAGAGATCCGGTTTCGAATCCCGATAGCAACAACAATATTTTTAGAAAAAATTGATTATATATGTATATCTTTCTAATTAATACATTTATTTAGTAATTAATGTATGATTTAACTAGTGAGTGTATGAACTTGCCGACGCGATCTGGTCACATTGTGAACAAATAAGATCTGTCAGACGAGCGTGTTTGACAACTAACCAAATACGAGTGAGTTTATAATTACCCTATGTAAACACATTGTATTTTTACATATCTTATATAAATAATAAAAAATAATACCGGTTTCCATGTTAGATTTTTCCCAAAAAAATACATTGCACTTTTTTTTAATATGGCAACTTCAGTGTACCGTACGTTAAGTGAACATTATGAATACTTGGACAGACACCAAACATTGAATGCATGCAACAACTAGTTCATAAATTCTTTTGTGTCTACTGTAACTAAAACTCATAGTTGGTGCATACATTGACTAGTTAATGTATACATTTTCAAAGTTTTCACTTTGTCTGTAATATATATATATATATCAATATATACAATATCAATAAATGTCAAATGATTAAATTCTCTCCTAAAAAATCAGATTCCTTATATAAACTATATTTATTTATTTACTTTATTAAGGCATGTAAAATAAGGGCAAAAAATATAATAGTTTTAGTAATAAACAATAGTTTGTTTTGTATAAGCATATACAAAATGTACACTGTCTCTCTAACTACACCAAAGTCTATGTGAAAAGAGACAGGTTCATCAGTTATATCCAAAAGTGAAAAAACTAAACAATAATAATTTTGAACTTAATTACTTACAAAAATGAATAAGCCGTGTTTAGAGTGTGTACCTAAGATCAAAAATCTGTGTGTATTATTCAACAAAAAAATGTACTTTCACAAAGTTACATCAATCAAAAAACTAACCAAACGTGAAAACTTCGAACGTTCTACTCACAACTATAAAATACTTCTATTTCATACAAGCAATCAAGTTCCTATCCATATCACTTGTATGAATCCAGCTCAAAAATACATATTTTATATGGTATCCTTATTATAAAATTCTTGATAACATTAATTATTGAAAAACTTCATATTCCAACAGAAAATATAAATTAAATCCACTGTTCATGTGTCCATTGATCGAATACACCCATGTAGATAACATGCGGATCCAGAAAAGGAGAATTAACGCCGGTAGGTGGGTTGTGTTCTTCCTTGTTTCTGGTTGGTCCTTCAGCCCTACCTTTCCTTTCCTATTTCCAATTCCAAATATTCTTGCTTATACGAGTTTATCATTCGCTATCGACAGGCCAATAATAAATGACTTAATCTTGTATTTAAAATAATAATTTTTTAGTTTCGACAGTTCCGAACTCCTGCAATTAAACAATATGCGAGTACCTAGTAGATGAACGGGGCACCACTTACTATTTTATTGTTGCCATTCGCGTACAAACTAACACACGTTTCACTGTTACTCGGATACATCGTTTGGAAAATCATATTCAACCCGAAATGATCAGGTTTCAAGAGTCGTTCGGGTGAACTTCACTTGAACATAAAAATACTACATTTAAAAAATCTAATATTTATTTCAAGTATGCATGTTTGTTTCTTACAAAAACCAAAATATTGTGCTTCTACATTTCGTACGTTTTATTGACTTTGATCTTCTTCAACAATTGCAAAATTACGTACTAATATGTACTAATTAGAAATAATAATTATTAATTCTGGCGTCTGCTATCGGTTTGCTAAAAGGTATTTGAGATTCCGTAAAAACAATGTAGATGGCTTTCAAATAATGGAACTACAGATTATTAATTTGAAAAAGTGTAATATATAGGTTCGAAAATTTGTCGTCTAAATTACTAGCGCTATAGCATAGTTGGTAATGCACCTTCTCCGGATTGGAAAAAGAGTAATTAATGTATGTAAAAAAGTAATTAATACATCTAATTAGTATTTAAAACATCACATGTTCTGAATAATTACAACTTCACAATAAGAATGTGTTCTCCTTAATAAGAAAGATATACATATAAAATCATTTTTTTCGAAAAATGTTGTTGTTGCTACCGGGATTCGAACCTGGATCTCTTCCTATCCGGGGAAATTGCAATATTCGATTACGCTACGGCAACACAGTACATTGACGACAAATTTTCAACAAATTACACTATCGCCATCTATAGATTAAATTTGATATTCATTTCCCTGAAACAGCATACATATCACAAGTGAGAATCTAATTAATTTTGAAATTATTTAAAGCAATATTCTTTATCTTTAAATGTTACATTGTTTTTACATAGTAACATTTATACAACTTCCAAATATTTGATAGATATGGAGATTGATTAATGGGTGAGAATGGTGAACGTTATATTTGTATAAAATGATCACTTAAACCAGCCGAAGACAGGTCGTAAGCCCTGTAGTTACCCATACTTCCATATCTTTCCATTAAATGTAATAAAAAAATAGATTCGTCTCTATGAGATATATTTATTATTAGTTTAAATCATTATTTGTTAAAAATATGTAAAATAACTTATGATATTATAAATATTATTATTTCAGTAAAAAAATAATTAAGTAAGTATTAATTGATATATAAGCTATCTCTGAGGATATCAATAATGATTATCTCCTTAGCCGTCTGAAATTGTTAAAATTATCCGTGAGACGTGCGATGTCCGACCTTATATTTCTATACTGGATCATCAATGATATGATAGACTGTCCCCAGATTGTTGGTCTGCTTGACTTTCACACACCATTGAGGTCATCGAGACACAATTCATTGTTCTATTACAGGGGTTATGTCAGAACAGATGCATTAGCTAACTCCGCAGTCCCCAGATTGCATTCTTTGGGGAATGAATATGCGTAGGTAGTCGACATTTTTGCTGTAAATTATAGGACTACATTTTTTTCAAAATATAGCTTTGAGAATAATACTCAGAAAAAATAGATATACTCAGATCAGTGCAATGCTGAAAGATCTGAATGTGATGGCCTTTAAGCAGAAAATATATTTTAATATAATAATATAATGTAATTTATACAAGAGGAAGGGATAGACTGAGACTGCCATTCAGGAAGAATGCTATACCTCAGAAATCGTTGATGCATAGTACGATGAAGATTTTTAATGAAATGCCAGAAAACAAAAGAAAGGAGGAGAAACTGAATAGATTTAAAGTGAAACTGACCAGATATGTAAAAGATAAGTTTTAGTAAAAGAAAAGTATTTAATCTTGTTTATATTAGAGCATATATAGGAGTGCACTATGTTAAGAATTAAATAAATAAATCGGTCCTGGCCGTCTTTTCTAGAGATCGAGCTCTCGCTCTTTGTCCTTGTACGTAAAACAACGATTGTTAGTTTTTCTAAGCTATCTCCCATCTCCCTGTATATTGTCGAGAGTAATTTCCAGTACCGGAAGTGCATCCGATTAAATTGTTCACAGGACAAAGCTAGGCTGAGTGCATTCGGACATTTCTCTACATTTAAAACCAATGCATTCGTCCAGTGCAGTTTGGTTGCGATACATGAACACTAAATACAAGATAAATAGTGCTAGGGGTGTTTTCTTTGCACATCTAACAAACATTTCAATACAAATTTGAATGGAAATTGAAATCTAAATCATTATTCAAAATAAGCGAAATTTCTCATAAAACGTGCGTGCTCGATACATAGTTAATATTTTAATTAACATTTAATTCGTACGTACATATGTATGTAGATGCAGGTGTAGACTATTACGGTGTTCCGTCTATTTTTACTCTTGCTGTACGAAATGAAATATCGCGGCAAAATTGTAAAAGTTTTTTTTCACTCTATTCCAAAATAATAAACTGAATATTTGAACGCCTAAGAATGAGAGAAGTTTCTTACATATTAATAAAGTTAATAATTTATTTATATTTACGTCCTTATGGGCTTTTACAAATAACTAATATATACATACGCAACATGTACAAAATATTTAAATACAACACTGTAAGTACATATATATTACATATTAAGTATATATATGTACAGGTGTAACAAACCAAGTTAATAATATTGTATGAATACTTGACTAAATTATGAGTCGAAAATGATTAAGGATTATGGGCAAAATACTGTACCGTTACGAAAAATATTATTGTTTGAAATTTATTCAAAATCGTGTTAAGTCTACGAACTACGCAAAAATATTTGCGAATTTTATCCATTATTAATCTATATGTTTCCTTCAGGCCATAAATCATCTAAAATAAATAGGCTGCTCAAAATTAGATTACCTTAATTTTTAGCATTTAATAAATAATTTGGAATATTTATACATAATTAGTATTAATTTTTGTTTTATGCTTATATCCCTGACATAGTTGTGATTAAGCACGTATTTCTTGAACATTTTCGACTGATAATTTAATCAGGTTGACAAGTATTGATAACTAATTGTTGAGTACAAGTATATTATACTTGTATATAAGAAGAATATTTTTTTAATAATATACATTATTTGGTACCGAACCGTACAAATGGGTGTATTTTGGTCCATGGTCAAGATACTTGCACTTAATTTTTTT
The DNA here is from genome assembly GCA_031772225.1 of Eubasilissa splendida. Lineage (NCBI taxonomy): Eukaryota > Metazoa > Arthropoda > Insecta > Trichoptera > Phryganeidae > Eubasilissa > Eubasilissa splendida. The sequence continues at coordinate 18,120,853 of CM062862.1, read as the reverse complement.
GGAAACAATTCGTTAATTTTTTCTGAGGTGTCATAAATCTTTGGGAGATTTTTAAGTGTTTATTTTTATTTATTTTATCAAAGTTATGCGCGGCTAATTCTACGTGCACGGTAAAGCTCGTTGAAAATGAGCTCGTATTATCTTAACACTTTATAAAAGATGGGCCAACTTGAGCTGAGTGTTATTAAAAATTTATGACTTTGGTGAGGTTTATTTTTAATTATATATTTTTTTGCAGATAATAATGAATTTATGAAAGTTTATAATGGCTACATACCCAGTGCGTTAAAATTAAAATTATTGAATTTCTACCTCCCCGTTCCTCAGATTTGACGTCGCTTAAAATCTTTTTGTGGGGCTACTTAAAAGGCCGAGTTTACATGAACAAACCAGCAATAATTCAGGACCTTAAACAAAATATTCGTGCAGAAATAACAAATTTGGAGACAAAAAAATTGCGTAATGTAATGAAAAATACTTTAGAAAGAGCAATTATTTGTCAACAAGAAAATGGAGGTCATCTAAATGGTGTTATTTTCCACATATAGATTTAAGAAAAGTTAACTTTAATAGTTAACATTTTCTGAACTAACTATGTAAAATATGATTATTGATTAACCATGTAAAATGTTTGCCTCGGCACGACTGAAGCCAAGTGATGCAGATATTCAAATACTAATGTACATACATTTTTTTTAATAAATAAGAAAAAACAAATACTTCAAATAATACAATACAAAAAGTCGCAGGTAGGTTTAATATTGAAGAGATTTGGCTCGAGACAACTTCTAGAAAGTTTCATCATTCAGTCATGGGCCTGGATAGTTCATAGTACTAATGATGATGATGATGGTGTGTTGGTGCATATCTCCCGATATAATAAAAGAGGCAAACAAATAAAAAAGTTGAATACAAAGTGTAGAACAGCGTACAGAAATAATAAAAATAATCTGAACATAAATAATCTGAACACAAATAAAAAATAAGAACTCCACATTTCTTTGCAGCTCAGCGTCAGTCTTCAAGTAACGGAGACAATTTACGATTCACAGCACTTTTCTCGGATCTCGCCTCCGTGTAAAGCGCCAGATCTTGAAAAAATCCATTGTTCTTTCGGTCATCTCGCAAAATAAAACAACATCTCCGAACTACGTGAAGATATTAATTTATTCTGTGAAATTCTTTTGCAAGGGATTACAACTTTCGCAACTAGTTTTAAATGTGATTGTACTGATGCAGGGTTGTCCAATAAAATATACCACTTATATTACAGTATCATTTAGTTTTCTTAATCATGCACTGGAAACCATGCGCTTTTGTACATTTGCGGTAGTTTTAATATCTTGTTCATTATCTTGAATTTTTAATTTGTAACTGTGTTTCTATTTTTTCAGCTTCGTATGGTATGTTATATGTTTGTAAATCAATGTCGAAAGATTATAATAATAATAAATTCAAACATTTCTAACTTCATATTGTATTCTATTAAGTAGTTGTAGGACTATCTATCAGGGTCGTAAACTGTCTATGAATTTCTATGATTCTGAATTGCATTTGCACGATTTATGAAGTAATGTTTAAAGAATCCTTTATCTTCCCAATATTTCTCAATGGTACTAAAACATGAACTGAACAAGCAGAAATGCACGAGAATATATGCTATTTAAACGTGGTGTTGGCAATGAATGCTCCGTATACCTCGAACAAATATCTCAATTAGACGTCTAAACTATGTGGTTCCGAATCCTCAAATTCTCAAACATTTTGGTCATGAATTAGTGGTACAAGAGGGAACATAGAGAATCAGAATGGACCGACCTGATAAAGACTTCGATGCAGTGACCGCTCTTGGACTGCACAAAACTTTCCATGGACCAGACTATGTGGCGACAGATTATTTTCGTCGTTATCTGAACCATGATCTCGACAAGAATGAAAAGAGAGATAAAAAAAGTTACATTTTATGCGTGTTTTTAGAAATTTGAATCAAATTGTAGTGTTAATATTATTGTAAAAGTCATGATTTATCACATAATAATACTGAATGAATATCACATAATGAAATAACATAACGAATATTGGCTTCCAAATCGTTTATCGCCTCTGGTTCATTGGCGTAAACTAGCGACTTCACATATCCCCGCAGAAAGTAATCCAAAGATCAATCACACGATCTTCGAGGCCAATTCACAGGTCCATTACGCAAAATTATGCGCTCATCAAATGTTTCCTTCAATAAATTGATTATGGTTCACGCTGTGTGGCATGTTGCGTCATCTTGTTGAAACCATAGCTCTCGCACATTAATGCCATTCAATTGGGGAACGAAAAAGTCAGTAATCCTGGATCTATTGCTGTGCACGATGACGAATCGACTCATGGCGCTATAGCTCTCCACTGACTAACATTCTAGCCGGCATGAGTTTTGAAGAAACAACAACTTCTTCGATGCGCACTGTACGTCTCTGCGGATGCGTATTATAAATTTGAGTATGCGTGGTGTAAAAACGATCCATGTTTATTCAAATTACTTGCTCGGATGGACGATTATGTCAACCGTAAAATAGACGTAATGCACGGTAAGTTTCGCGTACTGAACCACGATTTTCGAGCGTTGTGCTGGCGTAAGCCTAGTCATAGTGAAATAGCAAACCAAACTAAGAACATATCAGATGTCAACTATTAAATTGGCTGTCGCTGGAAAAAGTGTTAAGTGTGGAAAAAGACAAATTTCATTATATTTCACATTATCCACCGCATTCACTTTTTACATCACTTAATGGCTTCATGAATCATCTTTTTACAAAGCTGTTTGATGAGGAATGTACAAGAATGAGATAAATACGTGACGGCATATTGTAAGATGTTCTCAAACAATAGATCTGTTCCCATGATTAGAGCACTCACTAAACGATATTTGAGGGTACTATTTGCAATCTCGGCAATCTCCTTTTTTTTATTTGGATAAAAACTGGTAGGAGCTTGAGAAGAATACATATATTAGTGCACTTTTTAATCTCTATAATTTGGTTTAAAACACAAAATAAAAGCAAAACGTTATTTCAAAAACAAGCTAGTTTTCATACTGGTGGCCATTTAAATTTCAGAGTAGCGAAGTGATCGAATCTTAATATATAACGTAATATATAATATAACGAGCAAAAGCAACTGACATTGTAATTACCACCGATTTTGAATAATTAATTTACTACTGATGGAAAATCGTAATTGTGTTCACATTACTATTTAAATAACTTGTTTAATACCTTTTTAAGTACCTTTTTAAATGCCTTATTAAATAACTTTTTAAATACCTTGTTAAATATTATTAAGGTCAACACATTCTTATAATGCTCTTAAATAATGGAACGATAGATGTATCAATTTTAAAATTCGAAAATTCGAAAATTTGTCGTTAATACACTATGTTAGTAGAACATAATCGGTTAATCCATGTTTCCCGAATACGAAGAGATCCAGGTTCGAATTCCGGTAGCAATAATAGTATTTTTCGATAAAATTGATTATAATTAATACATTTCATTTGTATTTACCTTGTTAAATAACTTTTTAAATACCTTTTAAAATAACTGGTTTAAACAACTGTTTAAATAACCGTTTAAATAACCGTTTAAATAACCATTTAAATAACTGTTAACATAACTATTTACATAACCGTTTAAATAACCAGTTAAATAACTGTTTAAATAACTGTTTAAATAACTATGTAACCAACATTGATGATCATCAATTTTAGCATTTTTGCGTCTAATTTACGACACATACCTCCTCCCCTACTCGTTCCTAGCGTTTCTGTTGCTAGTATCGAGAGTTTACAGTCTATCCTTAACCGTCCGTACGTCATCGGTCCAGAGTTCTTTGTGCTACTTTAGCATTGTCATCACGGCATCTGTAAGTGTGCGTGTGAGTGTGTGTGTGTGTGTTAAAATTAAAAGAATCGGTGAAAACAGGCAACCCTGTCGTAACCCTACTCTGACTATGACTCGTCCGGTGTTGCGATTCTTGCAATCTTCATGCAGGGATTGAATTACTTCGAGAAGGCCTTCTCTTATTACGTACTCGTCAAGTACTTTCCACAAGTTGTTTCGTATGCTTTCCCTAGGTCTACGAGGACTGACAATTAAGTTCGTAGAAAACAAAATACAATTTCAAAACATATTTATACTTTATCTGGTAAAAGGTATCCTTCACAATAGTCCTTCAATAAATAATTTAACATTTTTTCTGAAAGTATTCAAAGTTATTATACGTGATGCTGTTCAGAGCACGCGTCGTAATCCGTTCCTCCTCAATTCGCGAGACCCCTTGATGATTCTTAATTTATTTCTTGATTTTAATTAATATAAAAAATATATAAGGGGCCAAAATGAGTAAGTACGCTTATTTTCTAATATGATAAGTTGATTTTTGATTATAAGACCCTTCAAAACAGTGGCTGTGTTCTGATTTCAATATATAGACAAACATTTCAAGCTGGACTGGATTTCACATTCGCACTAGAAACCATTTTATTACTTTCAAATAGAATATCGCATTAATTGTTTAAGCTTTAGAAATAAATTTTAGTATTATTCTATAACTATCTCGTTACTGATGGCTCCGTCTTACCACATAAATATCCCTCAAAAGTATTTATTCTACGAATTTAATTGTCAGTCGTCGTATAAATCCATGTTTTCATATGAACAGCTATTCTGAATAGTTGCTATGTAAACAATTACTATTTTACGCCTCTTCCAGCCCTTAAAGCAATAACTTACGTATTTAGTTTTATTCATTTCAAAAAACCTCTTTTTTTCTTATACGAAACATCAATTTCTACTCATGAACCATTATAAGACATAGCGTTGCCGCAAAATCAGAATTGATAACATGCTGTAACGAGATCACGTTAAATTGGTTCGAATTACGCATGCGCAGTTTCTGTAGAAACAAATATCAATCAGACGCAGTTTACCTGCAGTTTACAATTTTCCGCTTTCACCGCCTCGAATACATCTAATTCGCGTTAACAGCGCCTTCCGCGAGTAAGTTTTGCAACTCTGTACGTTTATAATACTACTTAATGGCAAATTAATTGTTCCAAAACAATTTAATTCTATCGGTAATAAAAAGAAAAACTTACGTGTTTCTGTGACATAGATTATAATGATGTTTGTACAGAAAAATTTGTAACGATCTAAAGGTGAGCCTATCAATATATTGACGAAAAATTTATGATATATTTATTTATTTCCATCAACACCCTTGTGGGCTTTTACATAAGAATAAAAATTTATTTAATTTAAATATAACAGAACATTTTTAATTAACTTTTCAATATAACAGTTTAAATAAAAATACAAAAACTAAGTATAATTTACGTACAAATATTTCTTCAGTTCAAGTATGCTCCTCCAACGTAAAATGTCAACGAAATTCATATTTTTACCGAGCCGATGCATCTGCGATATTGGCGAGTTAATAGCATAATTATTTATATGTGTACCTGCAAAGAACACTTCATCTTGGTACTTAATGCGAAACCATTTATAGCAACTCGAAGCAATCCAACATGCTATTGATAATTTTATATAGATATACTATATCGCTCACATCTCTTCTCCAGGCTGTTTTTTTTACAAATGAAGTACACTCATTAAATAATTGTAATTTTACAATTGATAAATTCAAGTTTAAATTTATTCCATTGCTACAGTATATTGGAGCCACTTGGCGTCGCACCAGTATATATCATAGTTGGTTGTTAGCCCTTAAACGTTCACGTTGCGTTCATTGTTAAAAGAGTGAACTGTGCTATACAACTCCTTATTGTTTTATAATAAATAATATTTTTAATTTATCACCATATTCCTGTAGGGCGAAGGATCACAACGTCCCTTCGTCAAATCTTGGCTGCAACTGATTCAAGTGTACCTCGAAGGATCAATATGTTCATATGCCTCCAGATCTCAAAATAGAGCTCCTTTAGAGAGTTCAGTAGAGGTCCTGCATTGTGGATTCGTAAATATTGTAAATACACTTTTTTTTATAATTTGCAAATACTGTCAGAATTTCTAAGAACTAATTCAACATAGTATTGTCAGTTACGAATTAAAGATCACCTGAAAGATTTTTTATAGTAGGTACACATACGTATTAATCTAACTTGTAGATTCGATGAAGAATTTATAGAATGTGCTGTTATGAAAGTTGTTTAACTTGTACGATACTATAGATGATATATTGAATTAGGATAATGCTAATGGATAAAATGACAGATATGAATCAAATAAAACATTAAAACATCAACACGTAAATATTTCAAAACTACCACGACAGTCTGGCTAGAACAAAAATAGAGCAATCGTGACTCGGATTAAAATTATATCTACAAATCATTATCACACGACCGAGACATGAGAATAAAACATTGACAGATAGAAAAAAAAGTGACAAACAAATATTATTTTTTATAACTCTTCTCTATTTATTTTATGTATTCAAGACGCAGCTTCCGGAAAATATTTATCTGTAATACGATACCTCCAGTAGTTGATCTAGTAGATATCTCGAATACGTTCATTAACCAGCCTGATTCGCCATCTTATTTCAAAATGGCGGCTGCTAAAAAACTCTAAATTCGTAAGTACGTTAAAAGCAGATTCTTGCAGTATTTTTTTTCTTGATTATACCGTTATGGTATTTTTAAGGGGAAAACACTGTTGTCTATAATTAATATACAATTATTTTAATAAGTAGTCTCAAATTATTATTAAGTAAAATTAAACGTAATAATTTTATATACTATATTCTTATTTGATTAGCTGTGTTAATGTATTAATATATGTGATTTATTTTTATAACTTCAGTGATTGCAGTGTTATGTTAAGCTACATTAGTGGTTCCTAAACGGTGAGCCGCGGGCGATTGGGAAGAGTGTCGCAAAATATTGTTGCATTCAGATAAATTCAAGCGTCTAATTTCTAGACTGTTCTAAATTATATTTTTCTTTGCTTCTAAAATAAACTAAAAATAATACTATTAATTGCTATGGAATACGCTTGTCCCAATGTTTAAAATACATGATTTTTCTGCCATTTTACGTTTTTCTATAATATATTGCATTATATTATGTTAATAATATAAATATTGTTAACATAAACTTGAAACAAGTACATCATTAAGATTTCAAAATAATTTTAAAATCCCAAAATGTAACACCAAACGCTACCAACAAAATTTCGTATATTATACATAGGCATAAAAATTTGTAATAACCTTTCTACAGAAATTAAAGAGATAAAGGATATAAAAGAAATTAAATAATCACTTCAAAAGTACACAATTCGATAATAAATAATATTATAGATTACTAATATAAAACTTCTAATTTAAATCTATTAAACCAAAAGGTGTTATTTTAGAGGTTTGTTTTTCGAATAGAAAACACTTTTTCCAGCTACAGCCAATTCGACAGCTGACAGTTAATTTATAATCAGTTTGGTTTGACATTTATCCACGAATAGACTTACGCCAGAATAATGCTTGCAAATTTATTTCTAAAATCGAAGTGCACTACGTCCATTTTATGGTCGACATAATCCTCCATCCGAGCAACTAATTCCAATAACCATGAAACGTTTTCGCACCACATATATTCTAATTGATAATAATCTGCAGACGCGACGTACAGTGCGCAACGAAGAAGCTGTTGCTGGAGTGGAGCGTAGTATTAAGGAGGACCCGAATGAGTCGATTCGCCTACGTGCACAGAAATTTTTCATCTTTTTCGTTCCCCGATTGAATGGCATTAATGTGAAAGAGCTGTGGTTTCAACAAGACTGCGCAACATGCCACATGGCCATCTTGTGCGCAACAATCAATTTATTAAAGGCAACATTCGATGAGCGTATAATTTCGCGTAATGGACCTGGGTATTGGCCTCCAAGATCGTGTGATTTAATACCTTTGAATTATTTTCTGTGGCGATATGTGAAGTCGTTAGTCTACTCCGATAAACCAGAGACGATAGACAACTTGGAAGCCAACATTCGTCGCATTATTTCCGATATACGTCCCCAGCTGCTCTAAAATGTAGTTGAAAATTGGACTTCCAGATTGCGCTTTATTTGAAACAGCTGCGACGCCCATATGCACAAAATCATTTTTAAACACAAATGGCATCAAATTAGCTTTCCAATAAATCTAATATAGCAATTACCGCGATTTTTACGTGTTTTATATCATTTTAAGGAAAAATACACCCTTTACTCCAGTGTAAGTTCCTCTCCAAGCACAAGAGCTAGTCTAATTTTTGGAGAGATACAGTAGCTTACAAAAATATGTAACCTTAGTTTTGTAATATATTCAAGTAATTCATATATTATATAAAATTGTAAAAAAAATTAATAAAAAAAATTATATTATTACGAAAGCTTTTATTACGATAAATATGTATCTTTTTCATCATTTTCTACTTTAATAGCCCTGCAGTCCATATCAAGCCTTGGTCCCAAGAATTTTTCACCTCCAGATGTTCCGGATCTCGGCTACTAATATTTTAAAAATAAAAACTTTATTTCCTCGTTTCAGTATTTTTTCTCAGGTGCTGGTTTTTCAATCTTCTGGATATTTTAACTGACTGATAATGATTTGTAGAGACATGCGTGAAAATTATGTATTACAATTTCAAGATGTACCCCAAGTCAATAAAAAGTCATGTTGTTTCACGTTGAATTTATTCAAGAAAACTGATTACAAAATACTAATTTAATGTATATATTTATAATTAAAACATTAAATTAGTATTTAAAACATCACAGACCTATGTTCTGAATAATTACAACTTCACAATAAGAATGTGTTCCCCTTAATAATGATTACAAAATATTTACCGGCATCTAATATAGGCAGATATCCTGCCCACGTATTATTTACTAGTGTATTTTATGTGGCAAACGTGACGTAAATAGGTCGTTATTATACATAAAGATACATGTTTTACAAGTGAGTAACGTGGGAATTGTTGCAAGTAAAGCTTGCTTTTTTCCCATTAAACATGACACATAGGAAATGTTATACATGGGGCATCATGCTCCATGTATATTGATTCTTCGGTAATATTGTTATCCACGTTCATAACAACTACTGCCTTGCAATTCAGAATCTGTATTAGTTCTACTGCATCCTTCTTTACGCCATTCTCCCAACGGTGTCGGAGTCTTCTCATTTTTCTCTTACCACCTGGATTATCCATTAGGTATTTTTCTTCTTCTTTCATATTTAAGAATTTTGTCCTTGTCGGCGTAACGCTCAACATCAGTTTTTGTCCTGAACATCCAGAAGTGGTCTGCATTTGCCATGCTTATTATACAGTGAATATATTTTGTCTAGATCTTTCGTTCTGTCTTCGTCCCTCAAGTACATTTCGCCTTTTTACCTGCACTCTCCTCAAAACCTTCTCATTTGTCATTTTTCCAATCCATCTAATTCTTTCCATCCTTCTTCAGTACGTTGTAAGAATATCATAATTTAAATAATGTGCCATGACGCGCAAAAATGTTGGGAACCACTGTTTTATATAATTATTTTTCGAAAGAATGTGATTTACATGAACAGAATGTGGTGAATGTCAACTATTCCAAATGTCCCGTAGAGTTGTGTTTATAGCATAAATTATATTTTACAATATTTTTAGAGATTTGAATAACGTGATTAACGAACGAATAAATTAAAATATAACGAAAGAAAATTATACAATCTTCCTTATTTGATTGTCAAAATGTAATGATTGCTAAATATTGTAAAAATACATTTATTGGTATATTAATCTACCTTAATACAAATTAAATGTAATTTAGTTGCAACCGGGATTCGAACCTGGATCATTTCCTATCGGGGAAATGTGTTACCAGTTACACCACGTCAACCGAGTAAGTTGACGACACATTTTTGAACTACATGCTGCAGATCTTTGAAATTGATTTTTTATTTTTATTAATATTAAAAATATAATACAATTTCAATAATCAGTGGATATATATTTTAACATTTATTTCTTCTCTATGAGAGTAAGACTCGTGTATAGAGAAGGAGTATATTCGAGTTAATTTATGTTTCAGTTAGTCTGTGTACATATTTTTTTAACTTCAGTTACAAATTTGTGATAGTCCGTAATTTTTCTAATTGTGATGGAGATACATACATACATATACATAATACATCTGTTATTCCATTTAAAATCTAAAACTATAAGTATTGCGACAAATCTCGAATACGCTCAGAGACGTCTGAAATTAAATCAATTAATTTATATTAAATTTGAATAAACTTCGATGCATCTTAGATATTTTTAATGAGAACACATTATTATTTTGAAGTTGCAGTCAGATGAGACATGTCTCGTTATGCACTTGTATCGGTCATTGGTTGCACTTACGATTCCAAGATCCATCCATACACCATCACACCATTCTTCCAGGTCTTCTTAGTCCTGATTGCCCAGGATGATATCCTTTTCTAGGTTTATATTGACGCATATTGTGGCTGAAAAACTGATAAAAAAAGTATTCTACCGTTTGATTTGTCACAGTATTGAGACATTTGTAAGTCGTGTTGTTCGCGGATTACTTAACAGCTTCCTCCAGCAATATATTTCGAAGACGTTTATTTTTCGCTTGTCTCTATTATGGACTGTCCAAGTCTCTGCTGCATACGTGAAGATTGGAATGACAATAGTGTAAATAAACAAATATCAGAAATCTCACAGAGACAAAGCTATTTTTTATTATATTTAATGGAAAATATATGGAAGTATGAGGTAATTACAGAGTTTATGACCTGTCTTCGGCTGGCTTAAGTGATCACTATATAACGTATATATATATATATATATATATATATATATATAACGTTCACCAATTCACACCCCTCATTTATCAAATTTATGAAAGTTGTATATATTGTATGTGTACTCGCTTCAAGTACCACTATACCATCGCCATCTATGGACCAAATTTGATCATTTATTTTTTCCTTTTTTTAAACTGCTTATATGTCACTATGAGAATCAGATTTTTTAAAAATTATTTTAAAGCAATATTCTTTATCTTTAAAATGTTTTTTAACGTATTATACAAAATACGCCTGAAAAATCAATATTTTTCAATTTTTTATGTTTTCTTATTTTGACCAGTATTAGCAACATTTAAATATATCCAAGAACACACAATTACTGAATTTTAACCTACAATGGCACTGTTATTAAACAAATATCAGATATCTCATAGACTAAGCTACTTTGTATTATATTTAATGGAAAATATATATTTGCATATTCTTAAACATATTTAAATATTGCTAAACAAAATTTTCGTTACTTTTTGGATATCTCTGTTATTTTACATTCTCGTAAGTTGAATAATTACATTTTTTATTTTTTCGAGAGGTGCAGTCCCTCTCATCATCAGGTGATAACTAAACTAAATACAGTGTTGTAGTCTATTGGGGTAATGGGGCTGGACTTAAGAAGAGGGAGGAGGTTTCGGTTGTTAACGGGAATACGGACAGTAAAGTCGAAGAGTTGGGGAATGTTATGTGTTTTCTCCGAATTTTAATTCTTTTGTATTTCAACTGTTTCTAAACTGTTCATTATTAATCTTTTATAAGGTACCGAGCGAAGAAGGTTTAGTCTACGACTATCGATAAAGTGGTCTGTTTTAATTATGTGGTTAGAAAATTAACCTGATTCATTGCAACTTCAGCCAGTTGGACGCGGCAATTTACTAATTCTTAATGATGTCAATTATTTTTCCACTGTCACCTGATTAGCGCGCCCTAATAAATTTCCTCTTGAACCCTGCATCCTGCTATTTTGGACGTCCGTGTTGATGTATTAGCACGATCTACAACCAGTATTTTAATTTTAGACTGTTTAATTTCTACAAACTAAACAAACAACTTGGTCACGAATTCAATTTTTTGTAATATGGTTTCTAGTTCAATCTCTGAACTAGCCGTGAACGTGTTGTCATCAGCAAACAGTTAAGACCGGTAACTTTTTTTATAGATTGTTAATCCTTCCAATACTCTAATTGTGTATTCTAAATTAATGTAATTATTAATGGGAGAGTTCGCAACCTTATACCCTTACTAAAGTATGCCCTGTTTGAAATTATACAACCTACTTTAAATATAGTAGTTATAATAATATTAACGTTCTTTAGTACAAATTTAAAAAATCAATTAGAAAAGTATATAGAAAAAAATAATCTACGGAATAAATGTTTTGATTGCTACTGATACGAAGATTTTCCTAACCGATTACGATTTCGACGAATTTGGAACCAAAATATTTTTTTGGATATATAGACTTACTGTATATGTTTCTAATTGATTAATTTAATTTGTATTTAAAAAAATATCACAGAACGATGTTCTGAAATTGTAACATCACAAGAAAAATATATTTTCATTAAAAGTAATTGTTTATTTGAAATATTATATAATATGTGTATGCACGTTTTTGTATTCCGGCCTCACTGGGCTTCGTCCATGCAAGGGAAACATTTTACATTGCTAATTCATCATCTATAATATGAATTGAAAATAATAAAGACGTTACACTCGTATGTATATAGTTTTATGGAGAATAATTCATTGCAGTTTAGAAAAAATGTATTTTGTTGAATATTACATACGGTGTAAGAATATGTAGGTGTGAGTGCTGGATGCCCCATATATTTCACCCAGCGTTCACGTGTTCATTTGACAATGATCGCGGAAATAAATTGTGTATGTGTAGCCAGAGCAGGTTAAAGAAGAGAAATTGTACTGGGCGTGTTTTGCAGTTTTTAGGAGTTCTATTTTATGCACAGGTGTCTGCGAAGCGCGTTCAGGGGTTATCGGTGGTGATGATGATTGTAGGGGTGATAGACGTCCACACTTTTGTAATATAAGTATAATAATACTTAAATATTGACATATTCAAAAATAATACAAATGTTAATATTTTTAATAGTTTTGTTTGAAGTACATAAGTAAAGTAAATAAATTCAACATTTTATAATACCGTCTCGATAGATATGATGAAGAATCAAAATTGGTCAGTCATATTGCAATAAATATCTTAGAAAATATTATGTAATATAACAACATGGTTATTAAATCTAGGTGTTACGAAATCAGAAGTATTACGCAACATTCAGGCGTAATGATAAATATAAAAAAGATAAAAATCAATGCTAACCATTTTTATGTTCCTCATTCTAATCTACCTTCACGTGCGTGAATGTTTTATAAATCAGTCATTAATTTTCTTTTATATTTTAATAATTTTATTAAACATTTTTGTTAATTCAAATTAAGTGAATAAATTAGAAAGATATACATATAATCCTGGTAGCTGCAAAAATATTTTTTCGATAAATTGAACTTATACGTATATCTTTCTAATTGTTCTGAAAAATTGCAACTTGACAATAAGAGTGTGTTCTTTTTAAAATTAAAATAATATTTTTGTTCATATATTAATTATTATACAAAACACTTCGATACCTATGTTTTAAATTTGTTTTCATTTTAGTTCTTTCTTATTCACCATTCTATAATTTTGTTTTTATATATGCTTGTATTTTTTAATTTCAGTATACATTGTTTCCTGAAGAAGATACCATATGTATCGAAACATGTAGAATAATTAATAAATAGTGGTTTAAACAAAGTATTTTGTATTATTATTAATATGAAATGAGGCCACAAAGTAATTTTGGAAATACTGAAGAAATACTAATATATTCCACTCAGATGTATGACGTGCTGCGAGTGTTAAGATATAGAATAATTATTTAAAAAATATTATGAATAATATGATTCACTTCGTTATTTTAGAAGATACATTTATGGTTTATTTTTTATTCAATTTTACTTTTTTTCCCCATTTTAGTTTTGTAATTTTTACTTATAATGTTATTTTATATTTTTTTGTTTTGTATATTTATAACGCTAACTCAATACAAGCGGTTTTTCATTAAATAAATAAATATATATAAGTATTGCACTACTTCAACAACTATACTTAATTTACCGATTTCTGACATCTTAATTAAATCAAATAACTGTTTTGTGTTTGATTAAACCCTAAAAACTATGTTTGACATTTTGAAAGGGAAGATTAAATAATAATGAAACTTTTTTTTTCTATTATTTTATTAACAACGTATAAAAGTACAAACATTTAAAACAAATTAACAATAACAAATACGGTCAATAACAATTTGACAATACACTTCCAATAAGCACAGGTGTACGAGGAAGTAGAAAGATATGAAATGGAATAAAAAAAACACTGTTGTTCTTCTACGAGAAAGAAGAACTTATAAATACTACTAATAGTATGATTGAAAGAAGATGAAATCACAGATAAATAGGTGAACTTAGAGAACAAAATAAGACAACTTTCAAAAGATTGAGAGTTAATCATGGATTGAGACTCTATTGAATGATAAGGGTGCCAGGGTTAAATGGCACAAATGAAGCGATGAACAAGAAATGAGAATAGCCTGATATTTATATTTTCAGTAATGATGCCTTGGAATGAGAAAACAAAATGTTTAATAATGTCCACCGCCACCATGTCCCTTGGAAGAATGGTAAATGGTCTTGATGTATGGAATCTTCACTGGGTACGGCTTGTCAACGTGAACGGTGACATGTTTCTCTACTGTGTATGGAACTTTCTTTTCTACTGGATAAGGTACCCTCTTTTCTACTGGGTAGGGGATGATCTTCTCAATGGGAATGGAGATTTCTCTGATGACTGGTACAGCAACTGGCTTGTGCACCGGTACATGGATGGGGTAGGGGTGGGGCACTGGTACGAGAATCGGATGAGGGACGTTGATGTGCACTGGCTTATGGATTGGAATTTGAACCTGCTTGTAGACTGGAACAATATTTGGTTTCACGACCTCGACGTGTTCGCTGACTGGATACGATTCTCCATGTTCGTAACTAGATTCGCCCCCAAATCCACCTCCATATCCACCATCGAAGCCTGAATGACCACCTCCGAAGTCAGAATGACCACCTCCTCCGAATCCTGAATGACCGAAGTCAGCTCCGCTGTATCCTCCCGTGAGATCTCCGCTAGATTCTTCGTAATGGGAAGCCTGAGGAGATTGATCGTTGTGGTAAGACAGTTGTTGGTCATATCCAGAGTTAGATGGCTGCCATTGAGAGTACCCAGATCCCGATGGCATAGCTGATGTCGTAGCGAGGAAGAATAATGCCAACTGAAAGAAAATGTTTCATTAATACAATGTTTCAGAGATACACACATTATTCTAAAAAATAAAACTGACTATTCTCTGATGTAAGAATCCCTATAATAATCAAGCTTACATTCTGGAAAATATCTTCACTATTTTAATTAATATGAATATATATATTTTTTTACAAATTAATGTTAATTTTACTATAAAAATACACAAGATACTCCTGCAAGATACAATAATAAAGTTTTTTTTCATTATATATATATATATAAGCTAACAGATATTTAAACCAAAATAAACAATCCCCATAAAGAAATTTTGATTTATCATATAATGGTTAACAATCGCGAAGTGTATCATTAGAGAAAGGCCTAATAGGATAGTAGGCGGAACCAGGTAAAAACGATGCAAGAATCTTAGATCGTAATCATAAATATGATTTTGTGAAAAACTACAGTTTAAAACGTAAAAATTTAATTAAAAAATCAATTAATTAAGTTATATAAATGTTATTCACAAACTGTTAAATATTATTGTTAATTTTTCTGAATGATATTATCCAAAGCCTCGATTTTCGAACATTATTTCACGACCACTTATTTACATCTTGATATTCACAGATCACTTATATTAAAAATTTTAAGAATATTTTTTAACACTTACAAAGCTAAAGGTATTCATGTTGTATAGAAAGGTGTTCACTTTTTAGTTAAAACTCACAGAACTCTGTAGAGCAATGGACTGACTGAAACTAGAAGCTGAAATGATACTCCTTATAGAAATTCTTTCTCTTTTATACTTTGCATCACAATTGGTCCGTTCTTTCACCGTTGAAAAATAAAGCATGTGCATACAGTATGTTCCGAAACGCTCCGGGTGATTGTTGTCAAACTATCAAAATGATAATTGCACTACTTTCTGAATAACGTGTGTGATGTAACATTCGTCACAATGCTGGTTGCTGCGCTCTTCCGATTTTCGCATTAAAACAATTTAATTATTTTTGTAGAACTGTTAACGTATTTATTTTGATACAAATAAGTAATATAAAGATACCGAAAACAGCAATGGTGTAGTACAGTCGAGACACGTAAAATACTAATACATTATAAAACTATATATAAAATTGTAAGATTTCATATCTTGTTAAATAGAAAATGTAATTTTTGGGTAATAATGCAACAATTATTAAAATAAATTTTATAATATTATTTATACGAATATATAATTATGACTAACTATATTACCATCACGCCGTTTCTCCGCGGGGGTAGGCAGAGAGAATAGAGCGCCACACTTTTCTGTCCTGACACACTATGCATACATCTTCTCATACAAACTCGCCGATTATTGAAGCTTCTGACAGAACCATCCTCCAGTATCTGGTTTATCTGGTTGTACCAAGTCTTTCTCTATTTCTGGTGCCATCAACACTTGCGTCATATATCTTTCTTACCATTATCTCCTCATTTATCTGTTCCATATGACGGATGAATATATAATTATGTATGCACTATATTAATAATTTATTTATCAAAAGCATAGAAAATAATAAAATCGAAGAAGTACAATTGGACAAGTTATGTATAACATTCGCGTTTGTGCGTGCGTGTGCTGTGTATAATTCACCGGGAAAGAAGAAAATATGGAAATTTAATTACATTTATATAGAACATTTTAAAATTTAACTTATTAGAAAACGGTTACTTAGTAACGTGCTTTGTGTATGTAGGCACTAGGTGTGTATTTTTTTAATTCAAGTAGTTTGATAGGTTCTATGTAGAAACTGAATTCACGATTTGAATATATTCTTTACTTTCCTACCGGACGATTTATCGAACATGAGAGCAGATACTGTGGTTTTTTATACATGTGAATTTATAACGTTTATGTGTACTAAATAAAACGAGTAGTCACCGTGGTAACGAGCATGGGATGTTTGCTTAATCATTTTTTCGTCGTGTATTTTTCTGAGAATACTACGATGAGGATGCGATCCAAGATATTTACCTACTCATCAAAAATATATGCGTCAGATCGAGGATATCATTAACACTACTTAAAAACGTTAATGGCAAAAGGCGAGCAGCACAGATAGTCAATGGACAAAGCTGAATAAAATTATCGGAGCAGTGGAAGTAACATGGCAAAGATCTTCAAGCAGTAGTGTATTGACTATCGCTGGTAATGATGTTTGTTAAATAAATAATTTTAATATTTTTAGTTCCACGATCGATTTCATAAAACATTATTTGTTGGTACATAATTATAAAATAAATGCAGCACTTTGACTTATTCAAAAACATAGTAATTTTACTAATTGAAGAATGGAACACAAATAAATATTAACCATTTTGAACAAATGTTATATTTTATTTTATTTATTTATTTATTAATTTACGCCCTTATGGGCTTTTACAATATTGGTTAGGTTTAACCTTTACCATACCATGATATAAAATGCCCGAATGCAGCCATGCTGTCAACTCGTGTTACCGTAAATTGTTACTGTTTTTAAAAAATGTTTTTATTAGCTTAAATGACTTTAATGGCACGAATTTATTCTAAATATTGAGCATTCAATTTTGAGAAAATGATTAACAACATAATTTAGAGCACTCATTAAGTCCTATACAATGTGTCCTTCCTTTTTATCTCTCTTCATTTAATTAGTGAGAAAGAGACAATTATATTTATATGTTTGTTATTCTTTTCACTGTCAAAATAGTGTGTGATCTCTGTCTTTCATATCACAAATGGTATTTTTACCAATGTATTAATTTTACAACGGATTGAATGGATAAAATAATTGTTTTTGTACGATTCCCTTTTCATAATTAGTTTTTTACTAATCATAACTAAGTGCTAATATTTTCTTTAAGATTATCTAAAATATTAATTCAATGTTGGATGTATTTACTGAAATATTATAGGTTTAATTATGATGGTAGACCAGCGTTACTGCATGGGTTAAAAAAACATGAGCAGCTACACAAGTAGCATGGAATATATAATATGTATAAAAATATAAATTGATAGCACACATTTATATAATACGCCAATGCTAATATACAAAAGTCTAAATAGACATAAAAGATGGCTCCATTTACAAATTATCACACATTTCGTCCAAGAATGATTAAAGTTTTGTTTTATCAAAATTTATCTTTTTTAAATATTTCTAAAATAAATATATTACGAAATTTAGTTATCCATAGATAATAAATATTATAATTAGGGAACCAAGTGACCAGAGCTGTGAATGGAATAATATCTTTATTAAGGAGAACACATTCTTATTGTGAAGTTGTAATTATTCAGAACATAGGTCTAATAATATCTAATAGAGACTTGTCAACCGGGGCAAGGCTGGCGGTACACAATGGAGTTATGTCGGTTACAGGACTCCATGGATGGAGTGATGTATGGAAATGACGTCCGGAGATGGCAGAAGAGGAACACAAGTGAACTGAGTGCAGTGGAAATGAAATCACTTAGAATCTATTTATGATAGAGTAAGGAATGAAAAAATTATGAGCGAATGTAAAACTGAAATTAGCATATTGAATAAGATTAAAAAAGGATCGCTTAGGTGGATTGGTCATACGGTATGGATGAATGAGGAGAGAATATTAAAATAGATATATAACGAAAGAGTTGATAGCATCGAAAATAGAGGATTTGGCACGACCAGGAAAACCGAATACTGGAAGCTTGTATAAGAAGATGTATACATGTGAATGATGGGAGAATTGTGTGTCAGGACAGAAGAGTGTGACGCTCTATCCTCTCTGCCTACCCCTTTAGAGAAACGGCGTGATGATTAGTAATTAAATTCTCTCAATAATGTAAATTTGAGTACTTGGATGATATTTGAGTACCACTCTTCAATTTTATATTAACAATTACATCCTGCGTTATATAATAATAATAGGTGTTTTTTTAGAGGTTTGTTTTTCGAATTGGCAACACGTTTTCCAGCGACAGCCAATTTGACAATAGCCAACAGCTGATTTATGTTCAATTTTGTTTGCCATTTCACCATGAATAGACTTACGCCAGAACAACGCTTGAAAATTGTGCAAATTTATTTCGTAAATCGTGGTTCAGTTCGCGAAGTGCGCAACGTCCATTTTATGGTCGACATAATCATCCATCCGAGTAAGTAATTCGAATAACCATGAATCGCTTTTGCACCACGCATACTCTAATTTATAATACGCATCAGCCGACGCGTCGTTACTGTGCGCACCGAAGAAGCTGTTGCTGCAGTGGAGCGTAGTGTTGAGGAGGACCCGAATGAGTCGATTCGCCATCGTGCACACCAATAGATCCAGGATTACTGACTTTTTCGTTCCCCAATTGAATGGCATTAATGTGTGAGAGCTGTGGTTTCAACAAGACGGCGCAACATGCCACACAGCGCGCGCCACAATCAACTTATTGAAGGAAACATTCGCGTAATGGCCTCCACGTTCGTGTAATTTAAATTACACTTTGAATTATTTTCTGTACTTATATGTGGAGTTGCTAATCTACTTCGATAAACCAAAGACGTTAGACGACTTGGAAGCCAACATTCGTCGCATTATTGCCGATATACAACCCTAGCTGCTCCAAAAAGGTCGAACATTGGACTTCCAGATTGCGCTTTATTCGAGTCAGCCGCAGCGCTCATATTCGCGAAATCATATTTAAACACTAATGGCATAAAATTGCCATTCCAATAAAGCCAATACCATGGCTATTGCTACGATTTTTATGTATTTTATTTCATTTTAAAGTTCTATACTTCTAAAAAAAACAGCTTTTACTTGCGTTAGGTGGGTTCACTGAGTTCGACGCAAGCCTCTTGTATAACTCTAGGCATAGCAATTTTTATTAAAATCATGTAACAAAATTCTTTCGAAATTGTTAATAAAATATATATGGCTAGTTTTAGATATTAAATAATAGATAGTGTATGGAGAATGAACATGAAAACTATTAAAAAAGTGAAATGACAAAATAATTAAAAAGAACATTGTTTAACCACGATGGTATTTAGCGTGCTTGTGGTCTGATTCATATTACGCAACTCGACGACGAAGCACCACAAAGCAAAACCGGCCATGGGGAGAGGTAACGACGCGTGAAAAGTGTAGTTGAATAATATCATGTTTTTGTTAAGAGCTGCTACACTGAATATCAACCACAATGACAATGGCATTCAACCAACGTGCTTGTTGGCCCAACGGTTAAGACAGTCGCCTAGTCCAGCTATTGGAAGTACGAGCCTTAATCCAGGAGACCAGCAAGTTAGTTTTATTTTCATAGGTCAAGCATAGCATGATGGTGTGACACGTATCCCACGATACTCTCTCTCTCTCTCTCTCTCTCTCTCTCTCTCTCTCTCTCTCTCTCTCTCTCTCTCTCTTCGTTCTCATGTGACAGGATAGATGTCACTGAAACTGATACTGCCCAAGACTTCCATATTTTCCTTCTTATACAAATAAATTATATTATTAGAAGAACACATTCTTATTGTGAAGTTGTAATTGTTCAAAACATTGGCCTGTGATATTTTAAATACTAATTCATTGTATTAATTAGAAAGATATACATATTAAATCAATTTTATCGAAAAATATTGCTGTTGCGCCACCGGAATTTGAACCTGGATCTCTTTCTAAACCGGGGAAAGTGCATAATTCAGCTATGCTACAGCGACATTATTTTTAACGACATATTTTAAAACCTATATGTTAAACTTTTTCTAATTAATATATCTATCGTTCCAAAAAAAGTATGTAAGATTCCGTAAAAACAAAGTAGATGACTCTTCCAAATAATGGAACGATAGATGTATTCATTTGAAAAAGTGTAACATATAGGTTTGAAAATTTGTCGTCAAAAATAATGTCGCTGTAGCATAATTGGATAATGCACCTTTCCCGGTTTGAAAAAAGATCCAGGTTCGAATTCCGGTAGCGCAACAACAATATTTTTTGATAAAATTGATTTTATATGTACATCTTTCTAATTAATACATTTAATGAGTATTTAAATAAATAATTGCTTCGTCTATGTGAGACATCTATATCTTTATGACAATCCCTCAAGAGATAAATCCCAGTAATTGGTTCCTACAAAGATTTGGATATACTCAAAATATTGGGGATAATTGTGTTCAACCCTGACCATTAAAACTACTATCAAAGAATGTTTCGACAATGAATTGAGAATTTTTAGAGTATTTGTTATGTCTGAAATACTCGATACCCATAACCCACTGACATTGCTCGAATAACAAACCTTGAAAAACTTATGATCATTTGCAAGGTGAAAGGCATATAAAGCTGAAGAGTTCACCGATGCACCGATCAGGTGTAATAAGAACTTCCGTGTTGCGTATGGCCCAAGATCGTGAAGAACAGAGAAAGCTGAAATATCAGTTCATTAACGTATCTATTTTTTCACTTCTTCTATATTAGCATTTTATATTATTATTTATATCTTTTTTTTATCTATCTAGATTAAATCATAAAATTCACATTGATTTCGCCTTAATTAAAGACAATGTTTACAAGCATTTGTTTTCGTTGGTTATTTCAAATCAAGTTCACAAATAAGTCGTAAATAAGATACAGAACATAGTGAAAGTAAATGCATTCCGCTTATAATAAGAAAGTGCCAGTGGTCAGTGTCCTGAGTATTGAGGATCGAAAAATATATGGGTCAGTGAAAGTTAATCACTCAGATCAGTGGCGTATTTGCAACATTTCTGAGTTAAAAAATATTTATAAAAATTTGAATTTAGTTGGTGTGGTAAAAAAATAAAAGCTAAGATGGGCAAGACATATAGAGAGGCCTATAGAACGTGTTGTGAGCCGTACTCATCGAGGTACAGATCGATTTTTTACTCATGGCACTGTACAGTTGGCCAGTTAGGATAGAGATGTCTGGCGCCGAGTTTTACATCAGGCAAAGACTCTATACGAGCTGTGAAGCCATTGCGTAGTAGTCGTACTAATGAGGATACAACAGAAAAGAAAATCATAATGCAATAAATGTCTGCAATAAATTATAATTAATAGAGTTTTTAATATACGACATTAATAGTATAATATGCGAAATAACACTTTTACGTACGTAAATTTTAAATAAATATTATGTTTGGCAGACATTTGTCAGTTCACATTTGGTAGTCGTAGAGAGTAATTGATCACAATTAATTATGGAGCATCTAACGCTTCAATCAACATGTTGAAGTCATTAAAACCATGTATCTAAATAATAATGGCAATCCTGTAATCATTAATGGTGATCGCTATCGTCACATGTTGAAAAACTTATTTGTGGCCGAATTGAGTCGATTGAGCCTGCAACACATGTGGTTTCAACAGAACGGTGCCACCTCATACACGGCCCTACCAACGCTTGAAATTTTGCGATAATTTTTCCCAGCCACATAATATTAAAAAGTGGTGATATCGACTGGTCTGATTTGACCTCAATCACCTGAATTGACGCCTCTCAAACATACGTGTCTTTGAAAGGAAAGATCCACGCCAATAAGCCAATAACAATTCCGAAGCTAGATGACAATATTCGATATGAAATTGCTGAAATAACACGCGAAGTGTGCGAGAATGTTATCAAAAATATGGTTAAAAGAGCCCGCATTTGTGCCGCTGCCAGAGGTGGTCATTTGGTCTATGTTATATTCTATGCATAAATATAATAAACAAAATAACCAATAAATAAAAAGAAAATTAAGAAATTATGTTCTATTTCTTAGTTATTTAAAAACAATATCATCCTGGAACATAATATTCACCCTGTATCAGTCACTTGAAATATGAATTAAGTGGATACGTGAAAAATCGATGACTCAAATTTTAAGAGACACAATTTTATTTTTATTTTTAAAAGTGTTTTTAAAATTGGCAAAATTAACTTTGTAGCTAAAATTCATTATTTTTATTTTTAATTTTGTTTTATTAACCACTTATTGGGTAAAAATACATCTACCGGATTCGAAAAATATCATTTTCTTCTTCAGGATGTCAATAACTAATATGTAATTGTTTCTTTAACAGAATCTATTATTAAAAAACAATAATTATTTAAAAAAAATAATTTATACCTAACTCAAATTGTTACTTGATACAAGATTACTAGAATAATTTTTAGGAAAAAATTTTAGTAAATTTTAAAATAGTTAAATTTAGTTGGTTGTTTATAAATTTTGATTAGTTTTACACGCTTTATTTATGTCAAACGATTCTAAATTATTTAATTTATGACCAATACCGTTTACATGCAAAATTGACAATTCCAATTTTTTATCGAAACCATGACCATTTTCTATCAAATGATTAGAAAATTCTGAAAATCCACTAATGTTTAAACATCTCAAATGCTGTTTTGTTGTGAAGTTGCATTTTCAGTACATAGATCTGTGGTATTTTTAATATATTTTTTTAATAGGAAGAAATCGAGGTTCGAATTCTGGTTGTAAGTAAATATTTTTTCGATAAATAGATTTTTTTCTGAATATCTTTCTAGTTGATTCATTTAATTTGTATTAAAAATAAGAATTTGTTTCTGAAATTTATAACTTCTTATACTATACTTACTTAATATTATTATACTAATCTTAATTTTCTATGCGTATTTTTTTAATGTAGGTACTGTGTCAAATAAGATAATTAATAAAATCTATCAACATTACAAGCGGTCAAGTTTAGCATTTTTAACATTGAAAATTAACTGTACCTACATAATAAGATAAATATGAATAAACTAGAAAGATGTACTGAAAACATCTATTTATAAGATGTATCAATAATAATAATATAATAATTATGATGTTGGATAATTTGTATAGCGGCATTTTCGTAAAAAAATCTATTTAAAGGTGCTTTACACATAAAATGTTTATAGCACTACAATTATCTTTATTTTTAAAATTAAAATTTGATATTTTCACTTAAGAAAACGACTTTTTAAAAAGGTGCATTTTTAGTTTATTCTTTATAAAGTCTCTGATACACTGTTTCATATGACGGAAGGCAAAGAATTCCACGCTTTTGGACCTGCCACCGCAAATGCCCGTTCACTAAATTTAGACTTCTGGCAACGGTTGGTCGATTCTATAACCCTTCCTGCGGCTGAAGTATATGAAGTAAAATATATTCGATTGCTATAGCTAAATAGCGAACGCGCTTTTCCGGAAAAGAATAGATCCAGTTTCGAATCTCGGAAGCTACTAAATATTTTTCCGATAAATAAATTTTTCTGTATATCTTTCTAGTTGATTCATTTAATTTTTATTCAAATACCACAGCACTATGTTCTGAAAAATTATTATGTGTTTTTTTCGTGTACCTTTATGTATTTTTCTCAAGACACGTTAAATATAATGAAAATTCCTTATATCCATCCGTCCGTTCGTATAGCATAGCAGTTATTGACAACTGTCCATCTCGCATAGCAAAATAACACATGTTCTTACGTCAATTATTATCGCGTTTAACAAAGTGAATTATTTTTATAACATGTTATGGTTGATTTATAACAAATTAATTGAAATTATATAAAATACTATTTTCGAGTTATTTCTAGATTAATAGTATTTATTACAGCGTGATGATACTATACTAAATCTTGTACATTCACAAAATATTCTTTATATTTATTGTAATACATTTTGTGTTGCAACCTGTACGTCAATTTATATGAATACTTTAATATGTCCAAGAACACACAATTACTGGATTTTCACTTATTAAACACATATCTCATAGAGACAATGCTATTTTTATTATATTTAATGGAAAATTTATGGAAGTACGGGGTAATTACAGGGCTTACGACCTGTCTTCGGCTGCCTTAAGTGATCACTTTATATATATATAACGTTCACCAATTCTCACCCATCAATCATATATGTCATCACAATGAGAATCTGATTTTTTTGTAATTATTTTAAAGCAATATTCTTTATCTGTAAAATGTTTTTAACATATTATATTAGAATACGCCTGAAAAATCTTTTCTTTTTTTTTATATATATATATATATATATATATATATATATATATATATCTCATTTTCTTCTTTTGACCAGTATATTGTATTAGCAATATTTTAATATGTCCAAGAACACACAATTCCTGGATTTCTACCTACAAAGGCACTGTTATTAAACAAATATCAGATATCTCATAGAGACAAAGCTAATGATCACTTAAGACAGGTCGTAAGCCCTATAATTACCCCATACTTCCATATATTTCCCATTAAATATAATAAAAAAATAGCTTTGTCTCTATGAGATATCTGATATTTGTTTAATAATAGTGCCATTGTAGGTAAAAATCCAGTAATTGTGTGCTCTTTCCGTAAATCTGATATTTGTTTAATAATTATACTAATATAAAAAAAAATGTATGTAAAATATTTAACACCTTCACTTGGCTACACTATAAACTTTCTCCATTTTCTTAATATTTGAAAATATTTGTGCATTATTGTTAAAGTATGGAAAGCTCATATCGACATGTTAACTAGTAAGTTTAAGAAACTTATGTGCTGCTTCAAGATTTTAAGGAACGTGCTGAACCTGAATCAAATGCGTATTGTATACTTCGCACTCCGTTAGCGCATCATAGTACATGGTATAGTGAGCTGGTATGGAGCCGCCATCACAATACTCGACCTACTTATTAGAATGCAAAAAGCGATAATTAGAATAATTCTCAATAAATCATTTTAGCATGAATCAGAGCCGCCATTTCAAAAACTCAAGATGTTAAATATCAGGCAATTATTCATAAAAACTCTGCTGAAATATATACGTGAAAACAAAACCCTGCGCCTTATCACAAGTGTACTCGGGCAAAAACTCAAAGAAAGCTAGCTGTCCCGTTAATGAAAACCTCATTTGCTCAAAGACATGCACGTTTTATAGTACAATAAGCTACCACAAGAGATGGCAACAGTATCGTATCCTCAACTCTGGGTGCTTATAAAGGAATGGCTTTTCTAAATTGGAAGAAGTTAGCTGGTAGAGGTTCTTGAATGATTGAAGCTACACTTTTGATGTAATTCTTTTCTGTCCGTACATCCTACCTCGTACTTATCATGTTTTGTTTGTTCCCTGCTTTTTTCTATTCTAATCCATTTTATCTTGTTTTTACTCTGTTCTTCTTTTTATTATATTCTGATCTTTCTACCATATCTTTACCATGCTTTTTTTTTGTTTCACATGTCAAATAATTTTAAACTGTTGTTATTTTTTACTCCATTTCTTTAATATGCTGTTACTTTAATGTTCTTTATACTCTGTTCCTTACTTCTTACATGTCTTTAGTCTATATCAAAATTTTTATATTATTCCTTTCACTTATTCTCTACTTGTCTCCTTTTTAATTTTTCTGTTTTTTTACTATTTAATTTGTTACTTTTTTGTATATAAATAAAATATAATATTTAATACTTATTGTACTTGCTAGTGTGTTAATTACTTAAAAAATGTTTATATAGATGCAAGCTTCAAAAGAATGTTATTTTGAAAATAAACGTCGATTTACCGGCATTCAAATCAGTATACCTCGTATTTGAAAAAATTGTTTATTTTTATAAATTTGCTTAAAACACAAAATATTTTGAAAAAATGTGTCGTTGGTGATATTAAAAGTATTTGAAAATTATTTTGACGTATTTTGTATTATTTCTACAGGTAGTATAATAGTTTTCAAGGTCTCACATAATGTAAAATGGATTAGACAAATGAATGCAAAATGTGTTCATTATATTCGAAAGACATCATTAGTCGCAACCTACATAAGTTTACTATCAAATAACGCCGTAAAACGTATTTTTATTATCTGCTATAAAAGTTAATAGTTATTTGTGCATGTATTAAATAGGGTAATTACAGTAAAAATTAGATCAACGTCTTATGCACAAGTTCAAGGTAGCCCAGCGAGCCAAGGAATGGATTACGCTTGTAGTGTCCTTGCGAGATAATAAAAAAATAAAGATTTGTAGGCGAAATACGTGTCACATCAAAATTTTCACTATTTTTAAATTAATCTAAACACTTTTTCTATGAAAACAAGACCAATTGCTGGGACGAAGTTCGAACCCCCGATCACTAGGTCGCAATACTGGATCATTAAGCACCTAAGTAAACAAAACTGTAATGGCAATGAGCTCGGCACGTCGACCGAAGGAATGACAAACGTTGGAGCAAAAAGGCAGGTACGAAAATGGAGGTCCCATACTGAAAGCTGAAGGTCGTCCCCCAGCTTATAGGCTCAATGATGTGAAAATGATTGCAGGAAGCAGCTGAATGCACGGATGGATGGAGCAGAGAGTTAATTAATTGATATGAATAAAAATTCGATTTTACAACTTGTTTTTATTAGCTTATATGACAACCAAAGAGTGACTCTTCAATTGAATCGCACAGCGGCATAGTGGATCAAAAATGTAAAATTTCATATTTTCAGTTACGTACACTAATACGCTCAGAATTAATTGTTTTGTATTGGTTTAATTGATTGTAGAAGGATCTATATTTTTTTATTTATTTGAAATTTTTTTACATGAGTTATTAATTAAGTATTGTACATTATTAAAATTACATGTTTTTTATTCGCTTACCTCTTGTGCTTGGAGAGGGAGTTACACTCTAATCATTTTATATAGAGAGTTATACATTTGTAGTCTATAATTATTTATTGTCTATTTGTGCGCTTCTGAAATATTCTATAATATTATTTATTTTCTAATTATGTGCTTCTAAAGTTTTAATTTAATTTCTTTCTAAGTTCTTGTATATCTTTTATTTATTTAATTTGTGTAGGGGGGCTATTGAAGTTTTTTATCCCTAAGTATATAAAATTTTGCTGATAGTGTTTGGTGTTATATTTTGGAATTTTAAAGTTATTTTTAAACCTTAATGATGTGCTTGTTTAAAATTTTAGTGTATTTCTTTAAGTAATTGATTAATTGAGATTTTTTTGTAAATGTTTTCAATTTTGGGAACTGGGAATTTTGCAAAAAGTGTTGAAAAGGTTGATATTTAAAAAAATATTATTTTGATGATTGTTCTCTGTATTATTTTTACCGAGTTCATTATGTTATTGTATGTTCCTTCTCACCCAATTATTCCTCACTAGAGTAGTGGGTGAACAACAGCAAAATATAAATTTTTAAAATTATTTATACTTAAAATGTTTCTTAATCTTATTAATATATTAATATATTTTCTTATTCTTTTCACTAATTCGTTAATAATAATTATAATAATGTTAATGTAAAAAAAAATTAATAAATAAAAATATGAAATTTTGTAGTCTTTTCGATCCGTTGTATCTCCATTTAATCACTTTGCAGATGTGCCACTCTGACAAAAAAAAATGTATTGATGCAGTAGTTTTCGTCATCTAAACAATGCACACATTGCACGAGTTCTGTAAAGTTCTTCACGTGAAGTGAACAAAGTTTTATCCGTGTGCATGCACCCTAAGGTCCTTAATTTTTGTTTTTAAATAATATTATTTGTCATTTGTCATGACATCATTCATATTCTATTTCTTCTTCTACTTCTTCCTCTTCGATTGTTCGGACACTTCTCCTCCACTTTGTCGGGAGACGCGATGGTCAGATATCAAAACGCAAAAGTCTGATATGTAGTTGTTGAAAAAAATTGAAACGCAAAATAAAGAGGAGACATGCATTCAACAACGGACGCATATCTGCAAAAAAAGAAGATTAACAAGTATAAAAATTAAAGTGCAAGGTTTTGTTTACCCAATAATTTTCCTAATGTAATTTGAAACTTAAACAACCATCAGAGTATTGTCTAGGCTGGTAATTAATATTTAATTATAATTTTCATGTTTATTGCGTTAATAAGTTAGGATTTTAATTAAACATCCAATTTTTAATTAAGATTTGAGCGTGATACGATTTACAGAAAATTAAAATACTTAGAAAGTAGTCATCGAATATTATTTCTCCAATTATTATTTGAGAGATCGTAATTTTGTTACAAAACAAATTTTTTTGTAAAATGAAAAGATTTTTTTGAAAAGCGTAAAAATAGAATTCACGGTGGAAAGAGTACGTCAACCAGTGCTTGAATATTACAGCTAAATTTACTGAAACTGTTCACACTATTTATTTTGATGTAGAAAACTATCTATACAACGACAAAAACGGAAAATTTAAATTACAAACCATATAATTTTATTAATGATTTTTATTATCTATCGAAGTTAATACTATCGCCTAAGACCTGGAAAATATACTAAGAGAGGTGAGGTTTTCGTATGAACAAATAAGAAATAAACGAGCAAGGAAGAAATTTAATCATAGAAAGGATACAAATATTAGTTAGTATTTCAGTGATGCACTTTTTTTTGTACTTTCCAGTAGGATAGGCGAGATTAGGTTAGATTTGGTTAAGTTAGATTCACAATTATATTTAAAATGTTTTTTTATTTATAAATGAATTTCCTGTTGAGTTGTTAGGTTTATATTAATTTATTTAAAAAAAAGATTTTTGAGCAATTTACCAACAACAAAAATTAAAACATTTTTTAATTTTATGTTTACTATACAGGGTGTAACAGACTTTGTCCACAATATTTTATGGATGTATACCCGACTATATTACGAGTCGAAAATGTTCAAGAAATATGTGCAAATTCTGCACTGTTACGGAAAATATTATTGTATGAAATTTTTACAAAATAGTGTTAAGCTTGAAGTCTACATACAAAGGGCAAGTAAAAAAATAAGGTTCCTACATTTTTTCAGGTATAAGGTATTTTTATTATTGCAATAAATAAAGAAACCATCTGAAAGCTGTACTTTATCTATTTTTCTCTACAATCTCCTGATTTTTCTATGCATTTTTCCTGACGAGTTATCCACCTCTGAAAACCCCTTTGTAAATTCGCCGCTAGCCGCCGATGACTTGTGAACGCTTCTTTCACCTCTACATCTGTATTGAAGCGTTGTCACACCAAAGTGTTGCTTCATTTCGAAACAAGGGAAGTCGCTGAGCAAAGATCAGGCTGTAGGGGCATGGTTCAAGCTATTTCCAGCCGAATTTGTCCCAGTAGGCGGGGTCTGTCGAGAGACATGCGGCGAGCGTTGTCGTGGTGCAGCCTAACGCCCCTTGGTCAGCCTTCCTCTCCGGCGATTTTGATGCTTTTTGAGTTTTTGTCAATGTCCCTCGCAGGACCTGTCCGAATTGATGTTGGTCCTATTAGGCAGAAACTCGTCAGCAAGACGCCTTTTCGGTCCCAACACACCGTAGCCATCACTGTCCCTGCGGAAAGCGTCTGCTTAAACCTTTTCGGCCGAGGCGATTCAGGATGGCGCCACTGTTTGGACTGGTCTTGTGTTTCTGGAGTGACGTAGTGACACCACTGTTCATCTCCCGTAATAAATGGAGTCCAAGAATTCTCGGTATTCCTCGGCGCATTATCTCGAAGAAACCCCTCGCAACACTTGACACGATTGTCTTTGTGGTTTCTGAAAGCATGTGTTGGACCACCGCGCGCAACAACTTGCGTAACCAAGTTTACGGTCAAAATGTTGTCGATGTTTTTTCACAACCCAGAATCTGGACAGCCAAGCTCCCGAAGTCGTATACTCTCCCTCTTCGAGAGAATGCGCTCAATCTTCGTCACGACTTGGGCGTCCGACACCGATGGCCTCCCACACCCTTTGCTCGTCGGGACGTCTGCGTCCTCGGAGAACTCCCTGCACCATTTGCTGGACGATGTTGGACGCTGATGCAAGCAGTCCATAAAACTTCTTCCAACTGTCGATGAATATCAACAGGTTTTAAGCGTCTTCGCGTTTAAAAATCGAATCACCGAACGGATTTCACACCTGGCGGTAACGGCGATGGCGGGTTCCATAGCGGATGCTGTCAGGCCTTTACAGAGCGTCGCAGCGTATGCTCCCCGGTAGTGGAAGAAGTTTAAGGACCAACAATCAAGGCGTAATTGCCGGATTTCGCCTACAATCTCGCGTGGCGAGCTGTACAGCGAATGAACCTAATTTATTACTTGCCTTCGTACTTGATATAAATATTTATGTAATTATTCAATTATTGCTTCAGGCCTAATTTTAAAGACAAAAAATAGTCTAGTCGGTCGAATCAATAAAATATTTAAATTAATCAAAATAATCGCATTATTACAATTTTTTTGAAATGGTTATATCTTTGACATGATAGGGATTAAGCACATATCCCTTGAAAATTTTTGACTCGTTATTTAGTCAGGTGGTTACCTATAAAATATTATAGACTAGGTCTGCTATACCTTGTATGTATATTATATATTATATTTTTGCTACTATCTAGCGTATTCGTATTATTATAAACTACTTTTGCTGTGGAAGCAGAACTAACACAATAATCATTGATGATGGCAGAATTCAAATCTATAATCTCTGATATTTAAGCAGTTGTGTCAATTTTTACGGTAATACAAATTTAATTAATTAATTAGAAAGATATATAGAAAAAATATATCTATCGAAAAAATATTTTGTTGCTACCAAGATTCTAACCGGGATTTCTTCTTAGCCGTGGAATAATAAATATTAGGAGAACACATTCTTATTGTGAAGTTGTAATTATTCAAAACATAGGTCTGTGATATTTTAAATATGAATTAAATATATGCATATTTACCTTCCCCGGTTAGGAAAGAGATCCAGGTTCGAATCCCGGTGGCGCAATAACAATATTTTTCGATAAAATTGATTTTATATGTATATCTTTCTAATTAATATATTTAATTCATATTTAAAATAATAGATATATCAATTAGAAAGATTACAGAATATAAGTTAAAAATTTGTCAATAATGTATTTGGTTGCTATAGCGAAATCGGAAGAACGCGCTTCCCCGGATAGGAAGTGGTCCAGATTCGAATTCCGGAAGTTACTAAATATTTTTACGATAGATTTTTTCTGTATATCCTTTTAGTTGATTCATTTAATTTTTATTAAAATACCACAGAATTATGTTCTAAAAATACAACTTCACAGCAAAAAATGTATTCTCCTCAATTAATATGTATATATAAACTCATTTGAAAAGGTACACTTAAAATGAGATTGAGTGTTATTGTTTGACATTATATTAATCATGGACCTTAATGGCCGAGGGTCATGCGTGACGTTTTTCATTTTCATGTAGAACATGAATTTAATAAAATAATGTATTAATAAAAAAATGAATAAATTTTTGTACAAGGTGTCTGAAATAATTTTTTTTTTTTAAATAAATTTTTGACAATGTGACTTGTAATTATTATCCGATATGAATAATATCATGTAAATGTTTTTATGAGAAAAAATAGTTTTTTTTTTATGTAATAGTATCCGTAATTGTTCAATATATGTAACGTCTTTAGTTGAGCAATCCTATATTATATAAGTTAACATGGGTATTACAATCAAACAAATTGTTAGAATAATAATGAAATGTATTAATACATATTAAATCAATTAGAAAGATACATAAAAAAATATTTCTGTGTTGTGAATTTATATCATCACAACAAAAATGTGTTTTCTTAAAAAAACATTTATTTTTATCCTAATAATTTGTACGCAATCCATGTATAAGCTTAGTTTAACAATACTAATATTTTATCGGTTAAAAATGGTCTATTGAAATATTTTTTATGTATTTTCATGCATGAATTAATATTTTAAATTTTATATAAGATAGTCAATTATTACTTCTAATTCAAATGCAAGCTATGGATTGGTGAACCACCCTGTATTTTAATTGTATTAAATTAAATTAGTTCAGTTGACCACAATTAACAATTTTTTTTTAAATAAAAAAAGTTTAAAGTTATTATATTATCATTATACGAGTAAAAATAAATTAAAATTGCTTTATTTGTAAATTTCACAAGCATTTTTTTTACCTTCGTCTTGTCAGTATTGACATAGCGACCCTTTAGAATAACAAGGTTCCAACTAGCATTTTGGGCTAATTTTAATTATTGCGTGAACGTGAACACGTGTGCAATGCTGGGGGTAAGTCTAAACCTCCAGGCCAGGGTACACCCTTGCATTTGGGCAGTTTCCGGATTACCTTTTGACT
Organism: Eubasilissa splendida; assembly: GCA_031772225.1. Classification (NCBI taxonomy): domain Eukaryota; kingdom Metazoa; phylum Arthropoda; class Insecta; order Trichoptera; family Phryganeidae; genus Eubasilissa; species Eubasilissa splendida. The sequence goes on along the minus strand of CM062862.1, from coordinate 18,087,429 downwards.
GTGTGGATGCCGTGGCTATACAAAGGCCACTGTATAAAAGGGTTCCAAATGCATTGTTCTTTATTTCTTCGATAAACACCAACTCTATAATGATGGATATTAAAGGAAATAGCAAGATCTGAAAATTCCAACTGCATCAGTTATTTATTTCAATTTATGGATCTTCTATTTTTAATTTCTCTCATCTCACAGTGGTCATTAATAATACTGAAAATACGTTAAAACCTTAAAACTGATCATATTTTCATACTTAAAACAAAATGATATTTTAATGAAAGGTAATATTTAGAAGAGGGTATCTATACAATTTTACGTAAATTAAGTAGAGACAATATTATTAATGTTAATACTTAGGGTTTTTACAGGTGTTTTTGTATGATTCTAGTTAATATTTATGTTTGAACACTAATGATATTTTAAGTATGCAATTGTTTCAAATTGCTATATCAGCTGTTATGCCTATAACAAAGATAAACTCCTCATAACGCAAAACGCATCTCATGGAAATTAAACACGTACAACTAAAAAACAAATGTTTTTATTTTCATATTTGTTATTATATTGACTGTTTGATTTATGAATTAGCTTTAACAACTGCCAAACCTATTGTCTCTTAGTAGATATAAATTAATATTTTATTTCACTGCTTTTCAAGGAAACTATAAATAAATAGAGAGTATCTCATGAAAAATCTAAATATATAAATAAATAAAAAAAACAATATTATGTCATTTAATAATTGTATAGAAACTAGCTAGGCTTGTCGAACCGCACGAGAATACTCTACATAACGAACAAGTCCAATCACTCGCTGACTCGGTTGTCTTATTTTAGAAGGTTGAATAATTATGTGGGTATCCAGCATTATAGATTGTCAAACTGAAACTTAGCCGGCTTACTTTCGCACATTCGAAATGAAGAGAAAGTAAAAAAAATATATTACATTGAATAATCGCAGACTGCTGGGCCAGTTTCGCTTCACTACGTTTGGATTCAGCTAGGCCATGCAGATGACATTCCCCGCTATTCTAGGCAGTCATTCGAAACTGCATTCTAGTAATTCAATCTAGACTGGTTTATTATAAAAACATAGATCAGAATAAATCATGGAGCTTGTTTTTTTGAAAGGAATACAATGACACTAACTACTATGGACTGTCTACTACTGTCTAAAATTGAAAAAATCTGGCTTTAAAGCAAAACTGGTTGAAAGTCGGAATTACCTTTAGGTGGGGGAGGAAAATCGGGAGATGGAATGGGAAGGGATTTGGAAGGAATCTTCGCCTTATCTAAGATATGATGCCTCCAAACTCCCTATACTACCACCATATACTACACACTACAATGTACGAGGATGTCCAATGATCTCTGCTCCCAAATAAAGACGGTGATTCCACCCACGGCACGCCTAACCAACAAAACAATAATCCACAAATCGACACTAAAAATAGTGCACTACAGCACTAGTGATGCACACAAACGATATCCCCATTGTCAAGATCAAATTACAATATTAACCTAGTGGCGTCCAATAGCGCCAGAATCCGAACTCATACTGAGGTCGAGCATAATAAATGGATCAAGGACAGGAATATGGACGCAGATATGTGACAATATTATTCGCGTCCGATATTAACGCGCGCGCGCTAAAATAATGTTTATACGAATACGAAACATAATCTTTTTCATACTTGATTTCGGGCCATGGTCAGTTCGTAAGTAAATCAAATCATTAAATATTTTACACTAAAATAATTGATTTTAATTCTTTAAAGAGATGTCGGAAACATGTCGGAGTCCGTTCTGACATACTCAATTGTTAGACAGTGGACAGTTGAATTTAAACACGGACGGCAGGATGTTGAAGACGACACAATAGCAACGATTCCAGAACACGTCAACAAAGTCTTGGACTTGGTTATGTAACTTTGCCTAATTAATTACCTCATAATGCCCCAAGTCTGTATGCTGCAAACTCTGAATAAAACCAAAATTTATTCATAAATAATTCAACACATGTGTAATGTTCTAATGTAATTCTAGAATCTTATAGAATATATCTTGAATAGGGTATTGCGCGTGAAACATGATGCGTTTGTGGTTTACATACCTATACTACTATATATATACATAGAAATATAGGTATGTAGCACGTTAAAGAACACTCCAGAGAGAATGACTGGAGGATTAGAAAGATCACGTCATTGTCCCCTTAGGAATGTTAACCTGTTGCGTAATGAGAGAAACCTCTGACTTTACTGCAATTTCATTAAAGTGTGGGTATTCCGCTGGGGAATGTTAGGCAGATCGATTCTATGTATAACTAACTGAACTTAAGGTTAAATTTTTTAGGTGTTATAACCGCTAAAAATACTTTATGGCGTCACTCTATCCCACTTGGGAATGTATTCTGTTCATACAACATATATAACAGGCTATATAATGTGATGAATTGTCTATAAAATTATTGTTATTACATTTGTAACATATTTTCACCATCAGATTATATTTACTGATACCTAAATTATGTTAGCCTGCTGCCCGGCGTTGTATACATAAATGCACATACTTGTAATCTATGGTATATTAAAAGCCGGTAGGATATGAGATTGCGTATCTATTAATTGTTTTAAATATGAATTAAATATATTAATTAGAAATATATACATATAAAATGAATTTTATCGAAAAATATTGTTGTTGCGCCACCGGGATTCGAACCTGGATCTCTTTCCTAACCGGGGAAGGTGCATTATCCTGCACAAGTTCTGAATAATTACAACTTCACAATAAGAATGTGTTCTCCTAATATTAATTGTTTATTTAAATTTTATAATTATCTGCACTGTAAATATTATTTTTTTTATACCCTGTATATATATATGTGTGTACTTATTTTTGTGAACATACTGTTTCATACTCTTTTGTAGATGTACAATGTAAATAGTTTTAAATGATAATAAATTATAAAAGGGTACCTACTGAAATATTTAACTATAGAATCTCGATAATCAATACATGCGCTTCTCTTCTATTAATTTGTAAATATCACATTAGATTTTATCAGTCACAGGTTTTATTTAATGAGTGGAACCGACAAGGGAGTTGCATAACTAAAAAGAAAAATAAGAAAACCTAATCTAAAAAAAACACTTTCATCTGGGATTTATTGTACTCGTAAACGTTTTAAAATGAAATTAAAAAATTTAATTAAATAATTAGTATTATTGACATTTTCTAATATTCCAGTTCTCAAATGAAATGTCAGTTGAGGATACTAGTAGCAAAATCAGAAATCTCCATTGTGTTAATTTATGTTAATTTATTTAGCTCTTTTTGATGTAAATTGGTCATTCAAAATCGGTGTTAGTTACGAAATCAGTCGCTTTGGCCAGCTGCTATTTATATAATATAAGAATTCAACTAATAGCAGTCATCGCTACTCAGAAATTTAAATGGCCGCCAGTATGGAAACTAGCTTGTTTTTAGAAGAAGGTGTTGTAATAATTTTGTATTTTAAATTTATTATTTATTATTTATTTAGTTCCATCAAGACCCTTGTGAATTTTTACGTAAAAATAAAAATTTATTTAATTTAAATATAATAGTATATTTTTAATATGACATTTCAATAAAACAGTTTAAATCATATAACATTAAAAAATTAATTATAATTTACGTACAAATATTTCTTCAATTCAGTTATGCTCCTGAAACGAAAAATTCTAACGAAATTGAACTTGTTACCAGCCGATGCATCCGTATTATTGGCGAGTTAATAGCATAATTATTTCTATGTGCACCTACAAAGAACACTTCATGTCGTCTCGTTGAGTTGGTATTTTACACGAAACCATTTGTGTCAACTCAGGGCAGTTCAACATGCTATTGATTATTATATATAGAAATACTATAGGCTATTTTTTTCAAATTAAGTAGACAATATTTTTCAAATGAAGTAAATAATCGTAATTTATACTTTCTATCGGAATATGCAATTTAAAATTGATAAATCTTAGAAATTTATGTTGCACTCTTTCGATATTTATATGTGAGTCATAAGTAGGGAGACCACAAAGTCGAGTTAAATTCCAGCGTACTTCTTACAATAGACTTATATAAAGTTGTTAGAGAGCGGAGCGAGTTAAAGTTTTTGGCTGTCCTTAACACAAATCCTAAGGATTTCATCGCTTTGTTACAAATTTCATTGTAATGTTGAATAAATGACATTTTTTCTTCGAAGAGCACAACCAAATCCCGCATAACTGCGACTCTACTTAGATCAATATTTTAAATATGAATTAAATATATTAATTAAAAAGATATACATATAAAATCAATTTTATCGAAACATATTGTTGTTGCGCCACCGCGATTCGAACCTGGATCTCTTTCCTAACCGGGGAAGGTGTATTATCCAACTATGCTACAGCGACAATATTCTTAACGACAATTTTCGAACCTATATGTTACCTTTTTGATATTAATACATTTAATCGTTCCATTATTTGAAAGAGCCATCTACTTTATTTTTACAGAATCTCAAATACCTTTAAGTAAACTGATAGTAGACGCCAGAATTATTAGTTCATTTTTATTAAATTTTGAACACATTGATACAACTACTATAGAAATACTATAGGCTATTTTTTTCAAATTAAGTAGACAATATTTTTCAAATGAAGTAAATAATCGTTATTTATACTTTCTATCGGAATATTCAATTTAAAATTGATAAATCTTAGAAATGTATGTCGCACTCTTTCGATTTGTATATGTGAATCATAGTAGGGAGGCCACAAAGTCGAGTTAAAGATGTATATAAAGTTGTTAGAGAGCGAGGCGAGTTAAAGTTTTTGGCTGTCCTTAACACAAATCTTAAACATTTCATCGCTTTGTTACAAATTTCATTGTAATATTGAATAAATGACATTTTTTCTTCGAAGAGCACAACCAAATCCCGCATAACTGCGACTCTACTTAGATCAATATTGTTAATGCCGTATTGAAAAAGGAGTTCATTTTTACTTCTATTGAAACTTATTTGATTACATTTTTCTACATTAAGATATAATTCGTTAGCACAGCACCCACATATAGAGCAAATTTAAATTATTTTTGCAAATGCAATGTTTGAAATTGCTTTATATATTTTAAGATCGTCTGCAAACAACAGAAAATAGTGATTATCATTCGTAATAAGACGTTCATTATATTGTTCATCAAGCTCTTATTAATATTTCACGTTTTTCTCTAAATGAAAAAATGTTGCTGACTTTGCAACTAGTTGCTCAATTTTCGATATAGCTAAGCAACAATGCTTTTACAAATAACTATTATTTTCAACTCAAAAATAACAATTTGAACTATATTTAAAAAATCCTACAGACATCCTTCGGAACCACTCTTTAAAAAACTCAATATCCTCGACGCAAAACTACACACCATGTCCACGTTCAACCGCCACAGGGTATGAGATGTAACAGAACCAGTCACGCAAGTTCTTCAACCAGGAGATGCGTCTTCTTCCTGCGTCTCGTTTCCTTTGAATCTCTCCCTGTAGTATACATGACTTGTATTACTTCATATCTCTAACGTCTCATGAAAGATTGGAAGCATGAAACATTCAGACTAGATGCATACCACAGCAATATGGAGTTCTTTCCTTAACCGTTATAATTGCGTTCTTTAATCCGATTTCAGGATTGTGCCGATTATATTTATAATGACATTAATTAATTCAATATATTTTTATAAATTGGACATATTCATCAATTTATTACAAAGTTACAAAAAAAATTTACGAGACACTTTTTCTTAGAATCGTGTCTGTATATATTTGATGAGAATTTTAAGAGACTATATTTAAAATGAAGCATTATTTATTCTAGCTTATGTTATGTCATTGAACTGTTAATGCTCTTTAAATAATAATAAAAAAATACCTTTCAAGACATCCGCCTTTTGCACTTTCTTCCAGAATATTTTCTTTTTTCTGATGGATTGGGTTAGTGTTCATGTTTCGACTTTGTGAAGTAGTATAACATCGTAAAATGCGTGTACGTAAGACTTATTTAAAGTCTCTATTACAGATTAGATCTTGCATTCTGAGAAAACAGTTTGGCTATATCTCTTTTCTTGCGAGTGGTTCCCATTCATCGTTCGGCTAGCACTCTGATTTTTATTGGTAGACCAGTATAAAGTTTTTTGTTCTTATTTTCAGTGAAACCAGTGATTCTTGTGACTTTTTCAAATGACCTCGAGTATGTTTTTAAAATGTTAATTTCCACTACTTAATTCAGACAAGCTATATGAGTCGTAGAGTAACATCCCGCTCTGGAGGCTTTTACTATTTTTGAGTAAAACACAAAAAACTACTTATGTTCCACACTATGCCATTGAAAATCTTAATATTTTTATTGATACAATACGTTTATGAAACAGACCATAATTTCCAAAGACTTAATGCAGTCTTATTCGATAGATTTTATTTGACATGACACTCATATGACACTCAAACCACATTTTTTTCAAAATTCGTCCAGAGTCCAATAGAACCTGTTAAATAATCTTTGTAGGTGTTCCATGATATTGGAAAAAAATATTAATTACGTATATGTTTTATTGACTTTTTCTCTGCGATCATTGGTGGCCTTTATAGGCGCCTGCAAGGCCTAGAAACAACCTAACAAGCAATCAGCAATAGCCGATTGCTTTCTGCTAATTATACCAAGATAAGATTATTGTTTTATTGTATGTACACTATATTCTTATAATTTGTAATGTGTTGTAACTTTCAAGACACCTGTAATTTGATTTGAACAACTTTCACCTTGCTAAAATATATCTACATATACTTACTTAAATCTTGAATCATGAGTTTGTGTGATATTTTTTATAAATTAAGTTAATAAATAAATTTTCCTTTAAAAATTACTTACTTGGTAAAAATTCTTGGCAAACTCAGCAGTAAAATAAACAATTATAACGTAACCCTTTCACTGTCTATATAACTTTATTTGCGTATGTCCCTACATTTCTAAATATTTATTTACAATGAATCAACCCTAAAATGGTAGAATCAATATCGGATATATATTTTTTTATATTACATAGAGCATCAACAGATCATTGACATGACATAGGCCAGAATAAATTAACGACATTAAAAATACGGTCATTATTGGCGCTAACTATATGGCTACCTGCCGCAGTGGGAACAATAACATATAATATACAGTGGAACCTCTATATTCGTTAGTCCCTATATTCGTCTGGTTCGATATTTGTCACATTTTAACCTTTACCATACCATGATATAAAATACCCGAAAGCAGCCATGCTGTCAACTCGTGTTACCGTAAATAACAGTTAGAAAAAAAATTATTAGTTTAAATGGCTTTAATGGCACGAATTTACTCTAAATATTGACCATTCAATTTTGAAAAAATGATTAATAACATAATTTAGAGCATTTATTAAATCCTATACAATGTGTCCTTCCTTCTTATCTCTCTTCATTTAATTAGTAAGAAAGAAATAATTATATTCGTAAGTTTGTTATTCTTTTCACTGTGAAAATAGTGTGTGATCTCTGTCTGTAAAAATGGTATTTTTACCAACGTATTAATTTTACAATGGATTGAATGGAAAAAATAATTTATTTTGTACGATTCCGTTTTCATAATTGGTTTTTCACTAGTTATTCTTAAGCGCTTATATTTTTTTAGGATTATCTAAAATATTAATTTAATATTGCATGTATTTACCGAAATATTACAGGTTTAATTAAGATGGTAGACCTGTGTTACTGCATGGTTTGGGAAGGGTTAATAACAAACAAATGTTTCCATATTCGTTAATATTTTCCACATCTGTCGCTTCCACCGCTCGGCAACACTGCCTTAACTGGGCCAAAATGCAGAATATGGTCGAAAAATGGCAGCCAAATGTTGCCATAGTAACCAAAACATAAATGGATTCAATGGTAATGTGATTGACCTTTTCATGAAAGTTTTAAAGAAACTGGCAACACTGGGCAAGTTCTTTGTTAAATCGAGTGCTACTAAATAATCGGCAAACGAAAACTACCACCAGAATTAGAGTTACATGATATTTAAATTGTCTCCTTCTAAATATTAGTAATCTTTCTCCTCTTCCGCTTCTACCATCATGTCTCCTCAGTACAATAAAGGTAAAATTTTGACATAAAATTTATTCATTTGTATACTATTTTTTGGGACTGGGAACGAATCAATTGAATTTCAGTTTTTTGCTACGGGAAAAACTTTTTTGATTAATGACGAATATAGATAGAGGTTTCTTACTTACTTACTTATTTACTTACCATCACGCAGTTTCCATGTGGGGGTAGACAGAGAGGATAGAGCATCACACAACACGTGTCATCGCATCGAAACGTCGAAAAAACCACCCACCGATGATCGAAAGAGCGATGAAACAATTAAAATTAATGCATTTGGTGAAGTTTCTGCGTATATTTATGACTCATTTCAACATCTCAACCGCTTGGCGGCATACTGCGTTAGTTGTAAACTTAAACAATCATTATTTAAAGGTTTCCCAATATGTTTTGTAATATAGTTTTAGATAACGAAGATCACGACTTAAGTAAACAAAGTAAGATATACACGTTAAATAAGAAGTAAAAATGTTAAAAGAATCACGTTAAATATATTAAAAGTATTTATGCTGGTGAATAAATAATAATTGTGTAATTAGTCAATTAATTGGTATAGACAGAATGGCGAACCTGTGACAAGCTTGCGAAGCTAGAATTTTGTTTTCAAAGCGTATTTATATTGAGTAGAATTATTTAATTACAAATAATAAAATCTTTTTTCTCATTATTCTCTTCGTTGCTTTATTGCCACTGCGAGATTCTGATATAGAAATTTGGGGAATATATGTAATGTGATGTTTAATGTGTGCATTTGTTAAAATGTCGACGGATCAGAAGGATGTGCATTAGCGTGAGTAGATGAATGCCCCATTATATTTCACCCATCTACCCACATGTTCGTTTGAATTATAACGCTGAGTGTTTGTGTGGGCGTGTGCGTGTGCGAGACAATAAATGCATTGAAGAAGATGTATAAATGTGACGCAATGAGAGAAGTGACTCCTTGGGCGGCTGCGGCGCGTTGTATTGTCGTATGTTGGAGGTCGATATCGGGCGTGTTTTAGAGGTTTACAAGAGCCCTGTTTTGCACTCAGGTATATGCAAGGTGCATGCAGATTATGAAGAAGATAAACCTCCACAGAAATGTATTGTTCACTGTAATACGCAAATAAGTGAATTTTTACTAGTCGTGCGGTGAAGTTGTAACACCAGCATATTATTATAGTATCTCGTTACGGCTTGCATATTACGCAACGTAATTTAAATAATAATTATTGATAATTATCAAAATTAAAAAATTATGTAAATCTTAAAAAAAAATTGAGTATTGAACCAAGAGAAAGTGGACGATTGTATCAGAAAGAATAATTTTGTAAATGTGGTATTATTAAAAAAAAAAACGATTTTTGTGTTGATTGTAATGAAAGTATTATGACACTCTATAGACCGTCATTTTGAATTGAAAACATATTTTGATTTTAATTTTATATATAAAGATGACCAGACTGCCGAAATGATTTATCTTAGGGGAGTAGCAGAAGTTACATTATTGAACCGAGTGAAAAGTACAGATAAAATTTGCCATCGCTGGTGTGGACTAATTAGTACACTACCAATTGTGTTATAACGCCAGTATTTTTCATGACAAATTTTCGAACCAATATGTTACACTTTTTCAAATTAATACATCTGTTGTTCCATTATTTTTAAAAACCATCTACATTATTTTTACGGAATCACAAATACCTTTGAGTAAACCGACTGCAGACGCCAGAATTAACAATTCATTTTTATTAAATTTTGGACACATTGATACAACTTATATTATTAAGGAGAACACATTCTTATTGTGAAGTTGTAATTATTCAGAACAGACGGTCTGTGATGTTTTAAATACTAACTTGATTGTCAATAAATAATACCCTCAATTTACATTTTCCCTCTATTTACATTTTTTTTGTTGGTCCCTACTAATACTTAAAACCGCGGTTCCACTGTATATTAATGTATATTTTGTTTTGAGTGTGCAAATATTATCAGTTTTAAGGTCTAACTTATTTTCATTGTTAACTAATTTCAGATAAGTAAACAAGGTATCATCATCAAATGAGACCTTGTTCACTTGTTTAGTGTTAATAAGTCATTAGTAATTACCATCTTGATCTACTTTTCTTTAATAAAACAGTGTTAATAGTATTATACTAAAGTAATAAAAGAATTAAATCAAAAAACAAATAAATTGGTCAATAATTGTATATTCTTAGAACCTTGTAGAATCATTGACAACTACAAACAAAATTACAAAATAATCCTTAATGATAAAAATTATGCAAACAAAAACTATTGTAAGAGAATTTAAAAAAAAAACATTGTAAATTAACAATACTGTTATAGTGAGCTCGCTTCACTGATATAACGTTCAAAAATATTGTTAACAAGTGAACAAAATACACTACACTGTCTAAAAATCCTAATTCTTGAGAAGTCATAAAATCGAAAGCAGCGTCTGCCGACGAGGCTCCTAATTATTTACGATTCCTTTCAGGTTTGTGAATTCTTAGAAAAAAACAATGGGTGTTTATTCTGTGTGCGTAGTAAGTAATAGTAAGTTTAAAACTTTAGAACAGAGCAGCATTTTGAATTTTGTTAAGAATGAATGGTAGTAATTTACTTTCAAATGTTTTTGTTCATACAATTATAGATTTTTGATTTTTCATGTGTATTTGACTTGCTTTTAATTTTATTGGATAGTATATAATGAGTAACGAATATAATGAGCAAATTTGGCTGTTCACTTTGTACTCGTTATAACCGAGTTCGAATGTAATACATAACCGATACAGTTGGAACATTCAGCTCTTGCTATTTATTTCCTTTAATATCCATTAAATAGAATTGGTGTATATAGAAGAAATAAAAAATAATGCATTCAGAACCTTTTTCACGCAATAACTCAAATTAGTCCAAAATGTTAGTTGGAATATTGTTATTCTAGGAGGTCGAACTATCAAAGTCATGTGGCAACAAAAAAAATTCTCGCGTCAAGCAAAATAATACTAATTGTGTTTTTAATGTAACCATAAGTATAACTAATGTCATAAAAAATATTAATTTCCGTGAATATTGACGGGTTACATTGAACAAGTTATAAAAAAATTAACGATAAAACATTATAAACGATGTTTTTTTTTCTAATATATTATATATAGTGAAACCTGTTATGTTACATCATTCTTAAAGAGTATATTCATTAGTTGTTAATGGTGCTAGCTACTGGGTGTCCAATAAAATGTTTATGCTACACTTAACATGAAATAAAATTATTATGAGCGTCGTTTGACGATAAAAGATAAGTAATTCATAAAAATAAATCACTTAATGAACTCTATACATCGGATATAGTTTTATCACAAATTATAATTATTATTTCAAATCAGATTTTTATTTTTTATTTTCATCACAAGTGAAACTATATTATTTCATTGAACATCGATGAAATTTTAGAAACGAATTCCGATCTACAAGATTTAAAGACCAAATTGATATTCTAAAACTAAAATATACCGCAACCCAAAATCACTATATTTATCAAGGCATTAAATTTTTTAACAATCTCCCCGTCACAATTAGAAAAATTACAGACTACTATAAATTTATATCTGAAGAAAAAAAAATATGTACACAGACTAACTGAAACATAAATACTCATTCTCTATACACATGTCTTACTCTCATAGAGAAGAAATAAATGTTAAAAAAATGCTATTTAAATGCTAAAAATGGAATAATAGATGTATCATACACAGAAGTTTAAAATTTTTGGAAATATTAATTGGTTAACACAGCGCAATTGATATTGCAGTTCCTCGGCATTTAAAAGTTCCGGATTCATATCCCGGTGGTAAACAATTTTTTTTTTCTTTAACTTCTCTAATTGATTTAGCTCATTTGTTTTAAATTATGTTTAAAATAAAATGAAATTATAGAATTAATTTTTAAGTAATCCTGGTTTTAGAAATAAATTACTTAATTTATGGATTGTTTTTTTTCTTCTATATCTTATAACCCAATAAGTTGAACCCCTGAAATGGATCAAGCAATTGTCAATCACGCAACAAATCTTCTCTCTCCTTTCCTCTTTCCAAACATCTTGGGAGAACACAATCCTCGGTTTTCTTAGTAGAACATTGTAGAAGCACAAATAAAATTCCCAGTCGGCGCCGGCCTCTTATAGATAATCGCCCGTCTACAATTGTTGTTTATCTATGTATTTTAGAAAACTTTCAAATATTCAGCGTGCCAAATAAACACAAAGTTTTACAGAAATAAATACTCTCGAGCTATTTCTGATACATCGGAAACATTTAGTCACAGTTATAGATAAAATAAATAATATGTGTAGAAATACGAAAAATAGCGCAGCCGTGGTTTCTGTGTGAACTTAGTCAGGTGAAGAGGGTTAGGCGCCATTTCTACATTTATTTAAAAATTTCTAATAATTCTTTAAAACATGACAGAATGAAAACTAACATAACAAAGAATATTCATAAAACATTTTAAAATTCACCTAAAAAAAATATCATTTTAATATTCATATGATATATGAACTCGGTTATATCGAACACGGTTATAGTGAGATCAAGGTTATAGTGAGATCACGGTTATAATGAGAAAATTTCATACAACTCTTCACTGTTATAGTGAGCTCGCTTCACTGATATAACGTTCAAAAATATTGTTAACAAGTGAACAAAATACACTACACTGTCTAAAAACCCTAATTCTTGAGAAGTCATAAAATCGAAAGCAGTGTCTACCGACGAGGTTCCTTATTGTTTACGATTCCTTACAGGTTTATGAATTCTTTAAAAAAAACAATGGGTGTTTATTTTATGTGCGTAGTAAATAGTAGTCTGTTTTAAACTTTAGAACAGAGCAGTATTTTGAATTTTGTTAAGAATTAATGTAGTAATTTACTTTCAAATGTTTTTGTTCATACAATTATAGATTTATGATTTTTCATATGTATTTGACTTGCTTTTAATTTTATTGGATAGTATATAATGAGTAACGGATATAATGAGTAAATTTGTACTCGTTATAACCGAGTTCGACTGTATCTGTCAAAAGCATTAATACTTATATTTATACTTATTTATATTTATACTTCATTACCACATCTACTCCATATCCACTTCGTCACTATATAAACCAAAATATTACGTATTATGGAAACCAACATTATCATTATTAATATTTTTATAAAAGCTTTCAAGCGGCCATCTTTCTTTTCATTTTTGTATGGAGCGCACAGTCCCGAATAGCTACGAAAAGTTGACACATTCCTAAACTAATTGTATCAAAACAAGCTTAGATAATAAGGTATGAGCACCATATGCATCGGTAGACAAATAAATGATAAGACAAACAAACAAACCTAGTCCGTCAGAAATCAGTCGCATAATCTATTGTAATGTAAAATTTATATTGAATTTAATTAACATTCGTATGTGTAATGTTCTTAATTTGCCAATCGCGTGTCTTTGATTATTGTCCTGCGGAAGGCTTCTGATTTATTATTGATTTAAATCGCTACTCGGATAATATGAAAGTAAATACATTAACTGTGGACAATTATAATATATTGTAATCATTAATACAAGATTGATGCGAAGAGCGTGGATGGCGAAGGTAATAAAAAGTGACCGCCATAGACGCGCGACTTTTTTTTATAGCCATTGGCCCACACCACACCTACTTTGCGTGGGGTTTAACGCCCCGGGCTCTGAACACATTTAGGGCCGGTTGTGTGATCAGTAGTAACTTATTACTAGAGTAATTTTTTACTAACGCCCATAGTAAAAATCCTTTATTAGTTGTTGATACATCAAATTTACTACTGTCAAAGCATAAATGGAGATAGACATAAATAGGCGTGACAAATAATCATGAAATATGTCTTATTTTAGGTATTATCTTTTGATTTTTTCGCCTAGGCGATCGATATCTGTCTCTTTGGCGATTAAATTATATATATATTATGCAACGATATCATCATCGGACAAACTCTCATCACTAAAATAGCGGGCTATTGAATGATTAATTGTCGTATACTGCAACTTTCAAAGTATCAATGTGTCAGATGACTTTTGAAACAGCTGTGAAAAGTCCGCCATATTTAACTATCCATTCTCGTTTTTACCATCGAATAGCGGAAAGTAAAAAGAGTTCACTACGAGATGTACTTTCGGGAAGTAAATATTTTTTTACTAATGATCAAACAATCCGTTTTCGCAAAAATTTTTACTTTAGTAACTTTTTTTACTATAGTTAAAAGTTACTATTGATCACACAATCGACCCTTAACATTGTTTACAAATCATAAAACATATACATCGCAGTATCGATAACGGATACTTACTGTGAATTTCACAATAGAAACAAATATATCAAATATGTATAGAAATGAGAATTGGGCATTGTCAAGTGGCCTTCCATTTGATCAGGTTTAATTTAATATATAGTCCGATGTGTGAGTGTGATGAATGTAAAGCGGAAGAGGAGACTCTAAATCATGCCCGTGATCTCTTTTTATAGTGATCTGGTCAATTTTAATTATCATCTTCCGGCTAATATGTGTCGCTTTCTTTCTCTTTATTAATCACATCTGATGTGTACAACATCAAAATATTTCAACGGAAATAACGCTTTAATCTATTCGCAATAATAATATTGTTCTCGATACAATACAGTTTTATTTTGTTAAATAGCACAAATCATTCTTCAACGATGGATTACCTTAATTAATAAGAAGAAATAAAATATATAAATATTTTTTACAAACACCGTGAAGTTGCAATTTCGAAATATTTCTGATGAATTTTTAATACAAATTATTAGATTTTTATTTACTATTATTACAATAAATTTAAAATTATGCTACAACAATATTAAAGCACAATTTTTTTTTTACACTTCCCTTGAAAGCATATATAAAGAAGTGGAGTGTATATTAGTTTAGGGGTACATGTTTCTTTTTGAAGTGTTTTTAATAGTATTTATTAGATCTTTATTATCATTAATTTTCCTGATGTTTTCGGGTAAGTTGTTAAGGAATTTTTTCCCTAGGTGCATTTAATAGTATTGTGTAACTGATGTGTTGATTTTTGAACGTGAAAATACAAATTTAAACCTAGTAACAGTTACATAAATCAATTAGAAAGATATACAGTTAACAATTAATCGAATAAACATTTTAGTTGCTACCGGATTTCGTAGGTGAACCTTTTCCTATCCGGAAAAATACGTTAACCAATCCTACCATATTAACCAAGTACGTTTACAACAAATTTTTACTAATTTCCTTGGATAAGAAAAGAATAGATTTTTTTCTGTACATCTTTTAAGTTGATTTATTTAATTTGTATTAAAACAGATTATTGTTTTGTATATTTTTGGTACGAAATGATAACTATATTGTGCTATTCTACGGCACTGGACCGGCGACGAATCACACGGTATCTATCGTAGTACATATCTGGTTTGTTTAATCTGTAGGGAGATAACAAGTTTGCTTTGGGCTTTGTTTGATTGATGTATTGCTTTCAACCTGGCGCCTTTTATATACAGAGTCAATATGAGATATACCTGGACATGGCGAGATCCGAGGAACCGTCAACAATCATTGGACTAGAAAGGTAATTTCCAATTGGATAGATCAACCAGATCATTGATCCTACGAATTGACTATCCGAACTGTAAATTACAGAGAAAGATGACCTTAAAATTATTAACATAAATTTTATATTACTACAGTAGAACCCCGATTTTACATGCCCGTAATTCACGTTTTCCCTCCATTTGCGCGTTATTTCTGCAGTCATTTTAGTACATTAAAATCCCTATTTTACATTTGTCTTTCCCGCGATTTACGTCTAAAATTTATTGAAATACGTTCGGCCAGTTCGATATTAGCCATAGAGCCAAGAGTGTGCTGGTTGTTTGCTTGACGTTTATACGAATTTTTCATTCTCGTACCTTCGTTTTTTTGTTTTTTACAAGCTGGTATCAACAATAAAATTACGTAGAAGGTAGTAAAGACAACATTAAGTAATGAAAAAAAATATGAATAACCATTGCAGACTTACTTAGACGTTGACACCAACGTAATAACATCGGACGTAGTGGAGATTGATGAAATAGTGGATAGTCGTACAAACAAAAACTTGACAGAAGAAGAATCTTCCTATGAAGAAGTGTCTGGTATATTTTACTAATATTAGTAATTTACCACCAGAAATCTTTAATTTAATTTATAATATTAAAAGAACATGAAAAAATAATTTTAATTTGTTTTTTTTTACAATTTCCCACTGTTTACATTTTTTTTTGTTGGCCCCTTCAAAAACTTAAAATCGGGGTTTCACTGTATTGTAATGTGACCCGTGTAATATGTACTTTAAATATGGCCCATATTTAAATTGCAAGATTATCGATCTTTGGGTTAGCAAATATTCCATAAGAAATAACATTACTTGTAAACAGAGAAATATATAAACAATTTAGTATGCCATTTATTTAATGACTACTTTCTTAAGTGTAGACGTATATCTTTACGACATCATAAAATAATAAAAAAATTAAAAATTAATCTAGGTTATATACAAAACTTTGTGATGCATACATATATCACACTATATGCCATTTGTATTCGTACTAATACATCGTTATGAATATGTACATTTGGAATATATATATGTTACAGTGATTTTATACTTTCACTGTCGCTTCAGTGAAATCATATTAGATTAAATTTTCACCGGAAGATATATATTTCTACTAGCGAAAAAATAATTTAACTCATAAGCGGTAGTGAAATTATACGCTGCTCTAAACTGTTGTTGAATAGTTGTAAAACGACCATTTGTGTTTTTTTGATTTCACTTAAAATACGAAAATAGTATTCAATCCGATTTATTTTATCCACTAGATATCTTTTTTTTCGAACCTATACATAGACATTTCTAACGTAATATATTTTATATAAAATCTTTTAACGTACTTTGTAGATCTCCACTATTTTCAAAATACAGTTGTAAGGCAAAACATCACCAGCTAAGGCCTAAATATTCCGATGACAGGTGGCATCAATGACACAAACACATACGCGGCGCATACCTAGATACGTGTACCGGATCATCCGCTTATGAACAAATAAATTTTCACTGATATTATGCTGTGAAATTGTAAATCAATCAATTGATGCATTTTTAACTAGCCGAGTTAGTGAAATTATATTTATACTAGTAAAAATATAACTTACTTTTAAAATTAAAATAAAATAAAATATAATTTAAATTAAAAATGGAAAATAATTGGATCCTAAATTTTTTGGATCTAACATTGATTAAAAATAATAATAAAATTGAATTCAACATTTTTAGAAAACTAACTTTTACAGATATTATTATACATAGTGAATCTAATAATCCATTATCACACAAGCATTTAGGGTCCACTCCATGATACATCGTTTAGTCAATATTTCTATGTCAACATCCACTTTCAATATTAAATTGAATACAATTAAAAAAATAGCAGTTAATAACGATTAAAAATAGCAATTAAAAAAATAGCAGTTAATACAGGTTTGATAGACAATATTTAAAAAAATAAATTAAAAGAATGTAATAGCCAATTTTTATATAAATCACAGATAAAACATTATGATAAAAATGATTATTGGAGTAGGATTTTATACATAAATAACTTTTCGAATCAAATATCTAAACACCCACCACGAAACATTAGACCGACATTTATACGTCCATGCCGTCTCGACACAGAATTTCTCTAGTGAGATGGGCACAGTCTAAACAGATTTTTACATTGTATTATATAGTTACAAATAAAAATTAATAAAAAAATACAAATAATAATATAGGAAATTTACTCATAAATTCTAAAGATAAAGATTTAACAGTTCTGGTGTCTATAAACTTAGTTCCAAGGATTGTACCACATTTTATATTGGTGAAATGGGTCGAAATTTAAATATAAGAGTAAGGGAGCATTTGAGATGTTTGAACAATAGTGGGTTTTCAGAATTTCTAATCATTTGATAGAAAATGGTCATGGTTTTGATAAAAAATTGGGATCGTCAATTTTACATATAAACGATGTTGGTCATAAATTAAATAATTTGGAATCGTTGGAGATAAATAAAACGTGTAAAACTATTCAAAAAATTATAAACAACCAATTAAATTTAACTACAAGTCCCGTTCTAAATTTTTTTTCTCAAAATTACTAAAATACAACAATTTGAGTTAGGTACTAAATTTATTTTTTAAATAATTATTGTTTTTTTTTAAATATATTCTGTTAAGAATCAATAACATATGTTTTTAATCAGTCATTGATATCCTGAAGAAGAAAATTATATTTTTCGAAAATGGTCGATGTATAATATTTTAACTCAATAAGTGGTTGATAAAACAAAATTAACAAATAAAAATAAAATATAACTTCACTGTTAATACACATTCACTTTAACATGTGTATATTGTGATGTTTAAATCTGCGCGCCGACGCATGGGAAGCCTGTTTTACCGACCTATGATTGTGATTGGCTGTCTAAAAGAACGAATCAGGGAAGAAAATCCGCAGCTGAGCAAGACTTCACTCTGGAGGAGAATGGCGGCGTCGTGGAGACGGAAGGTGGATTTAGAGATTGAAAATGCGCCTGATCCATCCACGAGATTAAAAGAGACTCCGCTGTAACCAGCGGAGAGGCCGTATGCGAACGATGGCAGACGGATGGGCTAGACGAACTCAACAGTGACGAGATAACGTCAGAGTAACCTCCTGGAGGAGGAGGTTACTTTGACGTATGGGACGGGAGCGCGGCGGCCTGGACCAAGCTACAACAATACTGCATGGTAGTCTAGAATTTGTTGCGACTTCATCTTTTGGCAAGCTGGATATAAATCGATGTTTGCTAAAACGGTAACATTATGTATCCTCAATAAGAGGAATGTTTAACCGGAAGAAGGAAGATTTCAAAGACTCGTGTAATGTGTCACTTCGGTGTTTGTTCTTAAAACTATTTCCAACCATTCGAAGGTAGTAAGCGACACAGACTGAGCTAGATCGGTGGCGGCAACTCTGGCATCTTATCTTCTAGGGCCAGAAGGCTCGTAAAAGATGTGTGTCAAGATATACCAATCTGCAAGTGGTAGGCGGGGGTACCCAGCGTATTGAACCACGGGGCCGATGTCAGGAATGTATGGCGCTGTTGTGACTGCGGTCATGGACTTCCGAGTCCCATGAGACTGTTGAAGAAGAGAAGAAGAATTTATAGCTAAATTAATGAACAATAATATGAAAATATATTTGAGTAGCTTATTGGTCTAGTGGTTAAGATGATAGTGATTAGTTCGCGCCTTGTTCCAGACCAGCGAGGTAATCCTATTTTCATAGTACAGGCATTAAGTTTAATTTGAAAATAATAAGAATATTGATGTGACATATACTCTGTGTACGCATCTCCATTTTTTTTTAAATATAATAAATATGGTTTAATTGATTTTTTAAATAACTTATAAAACTGTATATTTTGTGTGAATATTGACGGGTTGTATGTAATTCAGCGTTTCTCAATTAAATTAAGTCGCGGAACCTTTTAACATTTTATATACATAACGGAACGGAATCACTTAAATATTTTTAGCATAGGATATAAAAAAAAATTCTTGGATCAATTTCTTCAGTCTCCTCCACATCTGACAGGTGTTTTGTGCTTTGGTTCACATTCTCTATCTTCTTCAAGAAGTATTCGCATCATTCCATCATCCCTAATGTGTCTGTGAGTCATTATTTATAATAAAAATACGCACAACAATGCGAACTTTCTTGTCACAAACATCGAAGAAAGTCGCGCGTAATTTTTTCGACTCATTGAACGCCAGTCGCGTGGAACCGATTCGACGCAACTGAAACAAAAGCTATCTGTACGGCACAAGGTATGCGAAAAAGGGATGAAAATAGTTCATTTATGTGCAAAATGAACCTATCACAGGCTACTAGAGATGGGAAGTACCTACGATGCCAGTGGCGGTCGCAACGACGCCGCGCGACCGCTTGAAGGTTAAAATATAAAGATAAACTCTGAATAGAAGCTTGAATTTTGATCACATCTGCTTGAATGAAATTTTCTTTATAATTTAATATGGTATTATTTATTTTATTATCAGAAACAGTGAGCACTTATCTACATACTAAAAATGATCTCGCTATAATAATAATAATAATAATGTGTTTATTCCAGCGTGATGAGGTTGTTTTTTTTAACCCGATTCGCCATAAAGATAATACATATTATGTTATACATTAAAGGTTATGAAATAAATATAATGCTATAAAAAAAAACAACCAAGGAAAATGCTAATAAATAAAAAAAAATTAAAAAAGTTAATAAAAAGTAAAAAAAGTTCACACATATGACTATGTATATATATATATATATGGCTATGACTGTGGTAATAAAATTACTATTTAAAAAAAATATATTGAATCATTTACTCGTTGCAATTATATACATATACACGTTCCATAGAGACAACATATTTCTTGGAGATGGAGTTTTTCAGTTAAAAGGTTGCAATTATTACATGTCGCTTTCGCTGTGAGAATAGGAATATCAAACCACAGCGACCACAACTATTTTCTATGCAAATATCTAAACCAATTACTATAATTTTATAAATTTGATTCAAGTGAAGGGTAAATGATTACAAATAATTTCTAACGATAGATATGAATTACTTTAAATTGAGTTATTATGTTTCTCTCTGAAATACAGATCAGATATACTTATTAATGAAAACATATTCATATTGTAAAGTTGTAATTATTCAGAACATAAGTCTGTGATATTTTAAATACTAATTAAATGTATTAATTAAAAAGATATACATATAAAATCAATTTTATAGAAAAATGTTGTTGTTGCTACCGGCATTCGAACCTGGATCTCTTTTCAATTCGGGGAAGGTGCATTAACCGACTATGCTACAGCATACAGTACCATTGACGACAAGTTTTCGAGCCTACATGTTACACTTTTTATATTAATACATATTATTATATTATTTGAAAGCCATCTAATTTATTTTTACGGAATCTCGAATGCCTTTAAGTAGTCCAATAAGAGACGCCAGAATTAACAATTCATTTTTATTCTATTTTTGACGCATTGATACAACTTATATATTATTAAGGAGAACACATTCTTATTGTGAAGTTGTAATTATTCAGAACAACGATGTATTAATTTGAAAAGTGTAACACATCGGTTCGAAAATTTGTCGTCAAAAGTACTGTTTGGTGTAGCATAGTCGGTCAATGCACCTTCCCAGGATTGGAAAGATATCCAGATTCGAATCTCTATAGAAACAAAAATATTTTTCGATAAAATTGATTTTATATGTATATCTTTCTAATTAATACATTTAATTAGTATTTAAATGATATACTTAGATCGCATAAAATCATAATTGACCATATTTATTACGCAATGGTCATTTTAATACATTTATGTAATTATAATTGACCTAAATCTGTCATGAATATTACGTCATATTATGTCATGTTGAGTGACTGAATTTTTTTATTTAACAGCAAGCTTATTTACATAGTGGAACAATGAGTGATAGGGGCAAATATCAGTGGCGTGCAGTAGGTATAGACTTAGGTTATTATGCTACCAATGATATTATACAATCATATATAATATATGTACTAAAATACATTATTACGTTACGATTTTTAGGAAGAAGAATAATGTGACGTGAGTACCTAATTTCAAAAGTAAATACCCTGGTTTCATATTTTTACGCTAATACTAATTTCAATGTTGGCCGCGTGGTTCGCGACCGTCGCTTCGTATCGGGAGCCATCGCTGACTAGGTGTATTTATTCTACTATCGGCTTCGTGCAGAGTTGAGGTTCGCCCACGAGCAGCCGGAAGATGCAAAAAGAATGATCATATATTTTTTATTATGACTTTATTATTATCGTCGTCGCCTACTATGTAGCTCCATATTTATAACTTTTATTTTATTTTTATTGATTTAACAAAACATAATTTTCCACAACTTTCTGTCTCTTGTTTTAAAATAAAATTTAATGTAAAATTTGTTTACACTCCTTTTTTCTAAAATATCACTTTTCATATTTTACTGACTACAGTAAAGGTTTATTTTCCCAGAAAATGTTTAAGATGGATCTCAAGTAGGTAGCTTCTGGTTCACGTACTCACATTCATGCTCTTCGTTATTTCTGGTCTGTGGAGGATAGTCCGCCAGAACACATCTCACAGCATGTTGTACATAGGATTATAAACTTTTATTTAACCAACGTCTTTAGACAAAATGAATCCGTCGTTTATACGACCCTACCATGTATTTATTTGTATTTTTAGAGTACTATTAATGGTGTTTTTAAAGTTTAAGTTTTAACAAAACGTTTTCTTACCTATATAAAAAAATGTATGGACGTTTTTAAGAACACTTTTTATGACTGAACACGATTCTTTTGTTGTTTGAAAATCCTTCACTAAATAATATTTTTATTAAAGGTAAACGTAGGAAATAGTTCTGCCAATTGCTTTTTGTTCTTCCCAAATCAAAAATAAATTCATGCACCAAATGCTCCTCGAACTCAAAAAACGACCATGAATTCAATGCGTTAAACGCACTAAGATATTAAAATTTGCGAATTAGTAAAAGAGGAAGTAGACACTTTAATGATTTGCTCGCAGTTGTAAGCCTTTCTAATGTTATTCTGTTAAAAACACAGCATAAGTAACGACTCCATACAAGGATTTTTCAATTCAGTAAATAGCCAATTGTATGACTTAGGTAATTCACTAACTTAAAAATAGAAAATAGTAATGTGATTAGCTATAATGCGTCGATTGCACAGTTTTTTTGCTCGTATGCACTGCACGCCCCTGGTAAATATAATAGGGTAAAATTGTTGATGACTAAACAGCTTAGTACGCACCCCTACCCAAAAAATATTAATTCTAGAATAATCTCAGAAAAATATGTGACGTAAAAGTGACCGAACACACTACTCACATGTCAGTTTGAAGTATTGAATAAGTTATAAAACGAAAGATAAAACAACTTACGGTTGACTCAAGTTTATTGCTGAGCATAATTACATATTAGATATATACAATAGCCGTACAACGAAATGACTACACAGAGGAGTTGGATATATTGCTTGGAAGGCGGCGGCGAAAAGAGTGGCGCTCGAAAGCCGACCCCCCGGGCTACCGGTCACATGGTTATTATGACATTTGTATTTGGGAGTATTTTTACGGCTGTTAGAAACTCTGGTTTTACGCACTGCTGTCTGCGGGGTACGTTCAAGGTCGACGGCCGGTAATGACAATAGTGGAGGCGATCGACTTCCACAGATTAAATTATATAATATCAAGCTTTGAATAATGTAAACAGAAACGCATGTACAATATTTTACATAATGACATAACATATACTCGTAATCAAATTTCGAACAACTAACCACCTTCGGCGTACAGAGCGGTTACGTTGGATTTGATTACATAGAATACTTATTTGGGTAAGTACCAAAAAGTTGTAACGGTAGTAAACAGGTTCCGCTTGATTATTTAGTCTCGTGAATAAAAAAATTCATGCGTCAAGACAAGTGAAATTCTTTTTTTATTTATCTACGCCATTTTGGGCATTTACAACATTATTATCCACCTGGATTAAAAAAAATTATGTGAAATACAATATAAGTATAATCATCACAATAGAAGTACATATATATAAAAAGAAAAGTCTTTAAAAAGATTTAAAAATTGTCAAAAAAAATGTACACAATATTAAATTGATTTAAAGTATATAAGAAGAATAATGCAGTAGAAGTATAAAATATATATAAGAAGAGAAAATATTTACAAATTGAAAAAATACATCAGCCCCGATGATAGACGTTGACTATAATAGAGGATCCGAGACGTTGGCCAGATTGGGTTGTACAGATTAGTACACAGAAGATTCCGAACGGCCATGAAACCTTAAGAATATTTTTAATAAAGCCAAAAATAAATATCTCGATCGTTATATCGTTTGTCTCAATACAACATCAAAAACTTAAAATGCCATTAGCGCGTTAACACACCAAACTGTGTGTGTTAACATGCATTTTTGGACCTTGTAAAGTTGCAGGGATTAAAGTCATATTTTTAAATCATTTTACCATCTGTGGACGACAGGTCCTAGCGTTTGATAGATACGTCAAGACCCTTAAAATCTAGTCTTACCCTATTTGATGTCTTTCATTTTAAATAGAGTTGACAGTTAAAAGGTTATATATTATATTATTATTTTATTTTAATATTAGAAAATATTTATTTTAACATTTATTTCTTTTGTATAAGAGTAAGACTCGTGTGTAGCGAAGGAGTATATATTTTTTGTTTTTTTTTCAGTCAATCTGTGTAGATATTTTTTGATTTCAAATACAAATATACAGTAGTTTGTAATTTTTATAATTGTAATGAGGAGATTGTTAAAAAAATTGATGCCTTGATAAATATAGTTATTTTGGATTATTGAATTTTTTTTGTACATGATTATTTTTGGTACTTAGAAATCTGTGAAGAGTTGTATAATTTTTATTATCATTTTTAGTGATTTCTAATTGTGATATTGAAGTTTTATATGCTCCTCCCCATACCAATAATACCGTATTGCAAATGTGAAAGTTATAAGATTAAATATTATAAAATCAAAATCGTTCCAATGCCAGTGAAGTGAAGGAGTTCTGATACATTAATCGCTTCGTGCTGAACATTGAATTGTCTTTTATATGAAAGCGTGCCGAATGATCAGAAAGAATTCTCATTCGTAAGTACGTAAATACTATATGCATCAATTGCACGTACAAAACTCTAATTATAGTGTTTATCAAGATTAAGATGTCTCACAGAGAAGAAGCTATTATTTTTATATGAGAAGTATGGAAGTCTTGGGCATTACAGGGCTTACGACCTGTCATCGGCTGGCTTAAGTGATCACTTTACACAATGTAACATTCACCTATTTACCCACGCTACCACATCTATCAATTTTTTTTAGGAAGTTGTATATAATTAAATCAAGATGGAACATTTCACTTATTTATTTCCAATTATGCTGTCGCCGTCCATTGGCATTTTTAAAATTTTGATATTCTTTCTCATGTAATAGTATAGATGTCGCTGAAGCTGAGACTTAATTTGAAGTGGAGGCAGTGTGAGACATCTTAATCTTGATGACAATGCTCCAGGGGATAAAAGCCAGTAATTAGTTCCTGCAAAGATTTGGACATACTCAAATAGTGTTTATTTTAAGATTTGCACAATTCTAATATTTATACAATCAAGTAACCGTTTTTGATGATAAAAACAAACTTATAGTTAAGTTTTGGTCATCGGGATGCTTTTAGTATAGAAGTTGAGTACGCTAACATAAGATATATAACATCACAAGACATACAATAACACAAGAGCCATATAGCCGAGTTAAATTGTATTCAATTTCCATATTATTCTAAATTTATCGCTAGCCACGCATGGTGTAGTCTCAAAAACCATTTTTTTTTTTTGTTCTATCTGGTATTTATATACAATCGGGAATTTAGGGACATATTTGTTTTTATTTAGTTTTAAAAAGATTATAGAGTTAAAAATATACATTTAATGTCGCAAACTCATTGTAATTTTGCTTTGGAATTTGGAATTTTATCAACCTTCATTTTAATATATTTTCTAACATTTAATACGGTTTTGCTTCTCACATAGCTTTTACTGTGTGAGTTTATTAATACTTAAATTTACCTCTTTTTGATGTAAATTGATCATTAAAAATCAATTAATAAATAATAAATACATATATTGTTTCACTTCTTCAATATTTGCAAAATAGACAAAATACCTTATTAGGAGAACACATTCTTATTGTGAAGTTGTAATTATTCAGAACATAGTTGTATCAATGTGTCCAAAAATTTAATAAAAATGAATTGATAATTCTGGCGTCTGCCATCAGATTACTCAAAGGTATTTGAGATTCTGTCAAAATAAGATAGATGGCTCTTTCAAATAATGGAACGATTAAATGTATTAATATCAAAAAGGTAACATATGGGTTCGAAAATTTGTCGCTAAAAATATTGTCGCTGTAGCATAATTGGATAATGCACCTTCCTCGGTTAGGAAAGAGATCCAGGTTCGAATACCGGTGGCGCAATAACACTATTTTTCAATAAAGTTGATTTTATATGTATATCTTTCTAATTAATATATTTAATTTATATTTATAAAATACTTTGTTTAAACCACTATTTATTGATTATTCTACATGTTTCGATACTTAAATAGATAAATTAGAAATTTTAGAAATAAGAAGACGTGTTAATAGCAAGCTTAATATTATAAATAACCAAATCCTCTTTGCTAATAGTGACTTTTTAAATTTGTTTTCATATTAGTTCTTACTTATTCACCACTTTATAGTTTTGTTTTTATCTATGCTTGTATTTTTTAATTTCAGTATTCATTGTTTTCGGGAGAAGATACCATAGGTATCGAAACATGTAGAATAATCAATAAATAGTGGTTTAAACAAAGTATTTTGTTTAATTATTAACGTATATTATTAATACAAATTGCATATAATACAGAAAAAATCTATTTATCGAATAAATATTTGGTTGCTACCGAGATTCGAACCATTTCGCTACATTAACTGATTATGTTTTCGACAGATTTTGAACATTACAAAAAATACTGTTCATATTAAAAATATATTATTCTTCAAGGTTATATGTGTTATTTATGTTTTTCTCCAAATAAAGAAACACGAAAATAAATAAATAAATAATAAATACGCGATTTAAAATCATCATCCACGATGATTGAGGATCGTACTCTCCACGAACTCGCACTCTTGACTTTTCTGCAGAACTTAGGGCTATCACCAGAGAAGTTCTTGTTAACCTTTTCCACTTGATCAGTAAAATGGGTGGGGGATATTCCTCTTCCTCTTGATCCTTCGACGTGACCCACCACAACAAGCTTCTATTCTCGCAAGTTGCCCAAAAAATTGAGAGTCTGTCCTTGATCTTCAGTTCCCACAGAATGGAGTCATTCGCGGGTCTAGCTGTCCAACATATATCTCAAAGGCATCATTCAGTCATCTCTCCCTTACCGTCAGGCTCCATGATTCCACACCATATAAATATGATGTCCTTGGGATTGTATAGCTGTGCGTGCGAGGCTATAAAGGGCGGCGCGCGGTAGGGTGCGGACTCTTTGACCTATACTAGTGATATACCTTGTACCTTGACCTATACTAGTGATATACCTTGTTGTAAATTGTATCGTATAATTGTAATAAATGTATAACTGTTACAAAGTCTATTTCTTAGACACTAGACTTAGTGGTGTACACTGAAGACGTACTTAGAAGTAAAGTACGTAACATTGGCGCAGTCGGTAATTGAATAATTGACGCAACATAACAATAAATATATAAAATGAGATGCTATTTTAAGTACATAAGAAATTTTCTTTGAA
Organism: Eubasilissa splendida; assembly: GCA_031772225.1. Classification (NCBI taxonomy): domain Eukaryota; kingdom Metazoa; phylum Arthropoda; class Insecta; order Trichoptera; family Phryganeidae; genus Eubasilissa; species Eubasilissa splendida. The sequence goes on along the minus strand of CM062862.1, from coordinate 18,059,629 downwards.
TTGAATGCGTTACACTTTCGAAACTATCCACGTATTCGATTTATTCAAATAAAACTAAATTATTACGGAACATTATTTACGTACTTCCTCCTAAAATTTGGAGATCCCGGTGCGCGGGAAAAGTTAATAAAAAAACTGAATAATTGCCTCCATAAATAACACATCGATAAGAGATGTAATATAGTGCGCCATTTTAATAGCGGACATTTTGTTGGGCCGATGGCATTCACTATCGAAAACATACTCTAGCGGATAGGTAGTACGCGGAGTGGCCCGGAGGATTTATAGCGCCGGGGCCGTGAGTAGCTCGCCTCGGCCGGACCTGAGCAGCTGGAAGAGGGGCGGAGGAACTTATCGGCCCGGAAATGATATATTGTTTTATTTCTTTGCAAATGAATAGGCACGAAAAAACCGATAAATAAATTACAATAAACGTTGAGTCTTTATCTAATACTAATGCTAGGGTAGTCATCGGTGGCGTGCAGTAGGTATAGATTTAGGTTATGCTGTTACCAATGATAGTATACAATCATATATAATATATGTAATACAATATATGTTATATATAGGATTATGAACTTACATTTAACCAACGTCTTTAAATAAAATGAATCCGTCGTTTATACGACCCTACCATGTATTTATTTATAATTTTAGAATAGTGTTTTTAAAGTTTAATTTTTAACGGATAATAATACTTTATTACGCATATGAAAATGTATGGACGTTTTTAAGAACACTTTCTATGACTGAACATGATTCATTAATTATTTGGAAATCCTTCACATAATAACTAAAGGAAATAATTATTTTTATTAAAGGTTAACGTAGGAAATAATTCTGCCAATTGCTGTTTGTTTTTCCCAAATCAAAAACAAATCCATGCACCAAATGTAAAGAACGATCATAAAGTCAACACTTTTAAATTAGTAAACACTTCAATGATTTGCACGTAATTGTAAGCCTTTCAAATGTCATTCTGTTAAAAAATAGCATAAATATCGACTCCATACGAAACGGATCAACAGAAAATAAATTTTCTATTCAGTAAATAGCCAATTGTATGACTTGTGTAATACACTAGCTTAAAAATAGAATATAGTCATGTGAATAGCTACAAAGTGTCGATTGTAGCTACTAGCGCTATGGCTGCAGCGGTAGGTTGTCGCGGAAGTTTTTATAACTAAGCCATTAAAGTTTCTATTGGCACACAGATGGCGCTAATCGTAATAAATCCGTAAATATTAGTTCACTATCCATATTATAGATTATTTAATTTATATTTGTTTCCCAGAATTTGTATTACTTCACAGATTTTTTGTTTGTATGCACTGAACGCCTCTGCATGCAGTAGGTATAGACTTAGATTATGCTGTTACCATGATATTATTTTATACTATATGCTGCATGTATGTATTATGCCAAAATGTTGATGGATCAGAAAAATGTGCTTTGCGTGAGTAAATGAACGTCCCATTATATTTCACTTACCATATTTACTCACATGTTCGTTTGAATTATAACGCGGAGTGTGCATGCTAGTGTGTGCATGTGTGCCAAAGCAAAGAGCAAATATCTTTGGTCATTCCATTTTTTAAATAAATAGGTTAGAACTAGAAAGGCAATAAAGCAAATACTACAAGAATATTAAGTACCTGCATGAGGACTAAAAAGGAGAGCAAGTAATATATTTAACAGCTGATAGCTGATTTGAGCTCAGTTTGGTTTGCCATTTCACCATGAATAGACTTACGCCAGAACAACGCTTGTAAATTTATTTCGAAAATCGTGGTTCAGTTCGCGAAACTTGCCATGCTACGTCCATTTAACGGTCGACATAATCCATCTGATCTATCCGAGCAAGTAATTCGAATAACCATGGATACGCATCCGCAGAAACATCGTACAGTGGGAACCGAAGAAGCTGCTGCTGCAGTGAAGCGTAGTATTGAGGAGGACCCGAATGAGTCGATTCGCCATAGTGCACAGCAATAAATACATAACATTATAATAATACATAATGGACCTGTGAGCGGCCTCCATGATCCAGTGATTTAACAACTTTGGTTTATTTTCTGTGAGGATATGTGAAGTCGCTAGTCTACTCCGATAAACCAGAAACGATAGATGACTTGGTAGCCAACATTTGTCGCGTTATTGCCGATATAGGTCCCCAGTTGCTCTAAAAAGTGCTCAAAAATTGAACTTCTGGATTGCGATCATATGCGCGAAATCTTATTTAAATATTACTGGCATGAAAATATTTTTCCAATGAAGCTAATACCATGGCCATTACCACGATTTTTATGTGTTTTATTTCATTTTAAAGTTTTATTCCTCTGAAAAAATGTGATGCGATACGGTTGATGTGTGCGAGCACCTGGTACCTCTTATAAATTACACCCAGCGCTCCACTATTCTTTTGAATAATAACGCGGAGTGTGTGTGTGTGAGTGTGTGTGGCTAGAGCAGGTTGAACAAGAAATACTACTTACAGTTGACAGACTGTTGCACAGTTACACCTAGAAGTAGGTACAATATATGCAGTAAAAAAATACAAGGAGCGTTTGCTAGTGATTTTGTGATGGTGGCCGTGAGAAAAGTGGCGCGTAGGCTGCTGGCGCATATTATTGTCGTCTGCTATACACTCGGTACCGGCATGTTTTTGCAGCTGATAAGAGTCTAGTTTTACACATTGTTATATGCAGGGTGCATTCAGGGTCCATTGGCGTTGTGGCGATAGATTTCCACAATATCTATTGGTTAGAAAATACAACACAAAAGAAACAGACCTGTGAAATATTGAAGGCTAATTATGAAATTTGTTTTATTATCTATCTTAATATCCCCTATTTGTTATGAAAACTAATAATAGTTGTATATCTTGTTTATTATGTTGTGTAACACGGCATATTATTCTATCTACTCCGACCATGTTTTGATTGATCTACTCAATATGTCCAATCTCCTGATTGATTGATTTTTCCTCGGTAAGTGCTTCCACAAAGGTGTGGTGTATGCGTGGGAGTATAATTAGAATACACAATAAATATGGCTGATTTTATGCATCAGTGCAGGCTGCTGAAAATATATGCAGTGATGACGATTTTAGAATGCCAATCTCTTTAGATTGGTGCGTCAATCGTGAATGAGTTGACACTCTAAATGTGAAATGGTTTCGCTTCTTTTGACGGTAATTTGACAGTGATTTCTTGTTTTCTAAACACATTATAATAAATAATTACTAACTAGCTTTTGCTACATTCTATTTTTTTTATTTATTTTAATATTATAAAATACAATACATTTATAAAATAATCAGTAATTTCTTCTCTATGATAGTAAGACTCGTGTATAGAGAAGTAGTATATACGAGATGATTTATGTTTCAGTTAGTCTGTGAACATATTTTTTGACTTCACATACAAATTTATGGTAGTCTTGTATTGAATTAATACAACGAAATTAAGTATCTAGTTGTATATTGACTACATATAATTACATTACTATTTTTCAATGACAAGAAAAATTAAATAAGCAAACAGAATTTAATTAAAGTCTAAATTTCGACTCCGATAGATTTCCATTTCATTTTCTTGGCAAATTCTATTATATCGACAATAGTTATATGTTATTATGTCTCTTTGTGTGATGCCCAACATATACATCCCTCCTACATTATATATTGTAACTAGGGGCGTGCAGTGCATACAAGCAAAAAAGCTGTGTGTTGAAAACAAATATAAATTAAATATATTAATTAGAAAGATATACATATAAAATCAATTTTATCGAAAAATATTGTTGTTGTGCCACCGGGATTCGAATTTGTATCTCTTTCCTAACCGGGGAAGGTCCATTATCCAACTATGCTACAGCGACAATATTTTTAGCGACAATTTTCGAACCTATATGTTACCTTTTTGATATTAATACATTTCATCGTTCCATTATTTGAAAGTGCCATCTACCTTATTTTTATGGAATCTCAAATACCTTAGTAATCCGATAGCAGACACCTAAATTATCAATTCATTTTTATTAAATTTTGGACACATTGATACAACTTATATATTATTAGAAGAACACATTATTATTGTGAGGTTGTAATTATTCCGAACATAGGTCTGTCATATTTATAATATGAATTAAATAATAACAGACTTGGAACCAAGAGTTCCGGTATTTTTTAAGCTAAACATTTTTACTATCAATTAAACTCTTAATCTCAACCTTAGATTACATATGCTATGTGGTCTCGAAATTACTTTATGGAATGGAAGCATGGACACTTACCGAAGAAATGATAAGGCGACTTAAAGCATTTGAGATGTGGATCTATAGAAGAATGCTCAAAATAATGATGAAAATAATAATGAAAATAATGAGAATGGATAGAATTACGAATGAAGATGTTATGGTCCTGAAAAATAAGTATTTAAAACAATAAAAATCGTAAAACTTAAACAACTCAGATGACACTTCCGAAGAAGTACGAAATCTTGTACCTTATAATACAGGGAAAGATTGCTGAAAGTCGGAGCCCTGGAAAGAGGAGAACATGTGGAAGAAGACTATGGTCTGATACTCTTAAGGGGAGATTTTGTATAAAGAACGAGTGTTTGTCAATAAGCTTAGATTTTTTTTTGAGCTGATCCGCTTATTTCAAAATGGTTTGTTTTAATTCTTTCAGATTCAAATTACTTCTTCCAGATACAAAAAATATTTCCTATTTGAGTAACATTTTATAAAATGACGTAGAAATAACTTATCACAATCTTTTATATCATGTGACAGTTTACACATTTTTTTAGATAAAGGGTTACTCAGTTTCGACTCCACTTAACAAATCAACCCATGCAATATACTTTACATTCAGTCATTAACATTATCATCATAATACCATCATAAGTTGGCACCGATATCATCGTACCAGAGCCAACGTACATTTCTTTAGATATAAATCATAAGTTATAATAGAAATATACACGTACATAGACAAACACTAAATAATAAGCGCGTAATATAGAAAAAATAATGGCGACCGCCAAACAAAACAAAATGACATTTCTTTGTCTCTGTATATAACGCCAACGGAAAAAAGGAATACATTGCAAATACGTCACGTACCTATATGCATAGAAAATAATTTTCAAATATATGAAAAAGAGTTAATATTGGAGCTAGAGAAAAAAAACATAAAAACAACCTAATTCTTGCGGTAGTGCCGGAAGAATATTTTCATACGAGAGTCGGTAATAAGTTTCACTTCGAGACACTATTTATCTTCGACGGATTCGTAACTTTACGCCACTTGGGAACAAAGGCGGTTATTTTCTTTCCCCATAATTTCTGCACGGTCCCTTGAAACAAACTTTTCCACATATTCATTACCCTCTATTGTTTGTCTTCGATCATGAATTTATGTATTATCAACAGACACATTTCCTCTCTCCAAAGTGCGCACGGCTAGGCCAGGCTCTCAGACATCTTGAAATGCCATTATATATTTTGCCATAAATTTATAAAACATGTTTGGACAACGCGGGAAGTATATCAAACGTCAACTTCGAATATATTATACGCCGACAAAAAATCTGAAGCGTCGCTTCTTGAGTGACCTTGGCACACGCATATAAAAGTGTTTTTTTAGAGGCTTATGTTTCGAATTGGCAACACTTTTACCAGCGACAGCCAATTTGGCAGCTGACAGCTGATTTGTGCTCAGTTTGGTTTGCCATTTCACCATGAATAGACTTACGCCAGAACAACGCTTGCATATTTATTTCAAAAATCATGGTACAGTTCGTAAAACTTACCATGCGCTACGTCCATTTTACGGTGAACATAATAGTCCATCCGCGCAAGTAATTCGAATAACCATGAATCGTTTTCGCACCACGCATACTATAATTAAAACTCACATCCGAAGAGATGCCGAAAAAGTTGTTGTTTCTTCAAAAATGATGACTGCCAGAACGTTACAGTCAATGGAGAGCGCTATAGATCTATGATTATTGACTTCTTGGTTCCCCAATTGAATGGGATTAATGTGTAAGAGCTGTGGTTTCAACAAGATGGCGCAACATGTCACACAGCGCGCGCCACAATCAATCTATTTAAGGAAACATTCGATGAGCGCATAATTTCGCATAATGGACCTGTGAATTGGCCTCCAAGATCGTGTGATACAATCATGACTGTGTGATTTATCTCCAAGTCGCTAGTCTGCGCCGATAAACCAGAGATGATAGACGATTTGGAAGTCAACATTCATCGCCTTAATGCCGATATAGGGACCTGGCTGCTCCAAAAAGTGGTCGAAAATTGGACTTCCAGATTGCGTTTTATTCGAGGCAGCTGCGGCGCCCATATGTGCAAAATCATATTTAAACACTAATGGCATAAATTTATCTTTCTAATAAAGCCAATGGCCACTACCAAGGTTTTTATATTTACTTATTATTAATTTCATTTTAAAATTCTATACCTATCAAAAAAAAAAACACCTTTACAATACAATTCCACAATTAGCACAATTTTCGTTCATTCATCGTTTATGTAAATATCATAATTAGTATTTAACAGAAATTGATTATTTCAATATAAACCTTGCTACACTAAAAAAAATAGTTTCATGTACCATTTTGCTATCGATTTTGACCAATTATTTTACTTACATACACACCTTCTCTCCCTCTTGCTCAACCCTAATTTTTACCTCCCCGCTCTCTCCAGTATTTATCTTTTTTAATTACATATGTTATGAAAACTGTGATATGTCTTCAATACTATTTTTATATTTTTTTTATTTAGACATATACAACATATTGTACGGCTACAAAAATAAGACAGTTCGTTACACATATTTTACACACATCTTTAAATGCATTGCCCAACTAGGCAAGCCTATAACTCGTTGAAGATAAAACACAATCAAATAGAATATGTAACATACAAGGCAAGTAAACGTGAAAATATAAAAAAGAAAGAAAAAAATATCAATGTGCAATACAATATGTAAAAGAATATAAACATATATAAGGTAAAAAAATATAAACAAGATCAAAACATACAAAATACCGTTATAAAAATTATTTAATTATATAAAATAGTTTACTTTCAGTAACTGCTCTTCCTAATTTCAACAACCAATTTGAAACATTCCTTTTAAAAGCCTTAAAGTCAGTTAAAGTTATAATTTTATTTCCAATTTGATTGTATATTCTGGAAACTTGAATTTTCGAATTAGCCTATTGTGCTTTAACGTGTTAGTGGATTTTTATAGTTAGTCTCATATGCTATTATGAAACTTTAAAATGTTGGTGTAAAATCCCTTAATTAATTAAATAAATACAGTCGTCGACTAAATTCCGTTCGAACTCGATGTTTCCATTTCTTCTCTGATCCCATTCTTGTCCCAGCACTAGTGACTTCACTATCTTTCAAGTATCGTAGTAATTTGTTTAGTCATTTTCATTACAAGATCTTACTTTCCTTCTTGCTACTCCCTTCGGGTAAAATGGTGCTCTTTCTTTTCTTCCACATCCTGTGACTATAATGTATCGGCATTTCTATTTTATTTAAATAAAAGATGTAAAGTTCTATAGTTTACGCACGGTGTACCATCGATCGACACAGACTGGGTATAGACAACGCACACTGAAAATTAAGAAAAGGGGTGGGATGCTCCCTGACGTCATCTACATACTTCGGCGACCGCTCACCTGGCGCTAGAAGTAGACGATGCGACACATCTAACAACGTCTCTTGACGACGGTGGGTAGGCCGTAACTGTGATCGGCCGTTAAACAAGATGCTCGTAAGCAGTGACACAAAAAAAGCCAAAACGTGTTATATGTCTCAGACATATGTGTCATACTACTACTGCATGTTCTTTGTTCCTCTGAAGTTCTTTGTTCCTCCATCTTATTTTCTTTCTTCTTTTTTGACTACCTCCCATTTAAAATCATCCCATTCCCCACTATGCCTTACCACGCCAGCAGAGTCGGGGTTTTCCGATACCCCGTCTCCCGTTTTGTTTATGGAGTATCTAGTATGCACATGGTTAGGGTTCCAAACCATGTTCCCGGCCTATCGAAATCATTGGTTCTACAGGTGAATATTATGTTTCAGGCCGATTTTGTTTGGCCGCTATTTTGGTTTGGCAGATATTTGTTAGTTAAAATTTGATAGTCATAGAGAATAATTGAATACAATTTATTATGGAGTATCTAACGTTTCAAAAACGTGTTGAAGTCATTACAATATTTTATCTAAATAATAATGGCAATGCTGTAACTATTAATGGTGATCAGTATGGTCACATGTTGGAAAACTTATTTGTGGCCGAATTGGGTCAATTGGGCCTGCAACACATGTGATTTTAACAGTATAGTGCCACCTTACACACAGCACAATGTAAGCTTGAAATTTTTCCCGGCCGCATAATGTCAAAAAGTAGCGATATCGACTGGCCTCCTCGATCATATGATTTGAGGACTTCCGACTATTTTCTGTGGAGGTTCTTGTAAAAAAGTCAATGTTATGAAAAATATGATTAAAAGAGTACGCATTTGTGCCAGAGGCGGCCACTTGGCCAATATCATATTCCATACATAATTTTAATAAACCATATAATTGATAAATAAAAACTAAATTGAAAATTTGTGTTTTAATTTCTAGTTATATAAAAACAACATCGGCTTGAAACATAACATTCACCCTTTAAAATCATTACTCAATAAAATATAAACCTTAGAGAAATATTTTTATTTAAATCAATCAAATTTGATCAATAGTTCAATAGATTTTTAATTTGTAACGTGATACCTCTTTGTAAGAGAAAAATCTCGTGTATAGAGATGGTTTACTTTATGTAGATACATTATTTCAGATACAAGTACAATTTAAATGATTTAAGAGTATAATATTATAGTATTAAAACAATATTTAAATCAGATAAACGGTAAATAGATTTCTTAAAAAACATAGTAAAATATTACAATAAATTATGTATTTTGTTATTTTTTGCACGACTTAAATAATATCTATAATTTTTGATTAAACTACATTGTAAAACTCTCGAAGTCATTCTACCGAGACGGGTAATTATATAATAAACGAAACAGATATGACGGCTATTTTTAAATTGATGACTTCCATAACTTGACATGAACGATCCATAATAGTATTCAATTTTCTTTTTTAATTATATGAAATTATTTGATTCGCTTTTCGTTTGTATCGTTTCTTATTCTTTCATTTGAATACTCATGTATATTTGGATACAGTGTTCATTTAGGTACGCATACCGGTACAGCTCAAATATTCATTTGGGTATACAACAGGTACAGTTCAATTCTTAATTTTGGTACACACACAGGTATAATTCAAATGTTTATTTGGCTATACATAAAAGTACAGTTTCAATGTTCATTTGTTAGACAATTTAAATATTCATTGGGGTACACATACAAGTAAATTTTAAATGTTCATTTGAGTATATATACAGACACAGTTCAAATGTTCATTGGGCTACACATCCAAGTACACTTTAAATGTTCATTTGGCTAAACATACTGACAGTTCAAATGTTCATTTGGGTACGCATACAGGTATAGTTCAAGTATTAATTTGAGTACATACTCGGGTACATTTTAAATGTTCATTTTGGTGTACCTACGAACAGTTCTTTCAATAAAAACATTAATTATTTAGTATTGTTTGCAATAAAATCGATTTATATTATTACCTAGACTAAAATAACTGATTCCGTTTCTATAAAAGATATATATATATAAATCAATTATAATATTATGTTTTATTTTAAATTGAAAATATTGAAATTGAGATGGAATTTTCCGGACAGAATATTACTGTCCCTAAAATATTAAACTTGTATTGCAGCTTTTAAACATATTACATGCCTTATGACATCGCAGCTCTTAAATATATTGATACATATTGCTACCTGTCTCTTTCTATACGCTTTCAAATAACCAGAACCATTTTGATTATTTTCGGCTTTCAGAATCGGTAAACGATTAAATTAAAAATTGTGGCGTTGAAATCTTTTAAAGTAAATTGTTATTTGAAAATAAATGACATAAAATTAATAATTATTATTTTCAGAAAATTATACGCAGTACATCTATTTATTGGAACCAGATTTTAAATTATCTTTTTTTTTACTCAATGTTTCCAAAACGTAAAATACAGTCTAGAATTTTTAAGAATGTATAATTTAGTAACAGATAGTTAATAAAGATATCAGGCAACAACATTATCAGACCTAGTCCGCAATACTTTATGGATGGATACCTGACTAAATTAGGAGTCGAAAATGTTCAAATAATATGTGCCAAATCTGTACTGTTACGGAAAACATTATTATTTGAAATTTTTATAAAATCGTGTTAATCGTACTTCCAAATAAATATTTGCGATATTGTTCCATTATTAATCTATATCTTTCCTTTAGGCCCTAAATTATTTAACAAAAAATAGTCTAGCAACTCGAAGTTTGATGAACTTTTATTATTTGTATTCATTATATTATTTGAAATCAATGAATTATTTCAATTATTTGAAATAATTACGTAATTTCGTTTTTTTTTTGAAATGCTTATATCTCTGACATGGTTAAGATTAAGCACATATCCCATGAATATTTTCGACTCGTAATTTAGTCAGGTATCCATCCATAAAGTATTGTGTACTAGGTCATTTACACCCTGTATATATTCAGGAAATAACAAACCAGTCCACAATATTTATGAGTGGATACCTGACTTAATTACGGATCGAAAATGTTCAAAGAAGTTGTGAAAATTCTGAACCGTTGCAGAAAATATTATGGTTTGAAAATTTTACAAATTATTTTAAGCTTATATTTTAATATTTGCGAAATTTATTAATTATTTAATCAATATCTTTTCTTCAGACTTTAAATCTGACAGAAAATAGTCTGGCCGCTCGAAATTTGATGACCATTAATTGTTTGTATTCAATACATAATTTGGAATCAATAAAATATTTCAATTAATCAAAATAATCGCATAATTATGATTTTTTTTAGAAATGCTATGTCTTTGACATATTACTTCAACATTTTTACTCGTAATTTGTCGTATCTCATAAAATAATGTGAATTATATATATACGTATATTGGCCAGGCATATAAAGGCTCCAAATATCGTTGAGATACAGAAATTCTAAGTATGACCGAAGTAGAAAACGTAGTCCACCGAAAAACAAAACTGGCATGACAATGGGCTGAACAAATTCTCCAAAGGAGCGGCCACCATTGGGGTAAAAAAATACTAAAGTTATAAAATGAAACAAATTAAAAAAAAAATTACTGAAAGCCAAAGATCGCCACCCAACCAGCTCCGATGACACAAAGAATTTCAGGAAGGACAGATACCAGCGAGGAATATCAGTCGTTAAAACAGGCATTTTTACGTAATTTGATGTACGTGGTCAGAATAAGAAGAAGAGGCTTATTTACGGATGAAAAATAACGTTAAAATTCTGACGCATTGCTTTTCTGATTCGACATTTTGATTAAATTTCCCTATCGCCTTTGAAGCAGTTATTTATTTTAGCCGGATTTATTTTCGTAGTGGATTTTCTGATTAACGCTTTTGGGAATATGTCATTTCGGAAAATTGGATTCCGAAAGAATTTTTTTTAAAATTCTGAAATGTTTCCAGTCTACTCAGTGAGATTACTTTTATACTGATATTGCTAACCACACTGCCGTGGCCAGTTCATCAGACATTTCATCACGGTAAAATATGTTGCTTTTTTCTAGGTACTCAGTAGAATTATATTTATTCATATTTATTTAAGAATTTTAAAGAGATTGTCATTGTTACTTAAAAAATCGCCCTTGTATATTAAGATGCATAAATAAATCAAGACAACTAATAATAACGACGGTCCTCGGATTTTTCCGGACACTGATTATCCTGACATTATATTTCCAGACACTGATTATTCCTGATATGATATTTCCGGACACTAATTATTCTTTGACTTGATATTTCCGGACGCTGATTATCCTGACATGATATTTGTGGAAACTAATTATTCTTTGACTTGATATTTACGGACACTGATTATCCTAACATGATATTTCCGGACACTAATTATCCTGACGTGATATTTCCGGACACTGATTATCCTGACATTATATTTCCGGACATTGAATATTCGTGACATGATATTTCCGGACACTAATTATTCTTTGACTTGATATTTACGGACACTGATTATCCTGACATTATATTTCCGGACATTGAATATTCGTGACATGATATTTCCGGACACTAATTATCCTGACGTGATATTTCCGGACACTGATTATCCTGACGTGATATTTCCGGACATTGAATATTCGTGACATGATATTTCCGGACACTAATTATCCTGACTTGATATTTCCGGACACTGATTATCCTGACATGATATTTCCGGACACTGATTATTCCTGGCATGATATTTCCGGACACTAATTATCCTGACGTGATATTTCCGGACACTTATTATCCTGACATTATATTTCCGGACACTGATTATTCCTGACATGATATTACCGGACACTAATTATTCTTTGACTTGATATTTACGGACACTAATTATCCTGACATGATATTTCCGGACACTAATTATTCTTTGACTTGATATTTACGGACACTGATTATCCTAACATGATATTTCCGGACACTGATTATCCTGACATTATATTTCCGGACACTGATTATCCTGACATGATATTTCCGGACACTGATTATTCCTGACGTGATATTTCCGGACACTGATTATTCCTGACACGATATTTCCGGACACTGATTATTCCTGACATTGAGTATTCGTGACATGATATTTCCGGAGACTGATTATCCTGACGTGATATTTCCGGACACTGATTATCCTGACGTGATATTTCCGGACACTGATTATCCTGACATTAATTATATTTCTGGACATTGAATATTCGTGACATGATATTTCCGGACACTCATTATCCTGACGTGATATTTCCGGACACTGATTATCCTGACATTATATTTCCGGACACTGATTATCCTGACATGATATTTCCGGACACTGATTATTCTTTGACTTGATATTTCCGGACGCTGATTATCCTGACATGATATTTGTGGAAACTAATTATTCTTTGACTTGATATTTACGGACACTGATTATCCTGACATGATATTTCCGGACACTGATTATCCTGACGTGATATTTCCGGACATTGAATATTCGTGACATGATATTTCCGGACACTGATTATTCCTGGCATGATATTTCCGGACACTGATTATTCCTGACACGATATTTCCGGACACTGATTATTCCTGACATTGAGTATTCGTGACATGATATTTCCGGAGACTGATTATCCTGACGTGATATTTCCGGACACTGATTATCCTGACGTGATATTTCCGGACACTGATTATCCTAACATGATATTTCCGGACACTTATTATCCTGACATTATATTTCCGGACACTGATTATTCCTGACATGATATTACCGGACACTAATTATTCTTTGACTTGATATTTACGGACACTGATTATCCTAACATGATATTTCCGGACACTGATTATCCTGACGTGATATTTCCGGACACTGATTATCCTGACGTGATATTTCCGGATACTGATTATCCTGACGTGATATTTTCGGACACTGATTATTCCTGGCATGATATTTACGGACACTAATTATCCTGACGTGATATTTCCGGACACTGATTATCCTGACATTTTCGTGACATGATATTTCCGGAGACTGATTATCCTGACATGATATTTCCGGACACTGATTTTTTTATTTATTTAAAATTGATTTAATGCTGAGTCAAATATACAATTAATATATATATTCTATGCTACTTGTGTAGCTGTTCATGTATTTTTTATTATGTTCTATACCAAACCTAATTTGTAAAAGCCCATAAGAGTTAATAAATTAATAAATAAATAAATAAATAATAAATATATTATACAGGACAACACACTGCAACATGATTGCCAGCAAGGCGGCACATGAAGAAGAAGTTTTGTTAAAAATTGCGTGCGCGCTATATTTTTTTGTGCACGCTATGATGACGCAAATCGTGTGCGCGCGCACACCCACACACCTTAGAGGGAACATCGGTCATGAGCACGTCGACCGAGAGAAACTATTATCACATCCAATAAAATCTAAACAAAATAAATTGAATTAGTAAATTTACGCTAATTATTTAACATGGTCCATAAACTATTTTGATAATTTTCAACAAACGAGAATTATTAACTTGTAGGAGAAATAAGATTTTGCAATTTCACATAGTTAAAAATTAATTAGAGTTCTCAGTTCTCTGGGGGGATCCGAGCTCGAGCTATCAAAAGTTCAAATTCTTTAAACTTTCATATGAAGATTAATGGAAAATATAAACTTCACAAATGTATGCAGATATTTCTAACGGTGTCTGGTAATTTTCTGATATAATTTGCAACTCGCGAGAGTGCCTCGAGAGAGCGTGGGAGTAAAGAAACGATGGACGTTTAAGAATACTGAGATGATGGCTGTAACGGACACTGAAAAAACTTTACGAGGAATGGCTGATGTTCTTTTCTCGAACAGCTGATATTAATTCAACACAAATAATACTATCATTTTCTCTCTCGAACTAAAGTCTCTTAAGGCCAATAAATATATGTATACATAATTTATTTTTCTGAAAACGAATCAAAATTTATTAATGAAATTAAAAAAATATTTTAAATACAAATTAAATGTAATAACTATAAATAAATAAATATGAAATCAATTTCATCGAAAAATATTGTTGTTGCTAACGGAATTCGAACCTGGATCTCTTCTAATTCTGGCGTCTCTTATCGGATTACTCAAAGTAGTGATGGTAAGCCGTTACGTGACTGTGATTGTGTCGATGATTGATAACTGAGATTTAACGATGATTGGTAACTAAGATTTAACTGTCAGCGACTTACTTTCTAGTGTACCAGTCATTGCTCGAAGAATTGCGTTAATTAGATATCAATCGAGAAAAATCACAGACACAATAACAGTCAAAATAACGGTAAAAATAAAGCTTTCAAATAATGGAACGATGGATGTGTCAATTTGAAAAGTGTAACATATAGGTTCGAAAATTTGTCGTCAATGCTGTAGCGTTCCCCGGATTGGAAGAGATCCGGGTTCGAATCCCGGTAGCAACAACAATATTTTTCGATAAAATTGATTTTATATGTATATCTTTCTAATTAATACCTTTAATTAGTATTTAAAATATATCACAGACCTATGTTCTGAATAATTACAACATCACAATAAGAATGTGTTCTCCTTAATAAAATATATTTTAATAAAAATTAAATGTATCAACTAGAAAGATTTACAGAAAAAAAACAATTTATCAAAAATATATTTTAGTTTCCACCGGGATTCGAACCTGGATCTTTTCCAATCCGGAGAAATTCGTTTTAAAATACCATAGAACTACGTTCTGAATAAACTGCAACTTCACAATAATAATGTGTTCTCACAGACCAGTAATTGAATAGACATGAAATAAAGTGTACAAATAGGAGAGGGGTTTGGAGCATTAGTTGCGGGACGAGGGACATTCTACACACATTCTTTGTAGAAACACAAATCCGATAGTTTCAGGCACATTTATGCAATAATAAAAGTATTTACTCTTAACTTAAAACGTATTTTTTACATTAATGCATATTATATTGTCAGCGTTTAAATTTTCGTTCCAATCGAGTCATATATTTAAAAAAGTTGCAGAGCTATTTGATTGCGTAAACGATACAAAAGTGATCACGTGGGTGACACCAAATTGAAAATATTAAAACAAAGAATTTACGTTAGTTCATGTCTATATATTTGGTAGTTTGCGTGTGTTCTCCTTATTTCATAAGTTGTATTAAAGTTAATCCAAATTTAATTATAATTAATTGATTTAATTTCTGACGTCTCCTAGAGTATATTACTTGAAGGTATTCGAGATTTGTCGCAACACAAAGGTGATTTAAAAATGTTATAAAAATGGAATAACAGATGTTCAATTTGAAAGAGCTGCAGCATATAAGTTCGAAAATTTGTCGTCAGCTTACTCGGTTGGTGTGGTGTAACTGGTAATACATTTCCTGGATAGGAAAAGATCTAGGTTTAGATCAGATAGCAACTAAAATAAATATTTTTTCGATAAATTAAGTTTTGATGAATGTCTTTCTAATTGATACATTTAAATATGTAGTATTAAAATAGCACGGAACTATGTTCTGAAAAAACTGCATATGTAGTTGCGGTTTCATAGGATAGATCTTTGATATTTAATAATTTATAAAAATAAAAACCTATCAAAGAAATATTTGCTTATTACTGGGACTCAAACCCGAAACTTTCTCTTATCTTGAGAATGCGTTAATAATACGCCATGTTTATTAACAATTTATTTTTATGACATCTTTATACGTAAATCTTCAAATGGGACATTTTTTTATTTGCAAATAAATCTCAAAAATGCAAATAAATTCGTCTTAAGATTAAATGTTTAGTATGACATATTGTTAACGCATTCTCTCGGCAAAATAAGTTTCGAATCTGAGTTTTAGTATGAGTCTGATACATTTTATTTTGTATATCTTTCTATGGGCCGGCTGTATGATCAATGGTAACTTTTTACCATAGCCCGTGGTAAAAAACGTTGTAGGTACATTGAATTTATTATTGTCAAAGCGTAGATAAGAAATCTCTTCTCACAGTGTGGCACGACAAGTTATTATGAAATATGCTTTATTTTATACTTATTCGCCATTGCGTTGGAAATCTGTTACTTCTCTGGCGAATTTTTTTCGGATAATGTGCTAATGTATATTAAACAACGAAATCATAATCGGATAAACTCATCACTAAAATAGCAGGACATTGAATGATTAATTGTCGTATACTGCAACTTTCAGTCTATCAATGTATCAGATGACTTTTAAAACAGCTGTGAAGAGTGCGAAATGTTTAACCAACGATTTTCGATTTTTGCTATCCGATATTCGAGAGTTAAATTTGCATTTTTTACCAACAATCAAACAATCCGTTTATGTAAAAATTTTACTTTAGTATTTGTGTTTACCATATTTAATTTATTTACACGTTATCTCAAATCATTTAGAGAGTTGTTTACTCTCGTTTCGATTCGTCAATATTACTTTTTTTTATCACATTCAGTTATTAACATCTAATACCATCATAGGTTGGCTTCGGTATCATCGTACCAGAGTCATTCCTGTACAATTTGATGTGAGACGCGGTATCACATTAAATTGAGAAGGCAGCCAGAGAAAAGCTATAGAAATCATGCACCCCTAAAAGGGGAGGATAGACGTCACATTTATGTGTAGCAGTCGCAGAGCTCGATCGCAGAAATTCATCCTGTATAGGTCGCAAGAGGTACGAGGGAGAGGCAGTAGAATGCTTAGTCAGGTCTCTCTAGCCACTGATATTCCCGGCATCGCCCATCCCAGCAGCCCCCAGCGGGAGACCCACACCCTAATAAATACCCAAAAATATCCGAGATTCCTTTAATTTCTTAATAGGTCATCGTTCCGGGGATGCGATGACCTATTCTTTCTAATCTCGCAATCATGGCCTCGCCTGCATCATTCATAAACACACAGTTTTAATTTGTTTACCATAGTAAAAAGTTACCACTGATCACACAACCTGCCCTAAGTGATCTATCTAATTTGTTTTAAATACTACATCGTAAAAATTCATCTGGATTATTCTGTCGTGGTTTGTTTTTGTCGTAGCCGACTTATCGAGCGACATTTCAAGTGACGTTAAATACACAAAGTTGTATAATTGAAAAAAATTTAAACAGTGGGTAAAAAATTGAGGAACAGAATTGTTAAATATTTATTGGCATGTTAAATGACGAAAAATAAGTGAAAAAAACTTAATAACGTTTTTAAAAATATATGTATATATATAAATAAGTATGCCTAATTATATTTCCTTGGTAGGTTGTACCATTAATTAGAGAAGTTGTAATTATTCAGAACAGAGATCTGTGATATTTTAAATACAAATTAAATGTATTAATTAGAAAAATATACATATAAAATCAATTCTATCGAAAAGTATTGTTGTCGCTACCGGGATACGAGCCTGGATCTCTTCTAGTGATGAGAAAAAATGCTACTCTTGACTCACTGGTGTGATTGTGATTGGTATTCGATAATATCAGTGATTGAAAACTGTGACTGTGATCAATACACGAAATAAATTTAAAAAAACATAATTTTTAGCGTATTTACTTATATTATTTAAACTTCATTTGCGTAAAAAACATATTCTAGCATATATAAATATAATTTAATATCATCACAAAGAGAATAAAAACCCTTGAAAAAATGTGAGTTTATTTTTCGGGTCAAATTCTCATCATTTCGGTTCTAATACGTAAAACGTTTCAACAGAATCTACTAGATGGCGCTTGTTAGGAAGTATAACGTCAATCCTTCATGAATATTTTCGTTTCATATGCACATGCGCCGAATCACGGTTCACAACCAAATATAAATAAAATAAACACGATATTCCCAGATAATCAATCACTGATAATGAGTGTGACTCAAATATATCAGTGATTAATTCACGGTTCGTGATTTTGAGCTCATCACTAATCTCTTCCAAGCCGGGGAACGTGCACTAACTGATGATATGCTACAGCACACGGCATATTGACGACAAATTTTCGAACCTACACGTTACACTTTTCATATTGATACATCTATCATTCCATTATTTGAAAGTCATCTACTTCATTTTTACGGAATCTCAAATACATTTGAGTAACAAGATAGAAGACGCCAGAATTAACAATTCAGTTTTATTAAATTTTAGACACATTAATTAAGAAGAACACTTTCTTACTGTGAAGTTGTAATTATTCAAAACTTAGGTCTGTGATATTTTAAACACTAATTGAATGTATTAATTAGAAAGATATACATATAAAATCAATTTTATCTAAAAATACTGTTGTTGCTACCGGAATACCGGTAATAATAAAAAATAATAATAATAAGAAAATTTGATCACCAATTTATAATTTCAAATGAAGCTCTTAATATATTCTTCCTTTTTAAAATATCTTTAAAATACTAGTAGAACCAAGGATCATCGCCTCATTGAAATCTGATTCACCTAACATTCCCTAAAAAATCAATACTCTCACTTCTACAGCCTCGATGTGAAGTGATGCGTATTTATTTCCTACAGATTTTGAGATTTTTCCCGAGCGTGGGTGCCCCCCCCCCCTCCCCCCTCCCCCCACCATTGGCTTCCCCTAGGGCCATGCTCTTTCACATTTATCTACATGACGCCATAAAGGTTACCACCCTGTGACGTCGCGAAGGTTTAATTAAATACTTCGCAACATACCTACTTGATCTGATTTCATTTTAGACTCGAGACATTTTCTGAAATACATATTTTGCTGTCATGAGATGCTTTAGAGACAAATCTCGCCTTTCGTATTCCCTGTGTGCACACTGTGTCTCAGAGATTTGTCTCGCGCCTTACTTCACGCACGTACCTTAAACGTCAAATGTCATATTATCTTCATGTTCGTCATTAAGTTAACTTTTAATCTTCGCAGTAGTAGTTAAAGCACAATAAATGTTTGTCATTTAACTCCTTATGTTAATGTTAATATTTAATGACCAGCAGCGGGATGCCAATATGTTAACAAGGGGCTCGCTTAATCTCAGAGAAGAAGTGGATTTTTTTATCACTCTTATACAATTATACGTAATAATGAATAAAGCAATCGAATGTTACTTAATATACTAATATTATATAGCAATACGCAATATATCGTAAAATAATTCATATCAAAAACTGAAAAATGTACTTGCCTACCTTAGATTACAAGAGTGAAGAGTTCAAAGGTTGACGCAGAAATAGGATGTGATGTTTGAATTTACGCGCCGAGGTCTGGATAGCCTACTTTGCCGACTTATGATGATTGGTCGCCTAAATGGACGAATCAGGGACGAGAATCCGAATTTAGCGGGAACTGAGCAAAACGTGACTTTTGATGAGAACGCTCGAAAAATAGGCGCGTCGGTGAAGCCGCGCTCTGGAAGAATATGGCGGAGATTATGAGTAAGATCACCGCGGTGGACCCAGAGATAGATGGTCCTGGTCCACCCGTGGCTTGAAGAGAGACCCCGGTGGCATGCGAGCAATGGCCGATAGATGGACGTTATGGACAAAGCTGTGCGAGATGGTGTCTGGTCTATCTCGTGGAGCAAGAGATGAATCTTGGCGCGGGCGTGTGGCGGCCCGGGTTCTCGGCTGTATCGGCACCCCGCGGCCGCGTTGGCTGACGTTAGCAATAAATTAACTTCGTAAATAGAAGAAATAAATAAAAGTGACCTCCATCAGAGGAAAGTTGACCTGAAGCTTTTTTGAATAAATGTGTAAAGTGAAAATTAGAAAGCTTTTAAATCAATTATTATCCCATCCGAGGTAACAGGCGACACTAAAGCATACACATACACACTTGAGGACCCAAACTGAGCTAGATCGGCGGCGGCCCCTATGGCGTAACCGTAACAGATACTCTTCTTTTCGTTCCAATTCCATCTTACAAAACAGAACATCGGATTGAAACTGAAGTTCTCCTTAGTAAATGATGGTGCAAAGTAATAAATATTAGGAACTATCCTTCTCAATGTGTCCTTCTGTGCACATTACGGTAAAGGGAAAAAAATGTTCGCATGTGAAGTATGAAGGATAATCATCGTTCACAAAAATATTGCGTTGAATATCTAAGAACATCTAGAAGTAACACACATATATTAAACATCGTCGTTTTTAAGCATTGTTACACAATGAACAATGGATGGGATGGGGGCGCCCAGAAAAATTTCGCCCGAGGTCGCGAGAAGTCCAGGACCCGCAGCAGGTTGTAAAGTTAAAGATGATATTGAGTTGTATTGTTTGATCTAACTAGATATATACCTGAACAAACTCAATAATGTTCTGTGATGTCATTATCATGATTGAATTATTAAGCTGAGAACCGAAGCTGAATAAATAAATGCCTAGTCTTGGTCATCGAATTGATGCAAAATCACCAAATTGAGTGATTTAATTTGTTATCCGGTAGGTGAAAAATGCCATCTTGAGTGGTTTAACTTGTCAGCTAATAAGTGAAACTTGCCAAATTGAAAAAAAAAAATTATAATTGTTAATAGTATTTTTTTAACCTTGGTATATGGCATAAAATACCCAAACGCAGCCATGCTGTCAACTCGTGTTACCGTATATAACTGTTAGAAAAAATGTTTTTATTAGGTTAAATGGCTTTGATGGCACGAATTTACTCTAAATATTGAACATTCAATTTTAAAAAAATGATAATTTAGAACATTTATTAAGTCGTATACAATGTGTCCTTCCTTCTTATCTCTCTTCATTTAATTAGTGAGAAAGAGACAATTATATGTGTATGTTTGTTGTTCTAGTCACTGTGAAAATAGTGTGTAATCTCTGTCTTTCATATCACAAATTGTATTTTTACCAACGTATTAATTTTACAACGGATTGAATGGAAAAAATAATTGTTTCTGTACGATTCCCTTTTCATAATTGGTTTGTCACTAATAATAAGCGCTAATATTTTCTTCAGAATTATCTAAAATATGAATTTTATGTTGCATATATTTACCGAAATATTACAGGTTTAATTATGATGGTAGACTTGTATTACTGCATGGTTTGGGAAGGGTTAAATAGTTAATAGTGATATAGCAATGTCGTAATTGTCATAAATAGAAATTTATTATCGAAGAATGATATTGCATCAGATTTTTTTTTATTAAATAATAATATCAATAGTTTCGTATGTGTTTTACGCATATCCGGTTAGATTAGACTTTTATCATTATTATTCTAATACGTGGCGCAGGCTTTCAGGTTTCATATTGTTTCGCTTGTCCAATATTACACATGAAATCATCGGTACACAGCGCGTCATCCTACGGGAGGGAGATTCTCCAGTACCCACGTTCCATCGGGAGTAATCCTCTCACATTATACAATAATACATCCCGTCGGAGATCGATTTTATACTTGATGTCATTTTCATACAAATGAGATAACTGGCATTCGTCCAACAAAGTAAAACGTATAGAATTCAAATTGTAATTTGTGTAAAATAAAATACAATATTATCCCCTCACTTCTACCTTATGGCCCGGTTCTTATGTATGAGACACGGCGAGATAAATAAGATAATAAAAATATCTTCAGGGAGTAGCGGGAGTAACTTTATTAGACCGAGAGATAAGGGAGACCCTCCCGTGTCCACGATAGAGATTTTAGACCCGAGATATTCTCTGAGATAATTTGAAAATTTTTCCGCCTTGAAGTTATTTGGAGACAACTGTCCGCTTTCATAGTTTCCGTGTAAATACCTAGGTATTACAAAATTTTACAAAGTTAAAAAAATCGGAATTCTAAATTTGAACATAAAATTTTTCAGAATTCTATATTATTTTATAGTTAATACTAATAATAAAAAATAGGTTTTTGTTTCGCGTCTTACGTCACGTTTGTTGTACGTCATACATTGTAGATATTTACAGTTTGTGAGCAAATGTAGAATCTCACTATCAAATCGAACATCGTGTATACGTTTTTATCTTTTATCTCAAACAAATCTCTTAGTTTATCCCCATATCAAAATCTCAACACGTGAACACGGCAATGAGATTTATCTCATCATGTCTCAGTCCAATGAAGGCGAAAGTGTGTTTGCATGTGTCGGTATTTCTTCAATTGACGGTCGCAGGGAAAATGGTAGAGAACTGTAAATTTCCTTGGAGGCATAGACGGATTAGGGTGTCACCCTCTTTCCGCTATCCACCCCACACCGTCGTAATTAAAACTGCCGGCATTTATCACAGCTACTGTGAATAAGCTAGGAATTTGTCGGAGGGGTGGTCGAGGCTCTTCTATACTCTCATTGGCACGTTCATCTGAGAGTCAAATTTTAAATGGCCAAGTCTGAAATATCTTCAAAAGATCGAGAACCAAAAACGTTTTTTTTTAAATCTTTTTAGACACATATAATATATAAGTATTGTGCATCTAAAAAAATACAGTTTGTTACATATATTTTTTAAAACAGATTTTAAAATACATTGCCCAACTAGGCAAGCCTGTGTTAGGGCAAATTGGCAAACAAATCATATATCACAAAACGAAATAAACGAATATGATGCAAAACTCAATTAAATAGTAAATGAAACATGCAAAGCAAGTAAACGTGAAAATATATAAAATGAGAGAATAAAAATACTAATTTGCAATACAATATGTATCAGACGTGTATCAGAAGGGTGGCGGATGGCACGTGGATACAGAGTAGGGCTGAAGACAGAAAAAATTGGCGATCCTTGAATGATGGCTCCTGATGATGATGATGATAGTATTCAACAAAATTAGGCTTATCAATATTAGCTAAGATTTGTACCGTATTGTTTAAAATCAGTAATCACTTGAATGTCAGGATTTGTAACGGATTGGCAATAATCTGTCTGTTATCTGAATCACAAAACATTTGTGAAATCTACAGAGTGTGCGAGACTATTTATGTAGTATTTTATTTTAAAGAAGAAGATTGCTAAAATATTATATTAATAATTTTATTATTCTGAGCAACAAAAAAATACAGACGTCAAATATTGTCAAATTATATGGTCGGCCTAACCACGAATGAGATTTTAATAAGATTTTCAACGCGAGACAGGCATTATGCCGAATCTAAGAGATTCGCCCAATCGCATCTCACTTCACGCTCGTTGTACATTAAATATCACTCAATTGATCTGAAGTTGATTCTTTTTAAAAATAATTATTTATCTAACATTCAGAATAAATAGTTTTATGTATGTTATATACAGGCTATAACAGACCTAGTCTACAATATTTTATGGGTGGATATCTGACTAAATTATGAATCGAAAATGTTCAAGGAATATATGCTAATTTTGCACTGTTACGGAAAATATTATTGTTTGAAATTTTTACAAAATCGTGTTAATCTTGATGTCTACATACTTCTAAATAAATATTTGATTTGAATTTGAATTGTTACATTATTATTAATGTATATCTTTACTTCAAGCCCTAAATCACCTAACAAAAAATAGTCTAGCCACTTGAAATTTGTTGACCTTCAATTTACTGTATTCAATATATAATTTGGAATTAATAAAATATTTCAATTAATCGAAATAATCGCATAATAAGATATGGTTGAGATTAGGCACATATCTCCTGAATATTTTCGACTCGTAATTTATTCAGATATCACACATAAAATATTGTGGACTAGATATGTTACATTCTGTATATACACAATTATTCGGAGTCAATTCAATGTTACTCCGAAAACATATGAAACGAAAAAAATTAACAATTATAAGAGATATTTTTAATTGCATTCTACGTAGGTAAAAATTAATACAAACAATGTTCAACGTGAAGTCAGACGTCGTGTACACAGGTTTGAGTTCTTGCCTCTTCTTACCTCATCTCAAGATCATCTCTGAGATTTATCTTATCGTGTCTCATTAGAATATCATAGAATCATACATTCCGATCATCTAGATCGGCGTCATACGTTATCTATATAAATTCTTTAATTTCTTATTCTTCTTTTAAATAGGCAATGCACCCATCAAGGGTAATTTGTATCATTAATCAAATCAAAACTTTATTTTATAGAAAAAAGTACAATCATATTATAGAATAGGAAATATTATATTACAAGTCAAAACCATTGTCGTTCAAAAAAATTGCTATTATATCGATTAAATGTGGCGAGTTAAGGGAAAGAAGATGACACAAGTTAACCGGGAGTTGAAAATTACCAGTGACGATATTACTGTAAAAAAAAACCTGTGACAGGCAGAAAAGATATGGTCAAGAATTTCCTCCTCGGCACCACACTCACACATTGGGGAATCTATTAAGTTCAATCTGAATAAATGTGAGGCTACCTGGCAGTGCTCAATTCTCATTCTAGAGATATTTGATATTGTTCTTTGAAGACTTTCCTTTTGGAGAACCAGAGGGTGCGGGGAATAGATCTTCTGTTGAGCCAATTACCCTTATGATTATTTGGATACATCATTGTGCAGTTGAAATAGAATTCGTACGTTTTTTTACCATATTAAGTCTGTCATTCATCGGGATATGGAATTGATGAGGGAAAACTCCGGAAAGAGTGGCCTCCTTGACCAGTTTATCAGCACATTCATCTCCATGAATTCCTTTGTGTATCTTTAATTTCTATCGTTATTACAATTTTAAGACGAACAAATCAAAAATAAAATTATTAATTCGATCCTGTGAATACATAATACGATAGTTTGGAATCCTATTCTAATACTGAACACATAATATATTTACGTTTAAATATCTTTTCATTTATGAGCAACAAGTTGCTAATACGATGAGTTTCCGCTCACCCTGCAACCATCGATACGCGTCTATGGAGTATTGCCCGCCTATAAAAGGGAGACATGGGAAGCATAATGGGTATTCGGTTTTCAGTTCCCACTTTAGTAACACCGCCTGTAGAATATTAGAATCCTTTATTTAGTACGTACGATATTGGTAAAATACGTGTTCAATTTTATCTAATCAGTTTGAAAATTTCGACGTGAAAGTGATTTATAAAAATAATACACGACTTTATTTTAATTTTTTGTTTTAAACAATGTTATTATTCGACTACTTTGGTCATTTGCGTGAATAATATTTTAAAAAATCTAGTGTTTGACTAGACTATTTTTGAATTATACTAACATTTTAATAACTGTTTTAACTTTAAAATACTATCATTATGAAATAATAATTACCTACCTATACAGGGTGGCCAAAAAAAAGTGAGAACATCTCGTAGCACATGAGTTATTTCAAAACATAATATAATTAATTATAATTCTTAATGTAATTTTTTTTGCACAATATTTAGCTAATCAGAAATCATCAAAACACCCCATATTGCATAATCTACTGGGTTTAAATCTGGGCTGCTCGGTGGCCACATGCCTGGCTCGATGAAATTAACATTCTCACGACGAAGAAAGTTGATTGTATTTCTGGCTGTGTGAAATGGAGCTCCGTCCTGCTGTAATGTCCAGTTATGCTGTAATGTCTAGCTATACTCCAGGCTTTGTTTTGAAACTCTTTGATCATTTTCCTAATACCCCAACGTTTTTCAATTCGCAATTTTTTTATCAAAATACGGTCTTTTGCAGTGATTTTTGTCATTCTGGGCAACAATTCGAAAACACCAAATATAATGGGAAAATTAATAATCAAAAATGGCGACCGGAAATTGTCGAAATAAAACGTAATATAGGTAAGTAAGTAAATTAGTAAACTATTTAAGCTATTGTTGATATAGTTAAACTAATTTTGATGTAATTATATCACATTTTACGAAATGTTCTCACTTTTTTTGAGCCATCCTGTATATTCTACCATAATATTAAAATCAAAAGTATAATTGTTAATTTAAATAATTACTTAACTAAAGTTTCAATTTTCAAATTTCTGACAACTTGTTGCTTATTAGGTGTACTTTAAGAACAAATAGGTTACATGTCTACATTTGAGAAGAAATTGACACTTCCAATGAAATGTATTTTATGTATTAGAATTTTATTTTTATTTTGAATTTTGGGTACATTAACGAAAGTAAACTTGTTCTCAGGTTAACTTTCTGTGTATTGTGCCGTGTCTCTGATGATGGACCGATGATAATGACAAGCCGTGATGGCGGACCTGTAATATCGAACAGAGAGGTCCGAATATCCCAGAAAACTCATCTCAGAAAAAAACGATATTGTCTTTAAAACGGAATTTTTTTTGTTCAAAAGAAATATTTTTATTCACCCTCAAATATTTATTCAGTAACGCTATTGGAGACAAGAAGAAAATTTTAAATGTCACGTGTTTTTAGATCTATGTGTTCTACTGTTATAACCATTGATATTTTTTAAATGGCATTTAACTTTTAACATTATTATTGAACTCGTTCTTATGTAGACATGGAAAACTCCTTTGGTGTCGTAGAAGGTTTTATTCATCCGCGATTCGTACAGTTTTGCTCGGTTCGAGGTTTAACTATCTGATATTTTTTTCAACACTTTGAAATGGATTTGGTGTTTTCTGAATTCGATAAAAGGTAACGAAAGAAAATCAAAATAGTGGAATTATACTCAACTATAATCAAAGTTAGAACGGTGCGATATTAACATATCTTTGAAGACATTATCAGCTTCATCTTAGACAGCTTATTTTGATCATTCTTCTGTAGATCCACATCTCAAATGCTTCAAGTCGCCTTATCATTTCTTCGGTTAATGTCCATAAAATATTATAGAGAATACATAGCATCTGACCATTCTAATTCGTAATCTAAGGTCGAAATCATGACTGCATCTTTGTACTGTTTCGAAGTTTTGCACGAAAGTTGGGTGCAGAAACCACGACAAGAATATTATTTATTATAATAGTTATTATATTATTTTCAGAAAAATAAATTGTATGCAGTTCAATCTTTTATCAGTTTATACAAAGTTTATTTGTTAAAAAAAGTGTTTTATAAGATATTAAAGAAGAAATATACCTAAACAAATAACCAAAAATGGTCGGGAAATTAGGTAAGAAAAATAACAGTATGTTTTACATATATAATCATAATGTATTGACCATTTAATTAAAAACCCATATCCATGGTAGGAGACTCGATGAGATAATCTCAGAGATTTACGAGTAGTTGATATGTTATAGTATCTCAACACCATGTACACGTGTTGATATGTTTTTTTTTTAAGACCAGCTTGAAATCAGTAAAAGGAGACAAAACCTCAAACCATTATACTAACAGCGAGATTCGACGTGTGGACAGAAACGTCACTTAGAACTACAACTGTCTAAAAAGTTAGACATACGCCATTAAACAGTAACCGGCATTATATTATTATATACACATTTATTCCGTTTTTATTACTGCTGGGGAGATTCAAAATCACCGAATTGACAAATGACATTTGACGTCTGACATACTACAACGAGCGTGGAGTGAGGCACGAGACGGCGAATCTTTGAGATGTAGACAAAGAATTTCATGGGAGCAAAATCCGTATCTCAGAGATTGTCTCGAGACGAAAATCTCATTCGTGTACACGGATCAAAAAAGCTGAGAAATCTACGCAATATATTGTGCCGTACAATTTGCACTCATTGTAGGAATATGTTGGTGTGTGTTAATAAATTGTGATTCACGCATGTAGTGAATATTTGCAAGTTGTCTGTTGTAACATTTCAATTAGTGAATAAATAAATTGTATCTTGTGAGTGATAAATCATTATTTATTAGGAGGAATTCCATTCAACATTATTTCTTTTATGTTAGAGATGAAATACGCCATATTGATATTTTTATTATTTTTTAAAAGCAAAAAATCGCCGGCCTCCTAGTCGAAGACCACATCTCGGTCACTAGACAAGCATCTTACGGTTATCAAAACAAATAATAAGCATATCAATATGCATAATACAATTAATAAATATTTGAATATGTCTAAGAACACACAATTACTGGATCAAAGGCACTGTTATTAAACAAATAATAGATGTCTCATAGAGACGAAGCTACTTTTTATAATTTTGAATTGAAAAATATGGAAGTATGGGTAATTACAGGGCTTACGATTATGTAAATTAATTAGTGAGAATGGTGAACATTATATTTGTATAAAGTGATCACTTAAGCCAGCCTAAGACAGCTCTCTATGAGATGTCTATTATTTGTTTAGATATATAATTTATTTTATTTCATTTATTTATTCAATTAATTACATATACAATTATATTTATATTTTTAAATCCAATGTCAGCCCTACTATGTAAACACCTATCTCAGGGCAGACTTTGTACACATTTTATTGTAGGAATACACACCAGACCAATATTATTTAAAAGTAATTTGAAGAATTGTCTGATATAGTTTTGGAAAGGAGAAGAAAAACATATTATGAATTATTGTTAGTCTCGTTTATTTCTTCCAGTCATTAATTTCATACAAAAATAGATCGCAACATACATCTAGGCAACATTTTACAGCATTAATTGTTAAAATTGTGTATCATATTTCATTTCACTGGCATGTTTTATTATTGCCTGCCTAACGGCACGTTGACGTTGAAGGGCGAGTTCTGCTACGGTGGCAAAGGGTCGAAAGAGAGGATCTCTGTTTTGCGTCGACAGTGATAGAACTGATATATGCAAATCGCTGAAGCCTAGTTGTTTTAAGAGTGCGAAAACTTTACCCGTAAAATATTACGTAAACAAAAAGCCATGGATGACTACAAATATTTTTAATTTGTTTTTAATGGACTTTGACACAAAAATGCGCGTAAAGCAACTAAATATTTGATTGTTTGTAGATTCGGCAAGCAGCTCGCCCAAGCGATTCTTGATTCTTAAATTGAATGAGACAGCAGAGGACGTTGAAGATGTCGATATAGAGAATCCTTCACCTGTGCATTCATTTTCAGAAACACGCACGGCCTTCGAAAAATTGAAACTTTTCTTTATGAACATTCAATAATTGATGCCAAAAAAAAATGTCATGCACACCGAAAAAATACTGTTTACTTACGTAAATAACGCAACAGCCAAAAAAAAACAAATGATAAAGAAAGATTATGTATGATACAAAGTTAAAATTATTTTTTTGATTCTGTTCAGCTTTATAATTTTATTTGTATTTAAACACATTCATTGACATGTGAAATGTGTATCTTTTTTGAATATGATGTATGAATGTAACTTTTTTCTATATTCCCGCATTCATAGTTTATTTTAGTAGGTCCCTTCAAAAACGATAGATAAAGGTTTCACTGTATAATAATAGGTGACTTAATACTACACTGTACGGAATAATTGGCTTCCATTTGCCGTACTACATTTGTTCATTCAGGAATTTTAGTCAGTTTGCTTTTTCTCTTCCAATAGCCCTCCTCATGCCCTCCGATACAACATATTATTTGGTTTTTTTTCGTAGAAAGCAATCACTTTGTGATTTGACATATTATATTAAATAAAATAACAATAATTATTATACGTCAACCGGTTTCGCTTATCTCAAGCTTCATCAGAACGTATTTAAAACTGATCATAAATACAAAAGGAGTGCACTCATGTATACATAAAGAGGGAGATAAAATATAAAATTACACGTGAAAGAGAGAGACAGAATACATATATAGTTAAATAGAACATCAAAAGTGACAGAATATAAAATTATATGCGAAAGAGAGAGACATAATACATATACAGATAGACGGAACATTAAGGGAGGGGAAAAATGTACACTATTTTAGTATTTATGATCAGTTTAAATACGTCCTGATGCGAAACCGGTTGACGTATAATAAATTTTGTGGTTTCATACAAAGTGATTATTATTTTATTTAATATTATTATTTGTTGATTGCAATACTAATCTGTTACAGTTGGCCTTGTGATGATGCTGACATTAGCTTGCTTGCATAATTCCACCTACAGTATGGTGATCCCTTCACCGATGGAACCCATGGACAAGTGTATATTCACCTGTGATTACTGTTTCCAGGTACGGGTCTCTTATTATTAGAACTAATTTCGAATAGTATTATGATTCTCGTGAATAGTGAAATATATATTTTTAAATATCCAAATTCTGAACACTCCCTGCGAAAACAAACAACTTACCATCAACAAAATAATTACATAGACCCTATCAAGCAAAAACAAAACCAAATTTTCCTAACAATATACTCGAAATTTTCTGACTAACTAACTTACTGTCACGCTGTTTCTCCGCATGTATAGGTAGAGAGGACAGAGCGCCACACTCTTCTATCCTAACACAATTCTCACCTAATTTACATCCATATATCTTCTCATACAAGCTTGTTGATTATTGAGGCGTCTAAAAAGACCATCTTCCAGTTTTTGTTTAACTAATAGTGCCAAGTCTTCTGGTGCCATCAACACTTGCGTCATATATCTTTCTTATTATTCTCTTCTCATTCATCCGTTCCATAAGACCAAGCTATCTAAGTGATCATTTTTTAATCCTGTTCACTACATCTAAGATCAGCTTTACATTCTCTACCAATTTCTTCATTCTTTACTTTGTCAAAAATGAATCTGTCACATATACGCCTAACTGATCTTATTTCTAATGCATTCAGTCTACTTTTGATTCTTTTCTGTCAGCTCTAGGCCTCACTTCCATACATCAGTGTCGGTACCAAGACTCCATTGTATACCGCTTGTCTTGCCTCGTTTGACAAGTTCCCATTTGATATTATTCCATTCTAAGCGCCGTTTACTTTATTTTCTGCAGTCACCCTCCTTTCGATATCTTTCTCATTTTTTCTGTTTCGATTAAATATACAAACTATTTATTTGTTCCAAACATTTATTACCTACAAGTATTTTGCATGTTGCCTTCATTCCTCCGTTTGAATATTATCACTTTTGACTTGTTAACATTCGCAATAAGGTCACTATCCTTGTACTCATCATACATTCTACTTACTAGACTCTGTAATTCTTAATGGATGGATATAAATGAAACAATGTTATAAGTCTACTTGAGTTTATTAGCACTACTCATATTTCGAGAGTAACAGTAACTCATCGACAGGTGAAGTATTAAACTTAAATTACTTTTTGTCTGTACTTCACCTGTCAATGAGAGTTACTGTATCTCTTGAAACTCGAGTAGTGCTCATTAACTCAAGTAGAGTTATAACATTGTTTCATTTATATCCATCCATTATGATGAAACTCTACAAAGTTAGCGCCGATTCTATCAATCTGTAAATCTTGTTCATTATTCGCCATTAATACTGCATCATCGGCATATGATAAACAGCATACAATTAAATCACCCATTTTCGCTCCAACATTCATACACTCCAGTTCTTTTACAATTATTCCCATATAAATGTATATATATACATGAACAGCCATGGTGTGAATATTCTATTGATCCTTACAAACACAGAACTTTTTCAATATACGGATGCAATTTCGTGTATAAGTTTACTATTCACCCTGTAATCTGAGAATACGTTCCATAACCTTTCTCTTATTACTTTATCATACGCCTTTTGCAGATCTACGAAGACGCAAAAACGTTTTTAATGTGTAATTTCATCTAAACATTTTAAAGATTCCTGCAAACAAGAGGCATGTGCACACATACTTTGAGTAAAACAATTATACTTCGATACTTGACTGAATGTGAAAAAATATTGCACTCTTGGACATATCACATATGTTTAAATGTTATCTAGCTAGACGCATAAAGCCTGTGTTCCACATGTTGATGAATATTATTAACTGAAGAAATTATAAAGGAACTTTCCCATATATCATTTTTTACTCCCATATTCTTTTAATTTTTTTAGTATTACTTTAAGATAAGTTTTTGTTAATTTTATAATTATAAGCTGATCCCCAACTAATGATGGCATATTGTAATATGGATTAAATAAATGCATAGTATACATAATATATAAAAATGTTAAAATTGAATTTTGAGGCAAAATTTTGAAAAGAATTGGAGGAGGCATGGAAACAAATCTCTGAAGATCAATTTGAAGAACTTTTATTAAAATTTCCTAATGATAAGGTCCCCGCTGTTTTATGTAAATAAAATTCTTTCATAAAACTGACGACTGGTGGCATAATTTGAGCTGAGTTTTTCATATTCAATCTTTTTGATGTATGTTTGTTTAGGTTGGAATTTTGTAAAATTATTTTTCCTCATATTCATCTTGTATATAGATCATTTTGATTCGGTCTCTTCAAATATCATCTGAATTTTATTTTAAGTTCGGGTGGTGTTCTTTTATTTTGTGGGACTATTTCTTCCTTGTTGGTGTCTACAAATATATATACTAAAGACAAGAGAGAACCTAATTAGCAAATATGTAGTCATATCAACGCAATATAATAATTAACACAAATTAAATTAATCAATTAGAATGATATACAGATAAAATCTATCTATCAATAATATATTTGGTTACTACGGTAGCATTAATTTAATGTGTATTAAAAATACCACAGAACTATGTTCTGAAATTGCAACTTCACAATGAAAATGTGTTTTTATTAAATATATAATAATTAACCAATTTTATTTCAACAGGAAATATCGCTACTGAAATGTGCCAACGAATGCATTGACACAAACGGGAAGATGTCACCGTTCTGGACGAAGGCATGTCCGGAGCTCGGGATGCCGCTGTACATAGAAGTCAACGATCTGGGCCACAAAAGCATGGATGATATCAGCAATAACTTGATCTGAACATTTGCAGTATTAACCCAAATGTAATTCAGAATAAAACCAAACTCACAATTGTAACTTTTCAATCCAATTAAAACATGTAGACTGTTCATCCAAAATGATGTAATTATTTATCACTATTGTTTATTTAACTCACTGGCGAAGGGCGTAAATTAATTTCAAAATGAACACTTCACGAAGAAAATGCTCACCAACTTGAAGTGTTCAAAATGAATGCTTCATTCTAAGTAAAGTTGGTACCCTTTCCATTCCTGAATCAGGACGAAATCACTTCGCACGCCATGATAGACATGTAGTGATGATTAAATCATTATTATGTTCAATTGTAACAATGTTATTAGTAATTCTTCGAGCAATGGTTTATACACTAGAAAGTAAACCTCCAACAGTTAAATCTTAGTTACCAATTATTGTCACATAACGGTTTACCAACACTAGTTCAATGAAACGTATGAAGTGAAGAATGATACTTCACAAAGTACTACACGAGTATGCTTCTCGCTTCACACACTTCAATGAACTCCATTATGTGAGCAGAAAACTTGTATAGTACTTCTAGAAGTTTCATTTTCCATACCAAACAAAAAATGCAAAGTTTGCAGTTCATCGCGCGCGTTGCTGAGTGAAGGCTTCATTGCAGGTAACTAAGTTGCTTGTTAGTGTGTAAATCTCTTCGTACTACATGCTTCCCATAGAGTTAAGTATTAAACTGGTGGCACAATTTAAACGTGCGAAGAGTAAATATAATGTAGTATTTCATTGAAGTAGTTCGTACAGTACCCAACTCTATTTCTTTAGAGAAAAATACATGCTTACATTTTTCTAACTAAAGAATGAGGAGTACATATAAGAAAACTTGACATTCTTGGCTGGAGGACTATTTACAAATATGACTGACGAAAAACTACTACAGAATGCATCAATTATTATTTTCAATGGTTATTAGTATATTGTCGATTTCAAATGGACAGAATTAAACATCAAAAATATATACTCAGGTTATTAGTTATTAGAATCAGGATATTCATAAAAAACTCATATTTTTAAGTATATTTATTTTGTAGTGAAATAACAAGCAATATTAGTGTCAGCCAACATTTTTAGACATTTAATTTTTTTTGTAATTCCTGATGGTGTGAACCCAGCATTTCATAAATCTCAGATTCCAGATGTCGGTTACCGCTTTTACCATTTTATCAAGATATATATGTCTCACAGAGACGAAGCTATTATTTTTACATCGGAAGTATGGAAGTCTTGGGCATTACAGGGCTTACGACCTGTCATCGGCTGACATAAGTGATCACTTTACATAATGTAACGTTCACCTATTTACACATGCTACCACATCTATCGAATTTTTGGAAGTTGTGTATATGTTATCATGTTGGAACATTTCAATTATTTATTTCCAACTATGCTGTCGCCATCTATGGATTTTTTTGGAAATTAGATATTCATTCTCATGTAACAGTATACACAATCCAATCTCTCAGGGGATAAATCGCAGTAATTGAATCCTACAAAGATTTGGACATACTCAAAAATATTTACCATTTTATGTTGAACCACATTGTTTTATCCAGAGTCGGTGGCACTGGCTATCACCATACGTGTTCAGTTTTTTTAAATACAATCATGCATGTTCTTCTCAGAGATAAGTACGTGCATAGTTTAAATCTGTGTCAGTGAGTGATAACTCTAAATTTTGTAATGTACTGTGTAAAATCCAGTAGAATTGTTACTAAACAAATTAAAATTAGTGACATTGTATTTTACGCACATACAATAAATTAATAGTAATTTACTTAAATATATAGGTGTTAAAAAATCATACATATTACCTTTGTCATTATCAAATATCAAAATCTCCCAGAACCAATGTGATTATGAAAACCGGCACATAAACGGCAAAGATATTCAATGGACTGTAGCCACGTGTTGATGATAAAGAGAAATAGATAGTGTATGGTGATACCATATCAATTACATTGAGGGATGAAATATATCATATCATCTGTAAAAGTGAAATGTATTAAAATAGATTGTTTGCCGATCCCCGATACATTGATTGGAGTATTTAAATTTTAGAATGGATCAAGATATCTTGCAATTGGCTTATCAATACCATGGAAGAACCAATCCCCTTAGAAACTAAGAGTTGTTCTTACTAAACAATTGTATAAATGATTATACACTAGACTCGGACGGTGGATACGTTCCACGCAATATCATGTAAAAAAGTATACTAAAATAAAAGATAATGATGGATAGGTTTCCTTATATAAAAATCAATTTAGGATATTAAAAAAAATAAAATTCATTTATGTTTATTGTATCGTAATTTTATTTTAAAAAATTCCTTAAAATAATCGTAACAACGATTATTCACTATCACTATCAGACAATAGACGAACCCATTTACGCACATTTAATACGACATCGCTTTCATCACTTGAGATATCCAGAACCTGTGTAATATTTGTGTATATCGCTGTGACTGTTTTTTTTTGAGTTCCTTGTATGACTCTTAGTAAGGAGCCATACAAGCGGTCAAATCACGTCGAAATTGTAGAGCTCATTTACGTTGTGATCATTTGTTATAAAATGATTTCCAAGTTTATTAGCCAGTTGCAGGCCTTCAAGGTTTGAATACGCTGTTATCGGGCCTCCTTCGTCATCGTCACTACTTTCCTCGGGGCTGGTGTGCTCCTCTAAAACGGTTTCAAATATTCCTTCCTCGTCAAGAACTTCATCAGCAGTGAATTCAGCGAAATGTTCAATCGTAAGCTCTTCAAAGCCTTCTCGACCGATTGCATGCGCCACAGTTATGATATCTGAATGCAGTTCAGTTGTGTTTAGGCTAATATGGTTAGTTTTAACACATTCTGACCAAATTGGTCACGCCGCTTTATCTTAGCCCACTTCCGCATACCTCTCTGCGTATAGTACTGAGTACATGCAAGGGTTATTTCGAAACCGTGTAAAAAAAGAATCCAGTGTACACAAATATGCAAACAATATAATAACCTTTGATGAATTAAATTTTAATAAAACAACTTGACGTATGCTGTCTCGAACCATGTGAAATTCCAAAAAAAATAAAAATAAAAACAATAATTGTAATTATGTAAATCTATTTATTTCAGAATCATAAAATTAAACGGTACAAAAAAGTACAATTCTAGAAATGTGCCGTCAGTCTGTCAATCTCGACAAGGTCTGAAAATATTTCTTCTTCCTTTGTACCAATTTTCTTAGCAATCTGTAAAAAAAAAAAAAGCACATTAGTGAGATACTGTTCAGTGAGGTAGGTTATGAAACTATTTATAGTGGATGATATTGACATGAGATGAATAAACTATCATTAACGTGTTCGTGATAGTGTCACGATTTTCAATACGTCACCTATTCGAAATTGTACCATCATCTATGGACAACTATCCTAATCTCTCACAATATATTTGAAACCTTTAAATCTCGTAAAATTTGTAATTTGTCAATGCGCTTCATTTGACACTTAAGAAGTTTTTTTTAAAGGGAATTTCGCGAATCGTCCAAGTTAGTTTGCTTTGTTTTCGTTGGTGCAATTTTTTGCTTGAATCTGTATCCGATTATATTCGATATACGTCAGTTTTTTCGCAAAATTGTATTTATATTGTATTGTGGATAAAAATATCTATCTAGTGTGTCTATAAAATTCACTTTTTATCTTTATGTTAGCGACATCTGACTGACTTTCTGTGTCTGATTTTGATTCTTTGTATTTTCTACACAAGTTTTTTTATCTTTTGGTGACTTAAAAAATAATATGGCAGTTCTTAGAAACCGCTGGAGTAACTACATGGTAAGATACTTCTCTACAGGAGGTGATTAGTAGTAACTTTTTACTATAGTAAAAAAAATTACTAAGGTTAAAAATTTTGCAAAAACGGGTTGTTTGATCGTTAGTAAAAAAATATTTACTTATCGAAAGTACACCCGTAGTAAATTTATTTTACTCTGCGATATTCAAAGGTAAAAACGAGAATCGATAGTTAAATAATGCGGACTTATTACAGTATTCCAAAAGTCATCTGGCCACATTGATACTTTGAAAGTTGCAGTATACATACGACAATTAATCATTCAATAGCCCGCTATTTTAGTGATGAGAGTTCGTCCGATGATGATCTCGTTATTTAATATACATTGTTACACATAATACGAAAAATGTCGCCACTAAAGTGACAGATATCGAATGCCCAGATGAAAAAATCCATAGATAATGCGTAAAATAAAGTATATTTCGTGATTATTTGTCACACCTATAGACATCTCCATCTGTGCTTTGACAATAGTAAATTTGACGTTCGAACAACCAGCAAACGATTTTAACCACGGGTGTTAGTAATAAATTACTAATGATCACACAACTAGCCCTAAGAGCAACACATTGCCCACTACCGATGTCTTTATATTTTTAGAATCTTTAAAAAAATATTTTTTCAAAAATGTGAAGCGCACACTCGTTTGTCTTAAGTCAGTTGTTCACGTCTGCCTTGTGGTTAGATTCATTAAATTCTTCATAGCATTTAATTTGTTAAAGCAGACATTCTCGTGAACCTGACAATGTCAAGGATTTTAATATTATAAGTTAAAGTTCATCCTAT
This sequence comes from Eubasilissa splendida, assembly GCA_031772225.1. Classification (NCBI taxonomy): domain Eukaryota; kingdom Metazoa; phylum Arthropoda; class Insecta; order Trichoptera; family Phryganeidae; genus Eubasilissa; species Eubasilissa splendida. The sequence continues at coordinate 18,021,456 of CM062862.1, read as the reverse complement.
ACTTACTTCACTCTTATCACCCTGTGGCAGATAAAGGTATTGACTAACTAGATCTCCATCCAATATTCCCCTCGCGGGTCCACCGGGCAATTTCTTGGACGATTTATATGTTCTGAAAATGTAAATTGCAAAACATGAAAAAAAATAATTGAAAATTATGAGTATAATAAGAACTGTCTTGTTAACTATGTACATATAAGCTATAAAATTTTGACTGAGATCAATAGTATAATTCAATGCTCATTGTTTGACAAAATAGTGATTAAAATATACAGTCCACATTTTTGGAGATGACAGCAGAATCCGGATTGTGGTCAGTACCAAACTCCTTCCTGTCCTGACATTCTTCCGGCATCTATGCTTGTACGCAACACTCATAAATCACATAAGTACTGATTGATCAGACATGAATCAGTTAGTTTCAAAAGTGGCCTAATTGATTTTAGCAGAAATTGATTGGAAGATTTGAATGTAATTTTTGTGACATACAGATGTATTGGGCTAATTAAATTCATTAGTGACGTCAATATTCAGAATAGTTTTTTTGGAGATTGATCCAAAATCAAATGATAATATTAACAATCAATATTAAAATGTAGTCTTTTTAAGCGTTATGAAGACTTTGAATCAGTTCAATTACTGCACGGTAAATATCACACAATCAGTTATAAGCATCAGTGAAAAAATAAAATGTGAAATTTGTACAGCCTAAATAGGTAATATTTATGTACTCAACAAAAAAAAAATACAATTCACACACGCACACGTAATGTAGTCACAATATTATTAAAGTGATTACCGTAAGCAATACTTTTAACATAGAATATGACTTCCTGGGTAAAATATGTCACGAAACCGTGTCAAAGACTGAAATAAAATATTTGGGAGTCATAATAGATTCAAAATTGAATCTATCGCAAAATACAAGACACGTGACTAAAAAGATTGCTAAAAAAATCCCACTTCTGTGAAGGATTGGAAGATTCATTAGTACCGAGTCTTGTAAAATAGTATACAACTCTGTTATTATTCCTCACATCAACTACTGCACCAGCATTTTGTTTACGGCTAATGAAGAAGAAATACAACAATTGTCAGTGTTTCAAAATAAACCATTGAGAATAATACTAAGAAAAAATAGATATACTCGGATCAGTGCAATGCTGCAAGATCTGAATATGATGACCTTTAAGCAGAAAATATATTTTAATATAATGGTATGTATTTATAAAATCCTCAATAAGAAAATATCGGCAGAATTTATACAAAAAATTGTCTTGTTTATATTAGAGTACATATAGGAGTGCTTATGTATGCACTATGTTAAGAATTAAATAAATAAAAAATAAAAAAGTGCATAACATTTAAAATAATCTGAACAAGAACTTCAAATAAAATTTAGAAGATATTTGAAGAAACCACACCAAAATGTGTTTATTCGAGGTGGGGCGAAACAAACCATAAAACCATATTCTGTGCAGGGTTGGTACATATGATGATATATAATGTATTTTTTTATATACTCAAGTGTTAATTTTACACCGAATCATTACAAATATTTTAAATATAATGGTTTAATATTTATGAGAAACATATTATAACTGAAAATATTGTAGATGAAACTAAGAAAAGTTTAATATTTTGAGTAGCGATGGGTCCACACTGTACTAAGTACTTCAATGAACTAGTTCTTTATACTCACGCTTCGTAATTTGCACGTTTTAAATCGTGCTGACGCTTCAATAGTTCAATACTTCACACCATATTCACACACACTACCAAATAACTTAGATGCCTGCAACGAAGCTCAAAACAGTTTTCCATTCACTTCATATAGTTCATTGAAGTATACTGCGCAAAGTATCACATTACATACTTTACTCTTCGCTTCGCACTTCAGACACTTCATTGAAGTAAAGTTAAATAACGACCTAACCACACTTCATTATGAAGTGTGAAGCGATTGCAACCTGCATCAGGAGTGGGCCAATCGGTGGTACCAACATACTTCGAATAAAGCGTTCATTTTAAACGCTTCAAATTGGTGAACGTGCATTTCATGAAGCGTTCATTACGAAATGAAGTTTAGTCCTTCGCTAATTTTGAGATTAGTTTTTATCTGCACACATCGACATCTTTATCCACCACAATACCATTTTTTAATAATATATTGTACATTTTAATAGGAACAACACGAAGCCCCAAAAATATCTAATCCAGCACGAATACAGTATCCGTATTTTTGAAAATCAGTCAAAATAAAAGAATGCATTATTCACCTGTGTGCTTTAGGATTGAGTCCAGCTAAGTGACAGCAGTAATTGTTCATGACATTCTGCAACATGAGAAGTCTTCGATACACTTTCTCTGATATTGGGAGCACGTAGCCGAGCCCACCATCCAGCGTAGCTGAAATAAATAATAATTCAATTTAAGAAATTATTACACTAAAAAAAACAATCAATTGTCCCACTTGGTTTTGCACTAGGCACCTCTTAGTGGATACACGAGGATGCTCTTCTATGACTCGGTAAATGCAGTTGCAGTTTCTCCTTGTGAAGCTTAATTAATTGTCTGCTTCATGTCCTCCTAGGGCGATCCATAGGTCATCTTCCCTCTCTTATTACTGATAGGCTCAGCCCAGATAATACTGCGCAGGCCATTTGAGGTCTTCCAATATATAACGGTAAGGGGGTTCTAATTTTGACATTTTGTGAATACTCACTAAATCCTTCATCAATCCTGTTTTTCTAGGATCATTACCAGTCTGCAAAGAAACATACATTTAATATTATATTACCCACGAAATATTATTACTTGCAAACCGAATGTCGGTGGCCCGGTTGGGAGGGGAGGGGAGGAAAGGGAAGGGGAGAGGGCGCAGTGCATTATTTTCGTTTAATATGTCCCAAACACAGGTGTCTCCAAAATCTGTCAATATTCAAAAATATGTGAATTATAAATAATTTTATACTTATTTAAGAAAATAATGACAGATGCAGAACTTTTTTATTCATTAAATTAGGATTGTTAATAATGTATTATACATTATTTTTTTCCACCAATTATCATTTTATATATTGTACTCTATGGTTAATCGGTACTTTATGGCACTAGGGTAATATAATATTTAACAGAAATCATCCACAATAGGTAGCAATCGATCAGCAACATCATATTATCATATTTACGCAAAATATTATTAAGAAATGTCTGGCATTTTAATTGGTCAACTTACCAAACATGGTGCAGTGTCTTTTCTCATTACTGTACTGCTGGGCTACCGTGGATGTTCTCCCTGTCTCTTGAGGTCTGCAAGCGATGCGGAACATGCAGTTCACTTTCTGGCCAAGATGGTAATCAGCCTTTCTGATCAATCGCTGACCTGAAATTAATGATTTAATTTAACTATCTTTTAAAGTAGTAAAATTATATTATTGGCAAATCTGGTAGCATAAACAGCATCGCTCTATCCCATATAGGTACTCATGGACCCTGCGTCCCTTTGTCATCATAATTATTAAGCAGTGATTAAAGTTAATATGTGCATAAAATAAAAATCTCAATGTCATGTTAATTACAATGTTTTAAAATATATGTACAAACATATACAGTGAAATCTCGATCGATCGTTCCTCGAATAATTGTTTTCCCGCATGTGTCGTTTATTTCTTCCTTTTCCGAATTAATTTCATACATAATAGATCGCATCAATCGTTCCTCTATGCATTATTTTACTACATTAATCTACGCAGCATATTACGTTACACTGGCTTATTTTATCATTTTCAGCCTAACGGCACATTGACGTTAAGGAGCGAGTATTTTTATACACAGTCTAACTAATCCCGAAAAAAAAAAATTTACAACACTGAAAAAATACAGTTTACTTACAGCAATAACACAACAGTCAAAACACATGACGAAAGATTATGTATACAAAGTTCAATTGAATTTTTTTTCGTTTCTGTGCAGCTTTTTAATTTTATTTAAATTTAAACACTTTCATTAACATGTGAAATGTGTATCTTTTTAGAATATGATGTATGAATGTAACTTTTTTCTATATTCCCGCATTCATAGTTTATTTTAGTAGGTCCCTTCAAAAACGGTAGATAGAGGTTTCACTGTACATATATTAAATAAAGTAATTTATGCATGTTATGTGGTTCTATCAATTTGCATTAAATGTCAAAAATATGTGTCATGATTGAAAAGTACAGTCAGATGGAAGATATTAATTTTGTAAAAAAAATCATATCTCGAATATTACGATGGTAATATTTAAATACAATAATGTGAAACAAATTATAGATATCTCGAGACAAAGCTATTTATATTATATTATATGGGAAGTATGGTTATTTACAGGGGTTACAACCTGTCTTCGGCTGGCTTAAGTCGTCATTTTACACAATGTTACATTTACCATTCCACCAAATCAACCTCCATATCTATCAAATTTTTGTAAGTTGTATATATGTTACCATGTAAAAATATATATATTTAACTACATCTTCGCTGTCACCATCTATGGTCTGAAATTACATTGTGTAAAGTGATCACTTAAACCAATCGAAGAAAGCTCGTAAGCTCTGTAATTACTGAACCTCAAAAAAATATGGAAGTATGGGTAATTACAGGACTTGCAACCTGTCTTCGGCTTGCTTAAGTGGTCACTTTACACAAATATAATGTTCACCCTTCTCACCAATTAATTTCTATAATCGTAAGCCCTGTAATTACCCATACTTCCAAATTTTCCCATATAATATAATATAAATAGTTTCGTCTCTGTGAGATATCTATAATTTGTTTAATAACAATGCTTTTGGAGGTAAAAATCCAGTAATTGTGTGTTCTTGGACATACTCAAATATTGTTGCAATAATATGAGATTGGAAATGAATGTCCTTTTTAAATATAGGATCAATGATGTTATATTCAAATATTGTATTATAACAATGTATTTTACCTCCGAGACTCTCCCTGGCCTCTGGCTGATAAGTGAACATGACAAAGTTGCCTTCAGATTCGGATACCAGGAATCCAAGGTTCGTGTTGTCTACGAGGAATTCCATATCAAATATCTGCAAGCAAAAAAATAAATAATAACAATATTAAATAAAAATCACTTGATTTAGAGAAATGAGATTATGTAGTAGACCGGAAGAAGAAGTTAAAGTTAATTCTGCAGGTAATATCTTGATATGGGGAAATAAAATTATGCAAAAATGTGGCTAATAAATCTAAGCAAAAATTGTGGATTTTGAATCATATTTAACACTATTCCCTTTCTTCATTCTCATCCATTTTCATATGTGTTACTAATATCGTCTTTTTTTAAAATTAACATAAATATATAGTCACTTTAGGTAGGTTCATTGATAAAAAATGACTAATGGTCTGATATATTATTCCTACCAATTAATGTTCACAAATCTGTCTTGAGACAAGTAGTTCACCTGGTTGGGCAGACATGGACATATTTGGTCACATCAATTGACATGCTAGAGAGTTATAGAAATAAAACTGTCATTATGACAATTGAAGAAAAAATTGACAAAATAATATTAATAATTGACAAAAAAATAAAGGATGACATTTTTACAATTGATAACTGCTCTTGAAAACATGTTTGTATGTTTTAGAAGCATTTTATCCAAAGCATGTCAATTTTTAAATCTCCGCTCTGATACATGTCACAATTTTACCAGTGGTGGTTTTGTTTCTATACGCCTCGTGTACTACATACATTTGTGTATATATGTGTATATTATATATATGTGCATTTAAAGAAATTAAATAAAAATATTTTTTTGATGTGTTAACATCTAACATCAATTTGCAATACAAAACATTTCAATCTCAGAAATATACGTGATAAAAAAGTGACCAAAAAAATATAGCGTACACATCGCTATGGTGGATAAATATTTTATTCAGTAGCCATAAATGTCATTAAAATATGATCTTTTTAGCAACTGTACACACATGCTATATTTACAAATAACAATAAATTTTCCTTGAATAGAACTGACAAGGAAAATAAAAGATTTGATTATAAATTGAATCAATACTGGATGAGAATAATAAATACCCAATCTTGAGAGTTCTACGACACTAGGTCATGTTTGGTGCTGATGATGGATGAACTCCACAAACAGATCACCGTTGAAAAAAGTATTGAGATATTATCATTGACATTCTTAATACCTGAACAGTTCTCATATCTCTTGCAGCCAACGAAAGGGTTCTGTGATGTTCCTGAAACCTCATAAGCGCCACAGATCTGTACACATCGGCGGCCAGAAGCATACTCTTTACAGCCAATATTCTATGCACGTACACTTGAGTATCTATGAATGCTACACCGACAAGGTCATTATCCTTCAACTGCCATATGTATATCTGGAAAATTAAATTATATATAAAGGGAAACAGATTTAATATTAAAATAAAATTAAACAAATCAAAATAAATTTGGCCGTAAACTCTGTAATACATATATATTTTACCTTTTGACCTACAGCCGACACCAAGAATCCTGACACTTGCGCTAAAGCTGTAACTGGCCCTTTTTGTTCTTTGGCATAAATTTCCTTAAAACGATTCTTAGTCAAAGGCTGTCCAGGCTCCGGCACAACTTCAATCACGTCGTAGATTAATATCTGAAAAATGAAATAACAAATAAGATGCTCTGACCTTTCAAACATGTCAATGTGACATGAAATTATCATATATATTATTTTCTATATTTAGCGACGTTGGTCCCACCGCCTGTAAAATATCAATATTTGAATAATAATGAAAATGGTATTTGTACTGGTTGGATTTGAATAAAGGGCCGAATTTAAATTGAAAAATTGCAGAATTATACAGTAAAAGCTCGCTAATACAAACAACCTCATTTCGAAATTCGTTATAATTCAAAAATTCTATAATATTTTATTCCCATAAATGAATTATCATACAAAATTCTGCCTATAACTCGATAATTCATAACATGAAATAATTTTAAGACAAAATTATTGTTTTGAACATGCAGTAAATATAAATGTGAACATTTGCGAGTATTTTTATATCTGCACCGACTCCGCCATGGCTGGCCCCTAATCCCTACGGGGATTGACCAATCGTATAGGTATGACCGGCTGGCTAAAATGAAAATCCCGCCAAAAGATGACTTTAGTTGAAGTTCTATCATCTTGTGCACTGGTTCCGGAGTTTTAAAATTTAAAAAATTTACAATATTTTTGAGTATGTCAAAATTTTTGTAAGAACTAATTACTGGGTTTTATCCCCTGGGGGATTGTCATCAAGATTAAGATGTCTCACAGAGACGTAGCTATTATATTATACACAACTTCCAAAAATCTGATAGATGCGGTAGCGTGGGTAAATAGGTGAATGTTACATTGTGTAAAGTGATCACTTAAGCCAGCCGATGACAGGTCGTAAGCCCTGTAATGCCCAAGACTTCCATACTTCTCATATAAAAATAATAACTTCATTTCTGTGAGACATCTTAATCATTAAAAAAAATATTTTTATATGCCTATCTTTATGTTTTTCTACATTTAAAACAATTATTAGAAATTTTTGTGTCAAATAGTGTGAAAATATTACTATCGTTGACAAAATTCACTCTTTTTTGTATTTGTGAATTTCGTGAAAACTGACACACTTTTGAGATTTTAGACTCTTTATTAAGTGTTATTTGAAAAGTGTAAAAAATATTGCATATTTTTGTGGAGTCCTTTTATTATTTTTATTTTATTCCAGTTTAGTCTTTTTCGTATTTTATTTTGCCTGTAGTTACACATTAAATTTAAAATGGCATCAGTTTGCAGTATATATTTGTGAGAGTTCGCGTGAAAGGTTGGTACAAATGGGCGAGCGAAGAGATAAATAGAGTTACACCACTGTCGGCGGGTATCTCTGTTTCCAGCCATGATCAGAGATAGATCTAATAATTGATTTGTAATTGTATTATATTGTGTCACGAATAAACCTTATTGCTACCGAGCATACTGTACTTATTCCGACGACACGTACAAAGAAGAATCCGATTGTCTAGTACAGCCAAGATCGCTGGCACTCGAGATAATTCACATCATTGTAAGGATGTTACAATATAAAACCTTAACAATTTTTAATAAAATAGATTTAATTAATAGATACATATATATGGACAGTAAAATTGACAGTAAGGGAAATAAATATATGAAATATTGTGAAAAAATATGGTATCACCAATTTTGAAAAATCATGCCAAAATTGAAGAATCGTATCATAAATAACACGCGTCAGCGTATTCATTCGACAAAACACGAAGAGCTGGAAAGCAATTCCAATTTCTGGATTCTCATCGATAAAGGACGCTCATTGGCCAAATAATAAATTTAGAGCCTCCAATGGTTGGCTCCAAAGATTTCATTCAAGGTTCAACATAACATGCTTATCAATATGTGGCGAAAGTCAAAAAGTTGACAAAATACAGGAATGAATGAATACAGTGAAACCCTCTTATATGTTCCCCTTTAATAGGTTTTCCCGCCTAATAGGATTACATTCTTCGGTCCCGAAAAAGTCCCATACAAATTATGTATTTTTTTATGCTTAATACGTTTTCCAAATAATAAGTTTCCTAAGAAATAAAAATATTTATGACAACTGTGTATCCGTACAAAAAAACCCATGTAATATGTTTTTCGCAGAAGTAATTTTGTTTGACATTTCTAAAAATGAATGTGGTATTCTTTCAATAGGTGCAATAAAATTAACTCTGTATATATCATAAAAGTTTATCCATTTACAAAAACTTATTTTAAAAAAATATTTGAATAGGCCAATAAACATAGTGCCCAAACAAAATAAATCCCAAAATCAACAAAACAGAACCCCAGCCGTCATAAACAATACGTTCAGCATGTATAATACCAGAGCGGCATTGGTAATTTTGTTTTATTTGCACTAATATCTACCATTAAATATTCTTAATTGCTTAGAAGGCAGAAAAACCCTTAGAATAAATTCTTAGAATACATAACAATTTACTTAACTCTTACGATGAATATAAATAAAATATTTTAATTTCTCAGTTATCATAATATAAGTATAATGTTAGTTAAAATACAATACTTGTTATGTTTAAATAAATTATGGCAAAATTGAAATCACTGTTAATAAGTTTTCCTGCTTAAGAAATTTTTGTTTGTAGGTTCTTTGGAAAACGTATTAAGAGGGTTTCACTGTAAATGAATGCAACATTCATGTATTTAAAAATGTTTTGAGAAAATGCATATTTAAAGTACACTTATAAAGATTTAGAAAACATGTTAATGTTTTGAAAACTTTCTATGAAATTCTTATTTTCTTAATTTGAGAATCGATTTTTTTTAAATTTTGATCCTTTAATTTCGAGACACAGCACCACCATTATCCGTTGTACAGAAGAAAAAAATCTGAGTTTATAAGTGATTTCAATACATATTGACAAATTCATAATGAGTGAAAAAAATATTTCCTCTCAATAGCAATAGGCTGTCACCGACATATGATGCCCATCATTTGACACGATCAGTATCTCTGAAATTTATAAAACAGTAACATACGCCCGCAACCTCCAGGCTTCAAAATCTCCAGCAAACTTTCATTGTATATTTCTAAACCGTAACTGTGCTCAATCAACAATAAACTTCTTCAACCTGTTCTGGTCACACATGGTGACAAATGAACATGTGAACGCTGGGTGAAATACATGGGGCACCCAGCGCTCACACACTTAACCTTTCATTCAATTCAATTCATACAACATAATGTAATCATCAAAAAAATACATTTTCAATATCATAATTTATATCTCCCATAACACTAAAAAGTTATTGCGGATACAATATGTTTTAATAAATATTGAATGTGTTGAGCACTGTGTGACATACAACGAATCGCATTGTTAACATGTACTAATTACGTAAAGTTTACAATAGGCGCTAAACGTGATTGAATTGCCACCAAATATTTGAATTAACCCCACTTTCACCTTTCGTATTATTTAAATTTATTATTAACAAATAAAAAAATATATTATATCTCTCGATTCAGACTTGTTAATCATGAAATCAATTTTAAAACATGTTAACCATAAAATAAACGATTTTGAAAGAAAATGGACACAATACCACATCTCTAACCTTGTTACTTATGGGTTGAAATATGATGATGACATTATTGAAAGTTTTAGTTTGTATTTATCATAATGCTATGAATTTCTGATCTAAATAAGAATAATATAGGGGCTCATCATCAGAAGATTACAGATTATTTTTTTTAAAATATCATTACAAACTGACTGAAGATGACAGTGATATCGCTCATACAAATGAAGTATTATTATATTACTGGTAGGATTATAGTAATAATTTTTCATTAAATTCACATTTCGAACATCCCCTTGAATGAAAGGATTTGAATATCTGTCAAAGTTATATGTGTGTGTGTTTGTGGCACCTCAGTATGTGAGAAAACTGACTGGTGCCAAGTGGGTGCGTGGAGCGGGGGTCTGGGAAGTGTTAAAACAGTTGCACTCTCTTTCAATACTCTTCGGTTCTCAAGATAACATATCTCATTGTGAATATATTATATTGTTGTACAGTAGTAATACGACATTAAACTTTTATTTCTACTACTGACATCTCACCGAACCATCAGGGTATCTGTAAGATTATTACCGTAGCTCAGTCGGTATAAAAGACAATATAGCGTCACAGCTAAATACGTTACAAATATAATAATAAATAAAAATTTACCCTTCCTCTAGAAGTTATATCTTCGCCGTAGTTATAATTTGTTCCTAAAACTATATATCCTCTGAGACCCGTCCTAAAAAATAAAAAAATATGTAAGCAATAAATTTTTTAAATGGTAGACAACACAGTACATGCCATCATTTCTTGGATTAATATATGCAAGAGAAGAGTTGAAAAAAAAAGAGGAATAGAGGATGTACCTGGCCATACAGATATGATCTTATGTATATTATTATATATTAACACATTTTGCATATGTCCCATCCAAATAATCTCCCATAATCTTAATTAAACTTCCTTTAAACTTTTTAGCGTACTTTTGTTAACCACAATGCATAATATGTAAAAATCTAAAAGAAAAATAAATAAATAGCTTCAAATATTTTCAGAGATCTATTAAAAAATTTACAAAGTTTACGCCGCAAGTTAAACAAGGTTTTATTTGCTATATTGAACAACACATTATCAATAAGAAAGCTTACAATATATGTTTTTGAATTACTAATTAATTATTAATTGTGGTCTAATTCGAAAGTGGATAAATTTGAAAGAAAATGATCACCAAGAATGTGAATAAAAAATACCTGGTTCCCTCGTGAGCGAGATTGACATTCTTCAAACATGTCACGTGTTCCCATTCGTCCAGTTCGATCTTGGTGTTGGGAATAATTTCCCATGAAACTGGAGAAAATAGCATTACAGAAAACCTGTCTTGAAGTGGGTAAGGGAATCTTAAAGAAAAAAAAAATTGATTATACGTTATAAACCATGATGTATTTCCTAGTAAGTGAAATCTGTAAAGATGATTTTGAAATAAATTACAATGTCAAATCATGGATGATGTCATGGATCGCTCTAATGCATCATAACAAACTTCTGAAATAGCCGAATTTAAGGTAGTTTAAGAAGTAATTTATTAGGGTGCGCTGACAATGAACACTGGAGACAGTGGGCAAGAAATTCAAACTAGCTAAAGTTGCTATGATCCAACTTAGAGAATACGGAAAGATGATGACATAAAGCAAGCAACTAAAATAATACTGGTTCACACTCTTATCTTTCCAATCTTGGTGCGCGCAGCAGAGGCTTGGACAGTCCACAATAGCAACAAGCGTAAAACAGATGCCTTCAAAATGTATTGCTGGGGATGGATATTACGCATCACGTGGACAGCACAACGCATGAATACCTCATTCTCATCTAATTAAAGTTACTATACAAACAGTGGAGCCCTAATTTCAAGTTTTTGAAGGAACCACCAAAAAAAAAAGTAAATCAAGAATATTAAAATACATTAAAGTCCAGTCTCATCTGCATTGAAAATGTCCCTGGAAGCATAGTTTGCTTTCAATCTTTAGCAATTTCCAAATCAACTTTTCTTGAAATGATCTATCCAGCTATTAGACATTATACCCTTAAATTTTTAGTCGGGTTATGATGCACAGGGCGTTTTCACCAAGTATTTGACGGCTGACTGGGAGATTACTGAACCGTGCACAGACAAAACACTCTTTAAGAATCTGCTCCATTTCTTCATATTTAGAAGTTCTTATGTACCTGCATTATTATTGTAATGGTGCATTTAATTTTTGTCAAAATTTGAATAAATTTTAGACGTAAATCGCGGGAAAGCCAAACGTAACAGGTGTTAAATATACCAAAATAACACGAAACTGCAAAAATAACACACAAATGGAGGTAAAATGTGAATTCCGGGCATGTAAAATCGAAATTTCACTGTATGTAAAATATGACATAAAGGAGGAATGAAAACATGGTAAAAATAAAGTAAAGTTATATACTTTATTTATAAAATTTAACCAAATGACACTCCTCTTAGTATTTTTATGCTTAAAAATAGTGTAAACTACTTGTTTAGGCGCCTTGTTACTCTGATTGGCACCACTGGGTTTTCTGGTTGATAATATTGTTGTGTGTATGTGAGTATTGCTGCCTTTTTTCGGAGAATGCAAGAGGACGGCAAACGACAGGCGGATCAATTACATCCCATGCTTCGATCAGTCTAGAGGTCTAAATAAACCGATCGTCTGGAGTGCGCACTTTGGTCGGTCGAAATCTACCCAGCCAAAAGAACACCAACATCGGACCAAAAAATCAGCAAGTACAATATAAAGGTTAGTGCAGTGTTCATGTATCATATGTGCCCTTTTTGTCGATCGGAAACCTTGGAACCAGCTATTGAAGGCATTCACGTAAATACTACTCCAAAGCCATCACTACTTACAGTCAATAGAGTAATATTATATTCAATATAATATATGATTTAAACACATCGGAAAAAAAAAACCCAACTCAACTCACCTATCGCCCTTGTTGGATTCTGTGGCCAGCTCTTTGTCTTCTCCATTAAATTTGTAGTATGATTGTGATGGTGCTGCAATAGATGTCACGATGCAGTACGTCCTGGACTCCAAATGATACGTCACAAAATGGGGGCTGCTTCTCAATGGAACCTTTCTCACTGGCCAAGGTGCGTCATATGATAGATGGGTGGGGAGTACACAGATTTTCAGTTCAGACTGAAATAATAAATTACATATATAAAAAAAAATTAATAATTAAAGACGTGTACAATTTATAAAATAGAAACTGAGTAAAAAACTAAAATAGACAAGCAATTATTAATTTTTTGCATGAATAAATGTACTGTAATGTCACCATTTATAGTGGAACCTCTATATTCATCATTAATCCATTCCTGAGGGCCTGATGAATATAGAAACAGTTTTTCCCATAACTAATAACTGAAATTCAATTAATTCGTTTCCAGCTCCCAAAAATAAATTTTATGTCAAAACTTTACCTTTATTGTACTGAGGAGACATGATGGTAGAAGCGGAAGAGGAGGAAAGTTACTAATATTTAGAAGGAGACAATTTAAACATCAGGTAACTTTAATTCTGGTGATGGTTTTTGTTTGCCGATGATTCTGTAGCACTCGATTTAGCAAAGAACTTGCCCAATGTTGCCTGTTTCTGTCTGTTTTTTAAAACCTTCATGAAGCATTCAATCACATTACCATTGAACCCATTTATGTTTTGGTTGACTATGGCAACATTTGGGTGCCAATTTTCGACCATATTCTGCATTTTGGCCCAGTTAGACAGCTTTGTCGGACGGTGGAAGTGATAAACATAGAAAATATTAACGAATTTGCTTGTTATCAAAATGTGACAAATATCGAATCAGACGAATATAGAGGTTCCACTGTACATGAATAAGGAATAAAAATTTATATATGTCTACAACCACATGTAGTTTTATTTATTTCATAACTAGTACAACAATTTGTGTATGTTACAAGCATAAAATTAATGTATCGCTTTATTTTGAGACTATACCCTAACTCGAATATGTCGCGTCTTTACTCAAATAATACCAGGTGAATGATGCTGTAGTTTCCCATCACCTTGCAAACAGTCTTGGAAAAAACTAGGGTATACATGTCGCAATAGGTTACTGCAGCAATCTGGTTCGTTTCTTCAAATATGAGTGAAAATTTACTGGTTTCTTTCATCAATGCGCTTTATTATGAGAATTTACATATTTTAGCACAAATGTTTTATATTTTCGTAGAAAGCAATCACTTTGTATAAAACCACGAATTTTATTAAATAGAACACGAACCGGTTTCACTTAGCTCAAGCTTTATCAGGGCGTATTTAAAACTAACAATTTTTTAGTTCGAAACTTGAGCTAAGTGAAACCGGTTGGCATTGTATTTAATAAAAATTGTGGTTTTATACAATGTAATTATGTTTTATTTAATCTACAAATGTTTTAATTTGTATTTATCAAATATATCATTAGTTCACGTGAAAATAATATCCATGTACGTCTTCAGATATATTTTCTATACAAATTAAAGTCAGGGGACAAGGTACTTCTTGTCATGGAGTGTGGGTTGTTGAAGATTAGGGATTGTTAAAAATGAACTCACTTGAATATTAAAATACAGGAAGCCTTGCAGACAGTTAACATTGTTGAAGGGTGCAAAGATAGCAACATGACTGGTGGAATCGGAGAGTGTGTTGGTGTGGGGATGGCAGCGCAGTTCTCCTCTCGGGGGTAGCAGGATCCATAAGCCGGGGGAACCACACACAAACACACCATTGTAGCCAGCAATATTGCCTGAAAGTGGTAATAAAATATATAATTATCTGAAATTAAAAGCAACACAGTATACTGAAAACCACGATCTCGGAAATAGGTTTTCTTCTCTTAAATTATGTCCAGATAGGAAGGTTGATTTTAAATTTGCCTAAAAATAATTCAGCCAATAGAATTTTTACATAAGAATATTAAAAATTATAGAAAAGCTACTAATAGGGTAGTTTTGCTTATTTATGCTGTGTTAAAATTTCATTAAAATCAGAAACTAATAATCATACTAAAATATAATATACAGTGCCTGAATTTCTATTAAATATTAAAAGTATGTATTTATATTATTACTTATCACATTGGTTGAAGCAGAGTAGAATCCAGAATGAAATCCAATACACATATAATACAGGAGTAGGTCTGGAGATTTCTTACAATTATCATCCTTTGAATAGTAGAGAATAAATACGCAAGTCATAATTATGTATTTTATTTTATACTTACTAAAATATCTCAATTTTTTGACATTATGTTTGACAAGTTCGTCTTGGTTCTGGTACGACATATCAACATCTGGTAAGAGTGGTAAACCAAGAGGCATCTTTTTGAATCTCATTTTTAAGTTGCCCTTGGCATATTGGAAGACCTGTAAAAACATATCAAATTTAAAAAAGATATACACGCATATGTAATAGAATTTTTATAAGCATTTTTTATTGATTAAAGAAAACATTTATTAATATTTTGAATCATACTTGACGGTAAGTAATAAAGAAATAGGATTATTTATTTACACCCTATCCCAAATCGTTTTGAGAGTTGTTTACTCTCGTTTCGATTCATCAATATTACTTTTTTCTTTCTTATCTTCAACATCTTAAAACCATCATAGCTTGGCTCCGGTATCATCATACCAGAGCCATACCTGTACAATTTGACGTGAGACTCGTTATCACATTAAATTCAGAGGGCAGCCAGAGAGACTATAGAAATCATGCACCCCAAAAGGGAAGGGTAGACGTCACATTTATGTGTTGCAGTCGCAGATCTCGGTCACAGTCTGGCAGAAATTCACCCTGTTCGGGTCGCAAGAGGTATGAGGGAGAATCAGTAGAATGCTCCGTTAGATCTCTCTAGCCACTGCTCTTCCCGGCATCGTCCATCTCAGCAACCCCCAGCGGGAGACCCACACCCTAATAAATACCCGGAAATGTCTGAGATTCCTTTCATTTCTTAATAGGTCATCGTCCCGGGGGATCCGATGATTGAAATAGGATTAAAAAACCTAACAAATCCAAAGACTGAGATTCGGAACAGTATACACATATGGTCAACAAAATCAATGATATTGTGTTAGCAGACCGCCGCGTGAAAATTAAAAAGATTGCTGACATTGTAAACGTCTCAATTGAACACATTAATATATCCTCCATGAAAAATTGACCATAAGAAAGCTATCGGCGAAGTGGGTGCCGTGCCGTGTTTTCTCACAGTGGAACAAAAACGGAATCGCATGATAACTTCGGAGCACTATTTAGACATTTTTAAGTGCAATCCAAAAAATTTTTTGCGGCGTTTCGTGACTATTGACAAAACATGGATCCATCACTATACACCAGAAATGAAAGAACAATCAAAACAGTGGACTTCACCTGGCAAACCTGCTCCAAAGAAGGCGAAAACAGTTCCATCGTCATTTTTGGATTTCGCGAGGCATTATCTTCACTGACTGTTTGGAGAAGGGAAGGTAAATCACGGGGCAGTACTATGCTGATTTATTGGGCCGATTCGACACTGAATTGATGAGAAAACGGACCCATTTGGCGAAGAAAAATGTGCTCTTTCACCATAACAACATACTACCTCATTTGTACGCAATCACCACATCAAAACAGGTCAAATTACACTATGAATTGCTGCCTCATCCACCCTATTCTCCAGATTTGGCCCCATGCGATTTATTTTTGTTTCCAAACATGATAAAATGGCTTGGCGGAAAGCAGTTCACGTCAAAGGAGAAAGTCATCGCCGAAACAGAGGCTAATTTTGTTGAGTTTGACAAATCAAATTTTTTGAATGGCTTAAAATAGTTTTAAGATCGCTGGACTAAGTCTATCAAGCTGAAAGGAGACTATGTAGAGAAATATATTATTTTTAAATATAAAATTATGTTAATAATTATGTATAAAAAATACTTTGTTTAAACCACTCTTTATTAATTATTCTACGTTTCGATACCTATGGTATCTTTTCTGGAAACAATGTATACTGAAATTAAAAAATACAAGCATAAATAAAAACAAATCTATAAAATGGTGAATAAGTAAGAACTAATATGAAAACAAATTTAAAAGGTGACTATTTGCAAAGAGGATTTGGTTATTTATAATACAGTAAAATCATATTAAAACGAACCCCGTTATACCAAAAAATGACGTATATCGAAAAAAAATTCAAAATTAATTCCCTACAATCAATTTTTCATACTAAAATGAATTTATATAACGAAATTTCGTTAAGAGGCAACTTTCATTTTTTCAGTTTGAATTTCGAGATATTTTTGCATTTTGCATACCCTTTCAAGATGAGACTAATAGTTAATTCTTTTACAATATCAAGTAAACATAAAAGTGCATTATTTTTTACGTAAATATTGCTAAATAGTGAAAGGTATCAATAGAAAAGGACAAGTATACAATTGTTGGTTTTCTTAAATTCCGAAAATAGCCATTTCTTCAACATTCATAATACATATGTGTTGCCATTTGAAATTATCAATTGGAAATTCGTTATTACGAATTTTTATTTTTTGGTGCGTTGGATTTCGCAATAACAAGATTTTACTGTATTAAGCTTGCTATTAACACTTTTTTGAGTATACAACTCATCCTGAGGAAGAGAACATTGTTCTGGAAGCATGGACAT
This sequence comes from Eubasilissa splendida, assembly GCA_031772225.1. Lineage (NCBI taxonomy): Eukaryota > Metazoa > Arthropoda > Insecta > Trichoptera > Phryganeidae > Eubasilissa > Eubasilissa splendida. The sequence continues at coordinate 18,003,595 of CM062862.1, read as the reverse complement.
TTTATATCTAATCAAGTGGTGGAAACAAAGCTATTTGATTTTAATTCATTATTAAAATTTATTATTTAAACAATGATATGATTAGTATTTAATAAAATCTAGAAATATTTTAATACATTAGTTCCATTATGAAAATTCCTCAACACGACATGTTGATTTTTAAGGCTAATAATAGACCTAATAACAGTACACCAAAAGATGAGAGAAGACAGGCTGAAATGATATGGTCATGTAATAAGGAAACCACACTATTTTGATAAAATTCCATTAAGAATAAATACTGGCAGAAGATCTCAAGCAACTTGGTGATCAAATATCGAAGATATGAAAAAAAGTCTTATAAGAAATTAGACCGTTCAAGACAGAGCATCAAGAAGAGCTAATCCCAAGTAAATGAGAAAAAAAAGATAAAAATAATAGAGTTAGTATTATTGTTTTCAACTAAAATAATCATCAAACAAATAATAGATATCTCATAGAGACGAAACTACTTTTTTATTATATTTTAATGGAAAAAATATATGTAAGTATGAGTAATTACAGGGCTTACAACCTGTCTATAGAGTGATTACTTAAGCCAGCCGAAGACAGGTCGAAAGCCCTGTAATTACCCATATTTCCATATATTTTGTCCATTAAAATATGTATAATAAAAAAATAGCTTTGTCTTTATGAGATATCTATTGCTTGTTTAAAAGCAGTGCCTTTATAGGTGAAAAACCACTAATTGTGTGTTCTTGGACATATTCAAGTATTGAAAATAATCATCGGTCATACCTGGTAAATCATCAGTTCATTATCCATCCTGAGAAATAGTAGAGGTCGGGAGCCTTTATTCCCTAGACCGACGACAAGCATCTCCTTTAACCTCTTGGCTGACACTCCATCGGCGACATCAGACAACATCTCCTCGGGGGCATCATGTCCCATCAAGAATGGAACCGATTCTAAACTGTCTGTTAGCACCTGCAATCATAAAGACAAATACACATATCTGTAAATATCAGATGTAAATTTCCCGAATAAATAAAAAGCACGTGATCAAATTGTCATGAAAGAAAACATCACTCAAAACATGGATACATTTGATAGAGATACATAATAAATAATAAGACCTACCATCTGTCCAGAAGTGATGTCCCTCACGAGGAAACTAAGGCGCATGTCGGGCAGGGAGTATACCTCCATGTTGCCATTGGTTCTGACTATGAACAGCCAATACGATGGTTTGTGCTCGATAAAATGTCGCCTCCACCAATCGCGTCGCACTGAACCCGTCACAATATCTCGCAGCCCGCGTTCACTCTGCATCAACTAGGGTAAAAAATAATATATGTATAAACATGCCGATAAATGATTCCAAAGATATGTACTAATATGTTCACCGTCAATGTTTTCACACAAAATACAATGCAACTCAATTACTTTTTTACCTGACTGGGTTAAAAGAATTTATTTTCTTCAAATAAAGTTACATTTTGCTTTTAAGAATGGCTATTGAACTGATCAGTTAAAAGAAAAATTGCCACTATGGCAAGCCAAAAATGGACTGGCTTAAATATCGATTGTGTATATATGTATATCATAAAATAACTCTGGCAGAAATAAATGTCAAAAAAACAAACATAAATATAACATTTTGTTTGAAAATTTCAATATTAATAAAGCAATAAACTTACCGAAACCATGGATGCTGGTGTTTGATCTCCACCGTACAGAATATCATCCTCGTCAACGTCATGAATGACATTAGGGTCCATTGCTCCCTCTCTTTTCACATTACCACCTTTCATTCCCTTCTTCACTGGATTCTCTCCTTTAATCTGAAAGCACATACAATTTTATAATAAATATACAAATAATATGAAAAACAGAAATATAAAAATAGAATAAAAGATACATTGAATATTGTAATATTCTGGTAGTACTGTAAATTTCTGTCGTAGTTGTGTGTGTGTGTGTGTGTGTGTGTGTGTGTGTGTGTGTGTGTGTGTGTGTGAGAGAGAGCGCGCTGCGTTGGTACATGACAGATGTGTGTCCTTGTAGCAGAGCCGTTATAAAACGCCGCGCCCTCGAAAGAGCTCTCTTATTCCACAGGTCTTCTTCGGATATATACTTGCTTTAGTGTAGGCAATCAATTTCTGGAGCATCAATAGAAAATATTGCCTTTCAACACTTACGTGAGATTGGTCCTCTTGAACTGGCTGCGAGGAGAACAGTCCACTAACGTCGCGGTACAAGGTGCAGTTGTGAGCGTGTGGCTGCATAGGCGGATGATGCCTGAGCGCGGCAAGCCTGCCAGCCCCGGCCCTGCCGCTCTCTCTGAGAGCCAGCACCAGCACCCGCCCCCCGGAGCACAGCACGCACAGGTAGGGATCTGCGCAATGGGCCTCTAAGGCGCCATTCTCCAAGGGTATGTGCTGGAGTTGTTGGCTCCCTGGAATGGATAATACAATATGTACTGTCAATTTTTACTACATACAGTAGAACCGCATAGAATTTGTATTAAGCAGAACCCCGTTAATACGAAATATAAGGAACCAAAAAAAAAAATTTTAAATTTTCATGATGCGATCGCATAAAAAGTAGCAAAAGTCATGAAAAATAACCACTAATTTTGTGAAAAGCATACTTATTTTGGCAAATTTCGCGAAATCATCTCGAAAATGCAGTATTTATTATACTAATACAAAATCCTTATGTAATTGCTTATACATATGTACTACTGAAACTAATTAGGGTGAATATTAAATCTATTTCTCGTAATAAGTAAGGATCCTATCTAAAAATGTTCTCAGTAAATTAAACAGTCATTAAATAAAATATACAATAATTAATAACTATATCACTAAATTAAGAATAATAAGAACAAACTTAATTGTCAGGTATGTTCAGCTTAAAAAAAAATCTATTTATTCTTGTCTCATTTATTGACACTTCCGCAAATTATCCACGCAAATCGAAGCAGAAGAAAGCGTACCTGGAATTCCCCAATTTTATCGCAACATAATATAAATGAGGTTACACACAAAGTAGGCTAGCTAAGACACGCGTTGGGTTGACAGGTATCGCAAAATACATAAAGAACGCTTCACACGGGCGCACACGGTCAAAAACCGCGTGTGCCTTTGTTAATTTTTTATAACCTATTCACCATTTTCGAATTATGTAACGTATCGGTTTATGACGCGAAATAGGGCCTGAAAATCATTTTGTACTACAAGTTAACACGGTTTTCGTGTTTAAAGAGGTTGATTAAGTATGAAACTGAAAATTTGTGTCTTGGAAGTGTTAGAAAATTTCAAATATCAAATTTCGAATAAAAGGGGTTTGAATTAATGCGGTTCTACTGTATAAATATTTTTTCTAAATATTAGGTGTTGATTTTGTCATGCTATTCAAATAAAGAGACATTAAACACACATTAAAAAAATGTAATTTTCATGACCACACTTAAGGATTATAAATAAAAAGTAATACAATTGGCAACATTACCGTCACATGATTATATTACATATATAAAACACACCTTTGATCAATCGGATGGCTGCAATTGTTACTTGCACAATGTATTTGTTATTTCCCAAATTGCCAGCAAATATCGTGGGAGCTTGAGTCATGAAGCCTGAATTATCCACTTCATTGATTTCTTGACCCGTTTGCAGCACCTAAAATAATTCTGTAATTAACCTTTATCCACCTGTTCTCCCTCTCGTGGTTCAGACGGTTTTTATTACTATATATTGACAGGTCACCAAAAAAATTTCTTAAAAATAATATTTATATTGATCAAATTAATATGTGTTTTTATTGTTTTTAAATCGTTAATGTGATTTGAAATAAATAAACCCAAATAAAACAAAAAATAAACATAAATAAATAAAAAAATAAACACATTAATAGGATCGACATAAATATTATTTAATAAATAATTATTGTCTTTAATATAAAACTTTATTTTAAATAGTAGCTGAAGCCTTAAAGCATATAATGAAATACAATAAATTATTTAAAATAATTTGTTTTCATTAACACAAAGTGTTTTAAAAATGTCAAAAATTGATCAT